>CM074489.1:37053144-37403082 GCA_037389245.1 Oryzias sinensis
TTTTCTTACTTCAAATAATCTACCTGGAGTAGACAAAAAAAGGCTGTTTGATAAAACGTATAGAAAATATGCTGGGCGGGCCACAAGCTCCCTGCTCTGCTCCATTCTGACACATCTACTTGCAGACAAATAGATCCATATGCTTCTTTGTTTTCCATGTCTGAGCTGGAATCTGGATCCAAACTGTATGGCTGGATAGCTGCAATATTTATCACCATTTTTGTTGGACTGGTAATGTTAGATTGGGGTATGTGAGGGGCTGTAAGCTGGTGGGAGAGAATGTAAACGGAGAGCTCTGTTATGGGTAATCGGAAATGGGGGCGGGCTTGCTTCCACATCAGCAGTTCCGCCCATAACTATGAGGTAAATTTCTAATGAACTCCTGCTGCTCTGCAGAAACTTTGTTCGAGAAAACACCACAGATTGTTTTGATTTAGCCTAAAAACGGCATAATCATAACTAAAAGACCACTGGAAACACTTTCATAATAGATCAAAAGATGATAGGTGTGGGACTTTAACAGGAACTAACCATAGTTTCTATCACTCCAAGTCAACTCTGCATAATGTTTGTGGCCAATATGGTGTCGGCAAGGAGTGCTAGAAAAAATCGATTCGGCTAAATACCGCGAGAGTTCATTTGGCGATACTTGTATCGATTTAAAATGCTGTCAGGGCGATATTTATTTAATTATTTCTGAGCGTCCTTCAGCGTCTGACTCTTGTTGTCCACTTCACCCTCCGACCGCTAGTTGGCAGCAGAGAGCACGGAGCCTCTTTCAGCAGCTCTACTCTGCGCAAAACAACAGGAAGACCTCGGCAAGCAGCAGCTTTTTTTTTAATGAGATACAGTTGCAGTTCTTAACATTGTGATCATTAAATAAACAGAATTTGACAATTTTATTACTGTGAAAGACGTATTGAAATTCAGGTAGAGTTTTTTGTAAGTCATACATTAAAAAAAGTGTCGGCTGTCTGTTACATCGCATTTATACTGTAGGAACTTCTCTTGTTGTTTGTCGTCAAGTCTTATTTCATTATGCAAATGCTGCATTCAATTTCCAGATTTCACTGGAGACTCTGGAATGATTAGGAGGTTTTTTTTTCACTTTCATGTCATTTTTTGTAAATTTTTCAGGTTTTCAGGTGGGGTTTTCATGGTGGGATTGATTGGATGTTCCTTTAAGGCATGATGTTGCCCAATTAGTTGTGAAGCTGGGCAGCTTACAAACAGAAGCTAAAGATCACCATCACAGTGTAATTATAGGCAAAATGGTTCACTGTTGCCTCTTATCCTTAATCTAACAGCTTAAATGTAAAAATAAAAAGAATTTCAGTTTCTTTTTATTGTCTGTGCTTTTCAGCAATAGAGCTGCCATTCTTATATGTAAAGTGTGAGCAGAACCTCCAACCACCAGGATTTCAGGCTCACTCTTTGCTGCGTTTGTCTTGTTGTGAAGCAGGCCTCTGTGTGTGACACATTTGTGTTTATCCTGTCCTCATGGCCGTGAACTATGGCTTCTATTTGGCACGGGAACATTAAAACAGGGATTTATGGTTGTAGCTATAGTAGTGCTTTACAAATATTTGCCTGAGTCATTAGTCCTGTGTGATTTATAAACGTTACCAGCGAGGGTTGGACCTCACACCGTGTCACACGGAGGACTGCAGTCCAAAGGTGTCTGACCTTATGTACAGTTTATACATTTGAACAGTACAAAACATTCAGCAATGCGGTTGTCCTCATCTGGAAATGGTGAGCTGAACATCAGATGTAGAGGATTGCTGTTCAGTCTGGTGATAAGCTGTGGGGGAAAAAGGGTTTTTTATTTTTGTTTTCTAATGTTTTCAGAGGACAATACATCATAGTCTCAATTTCATTTGTCTTCCAACATGTTTATTTGTCTCCTTAAATGACAAATTTACATATTTATAGCGAGGAGTTTAATTACAAAGAATAAAATCTTCTATGGACACACAATGAATACAAATGATGATAAAATAACTCAATAACACATTTAGTTTTTTACATTTGCTCCTCTCCAGAGGAATTTCTTTGCATTCTAATTCCACCTTTACGACTTTGTACCTGAGATTATTTGACCCTTCAGAGGATTCCCTCTCTCACCCATGGCTAACAATTTTTTTTTTTCCATTTCTTTTTTTGCTTTAAAACCTCCAGGCGATCAGCTGTCTGAAGCGCGCTAACTACTTATCTCCTTTTGACTGGAAAGTCTTGTACAACCTGGGTCTGGTCCACCTGACCATGCAGCAGTACGCCTCAGCCTTCCACTTCCTGAGTGCAGCCATCAGCCTGAACCCACGGATGGGGGAGCTCTACATGTTGTTGGCAGGTACCGTCAACCCTGATGGCAGACCTACTCCTTCTTAAGGACAGGAACCTACAGCATATACATTCCTCGCTATACGTTAGCAAAAACACTTGTAAATAATTTCCCTATTTGCTCTGAATTTTAAACGAAATATGTAAAAGTTTTCTTTGATAGTCCTAATAATGAGTCAGAAGAAACATCATTTATTAGCCCAAAATGAAGCCAAAAATAAAGATGGCTCCAAATAACATATTGACCCCGTCAATAGCAGCTAGCTCCACCATTTGCCGCATTAACAGCGACGTCTCCTGCTCCTCACCAGCCTCATGATGTTGTTCTGAGGCGTTCCACTCTTCCACACGTGCTACATTCAGTTCTGCAGGTCATTTGGGGGTGGGGGTACGATCATCCAGTCTCTGCTTCAGCTGGTCCCAGACGTTCTCTATGGGGTTCAGGTCACGGCTCATTGTTGGCCAAACCATAAGAGACACTCCCACTTCCTGAAGTGGAGCTGCAATAGTTGTGATTTGAATCCACTGTTTTCTAGCAGCGTCTTTGTAGCGTTACAGAGCCGGTGTCGCACCAAAAACTGTGACCTGTCAGACATGCTGAATCATCCTGCCCCCTTACTCGTGAGAGAGCTGCAGCTTTAATGTCAATGATATATGATAACAATAATCAAAAACATTATACTGTTTTCAGGCTCTTTTGTTGTGATTTAATGAAGTGTTATTAAAGATTATTAAAAATGAGCACACTGTAGAAGGTGTGGACACTTCGCATTGGACGGTTGCTTCTGTGAAGTGCCTTCATTTCTGCACACTTCGTCAGCCAGTCCCGCTTATACAATGATCAATTACAAAATAAATAAATATTCAATCAGTTTTTAGTACTTTATTCTTGATTTTTTTCCGGTTGGGATTTAAAAGATTCAAAAAGCGGACCATTGTCACGGCAACATTACAACGCACTGATCTCGACCGCAGCAGCAAAGGAAAGCAATATCAATGCTGATCGTCACAATGGGTTAAATAAAGTGGACCGCCGTGGTAGGGTGGTCGACCTGCGATCAGAAGGCTGCGGGTTAGATTCCCCCCTTGCCCACCCATGTGTCGAAGTGTCCTTGGGCAAGACACCGAACCTCACCTTGCCTCTGGTGGAAGGTTGGCGCCAGTGTTCTACAGCGGAGCTGCCACCAGTGTGTGAATGTGTGTGTGACTGTAAAGCGCTTTGGGCCTTCAAAGAAGGTATAAACGTGCTATATAAGTACCGGTATACGGCATTTCCCAAAGTATCAGTTCAGAGAGAAAGTTCATCTCTTACCGCTTGTTTTTGTTCAGATAATGAAGCTAAAGTTTGTTTTAAAGAAGCCGGCGCTGTGATATAGAATATTTAAGCTATGTGACCGGAACAGTTGTCATACCCAGCAGCCAATCAGAATCAAGTATTCACCCATACCATGGTAAAAATGTGAGTGTATTTAAAAATATATATATATATATTGTGATATAAAAAATTCTATATTGATCAGCCCTACCTCCCTATGAACACTGTGTGTATGTTCTGTGTAGTTTTTGACAATATCTCTTAACTTCTTGTGAGTAGTGTGTGTTCAATTTGCCACTTGTCTTATCTTCACTAGTGGCTCTGACTAACTTGGAGGACGTGGAGAATTCCACCAGAGCCTATGAACAAGCTGTGAATCTAGATGAGTGAGTTTACTTTGCCTTAGACATGAAGCATGAAGTTGTGTAACCATTTCATCCTTTCAGGTCATTGATTCGGTTTGGGAGCTTTCTTTATGGTCTATCTCTAACAGATCCAACCCCCTGGTCAACTTGAACTTTGCGATCTTCCTCTATAATCACGGGGACAAGACAGCAGCTCTGGATCAATATCAGGAGATGCAAAGAAAAGTCAACATCCTGCAGGACAGCAGCAGCAACTTAGAATTTGATCCTGAGGTGCGTTCTGCTTCAGCGGCTCTGTTTTCTTGTCCTTCCTCGTTGTTAATCCTCTTCTCTGCTGCACCAACAGCTCATGGACATGGCTCAGAAATTGGGGGCTGCTCTGCAGGTGGGAGAGAGCCTGCAGTGGACCAAACCAGGCAAGGACTCCAAATCCAAGCCTCACTCTGCAACACTGGCCAAAAGCCCAAGCGCTCCTCTTGGCACAAACCAAGCTCTGGGTCAGGCCATGTCGTCAGCTGCAAGCTACAATAAGAACATTCAGCTTCCAGCAGGTACAGTGGCTTCACGGCAATCCCTTAGAAATTAACAATGGCAAGATTTTGTAGAAACTCCTTTTGACTCGAGCAAAAAACACGCAGCAGACATGCTGAAAGTACAGGGAATGAAATCGTTTATCTGTTCTACGTTGTTTAACACTCAAACATTCAAACATTAATATTTTTTAACTTATTGGTTTTTATTTGACTTCGAACAATACTATTCAATTATTTTTATATTTATTTTTGTGACAATCATTATGACACGATGATGCCAGGAAAAAATGATCTTGATGGTTCCTGCCGTCTAAAAAACCCTCAGAAACGAGAAAAAAGTCGAGCTAAACTACATTTTTTACTTTACCTCAGGGGTTTCCAAAAGCCTTTTTGCGGCCCCTGATCCAGAGGCCGAGGTTGGGAATGACCCCGGCCTCCCCGCCGACCCTCCCGGCTCCCCACAACCAGCAGTGTGACGGCTCCCCGTCTAGAGCTTGGGAAAAGAAAAGGCAGGCAGAAGAATGAACTCAAAGCCCTACGGTTCTTTCCAGCTGTCAGTAGGTCAGTCGTCTTTGCAGCTTCAACCACAGGAGCTTTATTTTTAATGTCACATCTTGTTGGACGTAGAGCTTTTAGAAATATCGTCCACGGACCCTACAGGTTTACGTTTCAATTCTTTTCACATAAAATCTAGCTGCATCCCAGTTACAGTGATGTGGAGGAGAAGCTGCAACAATCACTGTTGATTCTAGCAAACGGAGGCTTCTGACGTCATACATTAGGCTACATGGCTTGTTTCTACCACAGAACTTGAATGTAAAATGCAATACATGCTTTTATATGTGGATAAATGTCATGTGTATAGAGTATTTAATATTTAAAAACATATATTATTAAAAAAATGAATGTTGACCAGTGTGTGTTTTCTATTAACTTTGACCTGAAGACTAGAATCGTGTGATAAAATGACCTGGACAAAGAAGAATCTGCACAGACTAAGAGTTCAACTCTGGACACATTTTACATCAGCTTCTGAAACATTTAAAAGAAAAACAGAGATGGAGGATTCGTAAAAACCAGGCCTGTTGCGTCCTCCCGCAAAGTCCTCAGACTGATGCGTGAGTTCAAAACCCGCTGGAGCCCTCTTGTGTCAACAGTGCTTTATTTGACGTCAAATCCTCCTGGCCTGCTTACTAAATAGAGCAGCAAACGAGCATTAGTTTGTACTAAAAGTGCTCAGCAGTTAATTTCCTGTGTAACACCTCTCACCACTTTCCAAAGCACGCTATTCTGTCTCTGAAACATAAGTGCTTTACAGTATATGATGTTAAACAAAACCAAAAGTAGCATTAGCACCGGCCCAATCCTTGTGTGAGGGTGTGCAGACGCCACCGTACCTGTTCAGGATTTGTTACACTTCTAAACGTGTCCAAGTTTAATCCTAATTAAGCAAAAACTTAATACTCATAAAGGCAAAGTATTATAGTAAAATTATTATTTTATTTATTTCATATAGTGATTTTTTTAAATGAAATGGTATATATTATGAGAACTAATACTTGTTAACTTTGGTTATTTGTTTTATTTCTCTTTTTTGGTAGTTTGACAGTAAAATTCTGGGACTTCTTAGAATGATCATGAATTTATGTTCAGGGATAAAAAAAACTGAGCCAAAGACACACTTCCACATGGAAGAAACACTCTTGATCTCTCACAGTGATAAAGAAGTAAAGAGAAAAAAATAAAGGATCTGAGCAGGTGAGTGAAAGAAGATCTTAGTACTGACACTCTAGAAAAATATCAGCTTTGTAGTCTCACTGTACAAATGAAATGCAGAATATTTCCGTCGCTGTTGGTGCTCGACTTGTATGAGTGCAGCCTTGAGATATGACCTAATTATACTCGTACAACAGTGTCTCGTGGAAATATGACTATTACTGCATAGTGCTAATATAGTATATTCAGATGTTATGATATATAGGATTTATCATCATCATGAAAATGGACAGGAATTTGAGCCCTTTTTTGGATTATTGTTTTTCTATCTTTAAATGTTGCTCTCAGGTCATCTGCTCTGTGTTTGGTTCACTGTGGTTTTGTCATGTTTCATTTTATTTCTTAAATGTTTTAGTTTCCACCTCTATGCCTGGTCTCCTGCGTTTTTGGTCCAACCCTACTAGTTCTTAACATGGAGCCCACTTTTAATTTCAAGTATTAGTTTCATTTTTACATACATTGGGGTTCTAGGTCATAAAACCCACAAAAACCAGACTTCTGAAAATTAGAATAATTCTAGAAAAAAATCACCATTTACTTCTCTGTTTTTGAAGATGAAGACGCATATTCTGCTCACATCAATCCATCCAAATAAAGTTATTTCTGAATGACGTGTTCATCTCCAATGCTTCAACAGTATGGGCGTAGGACCAGGTCCTGATAGGTGATGAATTCTGCAGGTTTACTATTTCAACTCTGAAGGAACACGACACAATGGTAATTTAAAAGTTGATATTGATTTAACAAAGCAACAACAGCTGTCCACCATCTCCTCATGCTGGTCAATGGGTAGCTTTATGGGAGGTTGTGACTTTTGGGGGCCATGTTTATTCTCTGTATCTTTCTGGGGCTCAGCAAAATAACCTAGCAACACCGAGCAACACCTCCATGACCACATGAAGCCATGAAGTGATAAGCATACTCCTCGCCTCCTTTTACTATTTGTGCGTCTGCAGACAGGGAACTTCCCTGCTGCCGTGTAATCTGCCTAATTTTACTGCTTGTTGGTTGCTTAGCAATGCATGCTGTTTGATTGACACCCATAGCTCCACACAACTCTAATCCACCTATTAATAACTTTCAGTAAATGGATTCATTTTTCAAAGTTTTTGTCACTGACTTCCTCATCAACTAGCAGAGGACTGCCTCAACACAGGTCAGGGTAGACAATGTGGTTGTGTTGGCATGAACGGCACCCCCAAACTCATCAAACTTGTTCAAAGTCAAGAAAACTGCTGGCAGACTCCGGAATTCTTTTCCACTTCCAAGTGTTTGAGGCTTCCATCAGCCGATTGGGAGTTAAGATTATTGTCCTGTAGGTGTTCGGTCAGATTGTACTGATGTTGGATTTCCACTGATTTGAAAATCTTTTTTCAGCTAAATACTCCAAAATTTACTCTTTTTTTTATTTGATTTGATTTTTTTGATTTGAAATGGTTTATTTTCAAGCAATCAAATAGAAGTAATACACAAAAGCAATATAATCATCAGTTATACATTCATACAGTAAGTAATCAAACTTAGGATAATTAGACATAATTAATAAATATAGCTTGAAAGGGAGTGGAAGGAAGCGAACTTATGTAATTCCACCCCGTTATACTATAACCATTTTATTACATAATTTATCAATATCCGGTTCCTAGGTTTTATCAGACAAGGTCTTCATATTCCTGGGGTTTCTTCGGGGGCATGGTCAGCTCTCTTTTTTGGAGAAAAATCAACTTTTTAAGTAATTTGAAGGTAGTTGTATTCGCAGAGAGGCACGCCACGCGTCCTGCTGTATAACCCGGAACCGGAAGTATCTCTATCTCGTGAGTCTCGCTCCAGACTTTTTCTTTCACAGCCCGATTCTGATATATGAAAGGTTTGTTTGGTTTCATATAATTCCAGCTGGTCACAATCCACAATCATTAAATTCTCCTTCATGATCAATTTTCAAACAGTTGCCACTTCCGTGAATTAAAAGGGACTCTGAGTCCTTGATTGGTTGAAGTTCAACCTGGTTTCACTGTCGGCGTGCATTCATTGGACACACGTGTTCCACATAGAGCCAGAAAACGGTCATGAAAAAACCTGCGTAGCAACACGTGAACCGAAGAGTTTAGAACGCAGAAGCCAGAAAAAGCACATTTACACGTGTATACATAGACGTTTCCTTAAAAGTGGGCGCTTAAACGTGTGCTTCAGAGACATTCTTCCCCATACCATTACTCTACCACCACCAAAAATGCTCCTTACCGCAACAGTCTGTGTTCTCCATGTCCTGCTCTGTTTGATCCAATGGACCAACTTCTGCACTTATATCTACAATCATATTTTGGCTTTAAAATCCATGGACATTAATCTCTATATTATAGATAAGACTTTATTTATCCCACGAAGGGGAAGTAATTTTAAATTATAGACGCTTTTGCTGGCCGAAGCCCACCCCCATCCTCCTCTTGGACCAATGCTTTGTCATGGACTGCCCCTCAACCACCATCCGTGTCTAGGCACTGGAGTTTTTATTCTTTGGTCCGAGCTCATCCTACCAGCATGCAGGACACCATCGGCCCAGAACCTGAACACCAAGGACTCATGCATGTCTTTTGTATCACAAGTAAATGTTTTTTTTTTATTAGTATTCCAAAAATCTATCCTTATCGAAATTATATCAGTGAAATTGACAGCAAAGACTCTGCACAACATACAAATTTAAATAAATCTATTGTATAAAATGAAATCATTGAGATTTTAAAAGCCATGAGCAGATACATGCATAAAATACATTCTCAGGTTTTTTTTTTTTTTTACAGTTTCACCATGAAAGAAGCTGCAGTTCATGGGGTTCAGGGTGCAACAGATGGGTTCGTATCTGCAGGAAACTAGCTGGAAAAAGACAATCCTCATCGCCCAGAGAGCCTTTGTGCTGCACTTTCACGACGATAATCTTCCCGGCTACATTAGTTTTTCATTTTTCACAATGACGGTAATGAGACCTAATTATGTGATTCTGCGGAATCTCGGCTTGTGTTTAAACATGTAATTTGTGTAGCGTAATGACGCATGTAATGCATTCTGCTTTTAAACACTGGCTTTTATTTGCGAGACACAGAAAGAGCAAGGCTTTGCATTTCAATAAAGCTTTTTGATCGGGCAGAATAGTTGTCGTTTTTCATGAGATAGAGTTTACTCGGAGCTCTGCAGCCACAAATCCGCCCCGCTCCCCCTCCGTTCTCAACTGCTTTCCTAGAGACAACTGAAAGACCTCCCGCTGGCAGCTCAGCACAGCAGCTTTATCAGTTTGTTGCCACCCCCCCATCCTTAACTCTCTTCTTTTTGTGTCACCCAAATATTTCAACCACAAGCTTGCAAGCAGGGATGTCAGGGATGAGACAGCCATTCATTAGAGGATCACCGCTGGTTCCCTCTCGACAAAGGTTCACTGTTTCATCTGCCGTCGCTCCTCATGCATGTAAATGATCAGCAATAAAGAGGCAAAAGTGGATGTTGTGCTGTAGCTACAGCTGAGAAAGTCCCTGCATGTGCAGAGCAACACACACACACACAAACACACACATCAAACTGAGACTTTCAGGAGAAAAGAACTATGACACACACACAGAGCATATCACCACCAATCTGCCAGACCAACTAATTTTCCAGTCTGAATCCACCCAAAGTAAATGCCTATATGCATGTTCCACGCTTCCGCATTCAAAACTCTGGTGTCAAGTTTTAATCTCTTTTGGGCTCTTTGTGGAAAATACGCTCCAGGCTTTTTCTTTCACAGCTCTATTCCGATATGTGAAAGACTTGGTGTCATAGAATTCTTGCCAGGCACAAACTGCAATGAACAATTTCTCCAAAATCAAACTTCTAACAGTTGGCACTCATCCAAATGTCACTACAAAATTTGAGTTCCTGATAGGTCAAGGTTCACTGGTTTACTGGTTTACTTTTAATACACGTTCAATGGCTGCACATTTTGTACGTAGAGCCTGTTAAAGGACTCAAAAACTTGCTACATGTGAATGTGAGCGTTTTCAATGCAGAAGCCCAAAACTCACGTATACATGAACATTTACATAGACTTTTCATTGAAAGGTCTTAAACGCACATTGTGAGAGTGGTGTGACTGTAGCACTACTCATGGGCGGTTTTCTCCTTTTCTTTAAGTGTTGTGGACTAAACCATTCCAGATCAATACTGCAAAAACTGAAAAGATGTGATACATTTCTGCAGATTCTATTACTGGTGAAAATGTAGAGACCTAACATTAGGATCTCGGATTCTCAAATGCTCTGTACCTGAGCAACAAACTGGATTGAAATAAAAAAAGAAAGGAAAAAGGGTTGGGGGGGGGGCACTCCTGAGGAACAGTGCTGGCTTTAGTCATCTCTTTTGGAGTGGTCTGCTGGAAAAGCAGCATCACAGAGATGAAGAGGAAGAAGCTGGCGAGCCTTCAGGAAGTGCCACTCATTCCCAGGCTGTTCTGTGGACTCAGTTGGGAAGACTGGAGAAGGATGAATGCTGGCAAAAGCTGGCATTCAATAAAAAACAACAACAACAAAAAAACGTCTTTCCCCTACAGAACACAATGATGGTACTGAGATCATCGCGGAGAACGCTCAGTCTCACACTCAGTCATTCCACAGGCTTGACATCATCATCACACAGAGTCAGTTGGTTTACTTTTAGTGTTCAAACCTAAATGTGATCTGGATCATAAAAGTCTTTCCTTCTACCAAAATCCTAATTGCATCTCTATCTGTTTAATATTGGATTTGATTTAGTTTTTATTCATGGGGTCTGAGTAGGGGGGAATGTGAGTCTCTGAACTTTCTAATGTACTTCTCTTTGTAACACTGTGTTAAAAAAAATGCTCCATCAATCAAATCTGAATGTTTTATCGCTACTGTTTAGACATTTAGACAGGCTCTAGGCTCTAGGCATTTGTCTAGTTCACTTCTAGCAAAAAAATCTTAAACTAACGTTGTTGTGAGCAAAAACCCAATGTGTCATAATTGATGCAATCTATATTTCTAATAAAAAACACGACATTGCAATTATTTTTTGTGGATTTCATCAAAGGGTTTGAAAGCATCTTAATTCCAAAAAGTTTTCTGTCAATTCTCGCTTTACAGGGTAAAAAAATAATGTTTTCGTGTGTTTATCAGACTTTTTCCTCTGCATCCATCTGAAAAATTACCCCATGAATATATCAACTCTGTGAAGGATTGCTCTGTTCTGCAGAAATGCTGATTCAGAATGAGGTAAACATGACAAACACTTTCCAGAAGGATTCTGCTGTGCACCAATAACTCTTTCTTCTGGATGAATGGAAGAATGAATATGTGGAATGGGAATAAAGTTGAGTTTGAGCTCAGTGGACCATAAAAACCTCCAGAACAGTTTTGTCTTCAGCACAAACAGAACCAGATTCCCTCAGAAACGCTGTTGAATTATGAATGCATGGAAGTATTTGGAGAATCAGAATGTTTACTCCCAAAAGAAGACACATCATGCTTGTGTAGGGAAGGAAAACCCAATGGAAGCTGCTTTGCTCAGTCACTTAAATAGAAATGAGAATTCATCACCAGCGTGCATCCTTACTCTTCATCCCATTTCTCCACATAAATCCCTTTAGAGTTTCCACAGGATGTGGTTTCAGCTGACAAGGAAAGAAAGGGCTGCTAACTGTTTTTATGCTAAAAGAATGGATTTCAATCCTGTGAGTAAAACACTGCAGTAATCCGGAAAGATTTCTTTCATTCTGCTCTGATGCATTCATCCGAGGAGCAGCAGATGAAACTGCATGAAGACTCCCGGTAAGTGCAGCAGGTATGTAACAGACTCTCATTTATTTATTTGGGATTTCCTGTAAAGGATGTTCAATCGTGTGGCAATTCAAAACATGCTCTGAGGTTCCTTAGCATGGATGTTTGGGGAACCATGGTGTTGGAGGATTTGATGTCTCTTGTGGGCATTTAAGGGTTGTGCAGACAGATCCACGAGAAGAGATGTGTCTCCATAAACTCCTGTATATAAAATAATTTGCTTAGTATAGGGGAAATTAAAACTTTTTGTAAATCACTCCCATTTTTTGCGTGTGAGCCACTTTTTACCTCTATCGAAAACCTTTTTTTCTCTTGATTCTCTGTTTTCAGCTTCCAACTTCTTGGACCTGATGCTTAATGTAAACTGGGTAACCCACCTGCAGCCGTCCTACAGAGAAGCAAAAGGTAACGTTGATCCTATTTCCTTTTGTGATAAATGGATGATTTACACTGTGGACCTGATGTTTTATTTTTTTCTTAATTCCTTTAAGACTGAAAAAAACACCCCTTAGTGGTGTAAAAGTAAAGGCTGGTAGTCTGTTATAATAAAACATTTTTTAAAGCCACTTTTTTTAGTCATATTTTGGTCTTTTATTGTGCCACAATGTCACAAATAAAATTCCTCAGAATGAGAAATTAAGTTAGATTAGCAATAGATTAATTAGAGCAATAAATTATAGGTCATAATTTATTATTCGCTCAAAAAAATGAATGGCACGACAGCAAAAACTGGGAGCAACACGAGCTTTAAAAGTTAAGCTACATGCAAGAACATTTAAATTTAATCTAGTGTTTGTGATGCTAAAAGCTCTTTAAGAGCTTTCCTCTATATTCACGTAAATTATTAGACTTTGCGGCTCTACTGGCATTCTGTAAATCTGGTAAAAACATGGAGAAATGGCCAAGACCACCAAAAAACAGGCCAGTTTTCTTCCACATCAAGAGGCTCTGCTAATTGCAGTTATGATGAAAAAAACACTCCAACGACATAACTCTAGTCTAAACTTTGTAAAGTTTGTCCACTCCAATGGGAGAGACGGATCAAAGCATGACTTCTTCAAAAGACAACATCTTGTCATCTTAGAAAAAAAGTGAGAACTGTGAATCTGTGATCACAGAAGATGTGTCCTTGACATCAAGAGCAGCAGAGTTTGGGCCCAGAATGAGAAGAAAAGCAAAAGGCAAAAAGTCCCGGGTTTTAAATTTCTATAGGCGTTAAACTTTTTTAGTTATCAACTGAATGTTGTTGATGTTCACTTTGAAAAAGCAGCTCAGTTGCAGGAACACCTCAATCTTTGATCATGCAAATCTGCACTCGGCTTAAGAAAGACTGTAGACAAAACACAAATAAAACCTTCTGTAAGTTATAGTTTGATCATTTCAATCCTGATCAAATCAAAACGAGAAAAATCTCTGCTGCCAAAGGAGCAACATTTAAAAATGTCTTTGAACGCAACAGCAAGGAGTCCTTCGTTGCCTCCTACTTTGGGAGAACTGATAAATAAAGCTTGTAATCAGGAGCCTCAGCTGCATGTTTGTCGTCCTAAAGCCTCGCTTTAGATGAGAAGAAAGAGAATATTTTAGATGGAAACCTTTAAAGACGAGATGATAAAATGTTTCATGACTGCTTACAAGTGGCAGAAAGCGGAGCTGCAGAGCCTTACTTTAGTGCAGAAACTGACCGGCAGCAAGGACATGTTTCAAGCTATCATCATCAATCGTTTTGCGGACTTAGAAACACGTCTGATCCACGAAAGCCCTATAAAAACGGCCTGCATTGGACTGTCTCACGTTTTAGTGTTTTAAGACTTTGCGGCCCTCATGCAGCTGCAAGAACATCCATTTGTTGAAGTTCTTATGTTGGGGGATGACTTTACAGCTTACCATCCATGTTCCAGTTTATCCCAAAATTTAGAAACTTCAAAGTCTCAAGTTGATTCTGCCACACTCAACTATTTCTCATCAATTCTGATAGGAAATTCTAAAGAAAAAGATGTCTATTCCAAAGGTTCCTTTACTGGGTTAAGATCTGGTGACTGTGGAGGCCATTTGAGTCCAGTGAAGCCGCGTTTACTTGGGCAAAAGTAATCGGAAAGAACGCCTAATCGGAAAGACAATGCGTCATGTAAACGCGCCGTTCGGAATACTCTGCCCCGATCAGACTCATTCGGATCAGAATTTCTTTCTGATCGAGATAGGTGGGATATACCGATCGTTTATCCGATCGTGGAGCATGTAAACGGTCATTCCGATCGTGTGTCACTGCTGCTCTGGGTTACGTCACGCATAGACGGTGTTTGGCTGTGAGAAGGCTTTGGAGCGCAGACGGGACCGACCAGCTGCTCTGCGGACGCCTCGTGAAAAGCGCCGCTCCGCTCTCGCCCCGCTGGCTCTCCCCTCTCTTTCACCCCTCACGGGGGAGATGCAGGGAAGGAGCGCTTCGTGCCCCCCGACGCTCACTCAGTCCACTGGCAACCGAGTGAACAGAGGAGCTGGATTAATAAATTTGTGTCCGAGGGGGGAGGATTCTTTGTTACGTGTGCGTTTTGTTATGTGTGGGAGAATCCAGACTGCGAGCCGTCCCGCCGCTCTGGGTTACCGGCTGCAGGACTCGGGAGGAACCGTGTTCAAACAGAGCTCGGGCCGCTAGCTCACAGAAAGGCTTTGGGGCGGTCTGTGTGAACTTTTCAGAGCAGAAATAAATGTTGCGTGGTGTCACGTGGATTTGTGTTTCCAGTTGTGTCCTGACAAAATAAAGGCTGATGTTTTTTCCATGCATTTATGTGCAGCGAAGATGCAGATCGCTGCGTTTCTCGCACGGTCCTGGATTTTGTGTCCATCAGGCTAATGTTGTTAGCCCGTGTTAGCCTGTCCTAAGCCTTCTTCCAGCTGTTTCATTCATAAAACAGCACTGATCACACGGATTAAATATAACGATGAGCGAACAGGCGCTTCATAATATTCATGACATTAATAAAAGCACGTTTGGAAGATTGTCTCGTATTACGGAGCTGCAGCACATGCTGTCTTTCTGTGGCAGCGGTTTGTTGACAACGGGACCTATTTCTGCATCCGGGTGATTTTACACTACTGCGCATGCCCAGATGATTCATTCCGAATGAAAGTGTGAGCCATGGGAACGTTTGTTCTAATCGGAAAAAGGTTTTCTGTGCCCATGTGCACGGGTGAATTTTAACCCGACCATTGATCCGATCAAGATATTCTGCCCATGTAACCGCGGCTAGTAGTGTCATGTTTAAGAAACCAGTGTGAGATTATTCCAGCTTTATGGCATGGCACCTTATCCTGCTGGAAGTAACCATCAGAAGATGATACACTTGGGGAGAAATGGAGACTCATCAGACCAGACAACGTTTTTTCAACCTCCTATTGTCCAGTTTTGGTGAGTCTATGTGAATTGTAGTATCAGTTTCCTGTTCTTAGCTGACAGGAGAGGCAGCCAGTGTGGTCTTCTGCTGCTGTAGCCCATCTGCCTCAAGGTTGGATGTGTTGTGTGTGTTCAGAGTTGCTCTTCTGCATCTCTGGCATCAACAAGGCGTTTCGCCCCACAGAACTGCCGCTCACCAGAAATTTTCTCTTTTTTCTTATTCTCTGTAAACCCTAGATGGTTGTGGTTGAAAATCCCAGTAGATCAGCAGTTTCTGAAATCCTCAGATCAGCACGTCTGGCACCAACAACCATGCCCCGTTCAAAGTCACTTCAGTCATTTTTCCCCATTTTGATGCTCAATTTGAACTGCAGCAGAATGTCTGGACCATGTCTATATGCCTAAATGCATTGAGTTGCTGCAATGTGATTTATCATGGATGAATATTGGTCATATCTGAACATACGTAGAAAAAGATAGGAAAGTTTTGGTCTTTACATGAAATTTTCACAGATGTATCACGAATGAACCATGTTAAAACCACAGATGAAGTACTAATAAATCACACAAAGATCATGTAAATCCATGTGAACCGTGCATGATTATTGCATTATTTATTTGCAATTCATTAGTGATTCATGCCTTAATTACATAATTTGAACGTGATATGTTCACCGTAGACGTAATATAAAGGTTATACATCAGTGGTAAATGCGTGAAAAGTCTGTTAGACATACGTGGAACGGTCATGGGTGCCCAGTTTAGCTTAGTCTGTTTAGTTTAGCCTTTACCTATTAAATTCTATAACTTCATGTTCTTTATGGTTTTATGTTTATTATACAATTACCAGTTTAAAGCCCATTGAGACAACTATTGTTGTAATATTGGGCAATATAAATAAAATAAAATAAAATTAAATTGAATATCGTTTATCACCCATGTATTACGAAAGACCGAAATTTCATTCATGGAAAATGCGCAAAATGTACGTGGTAGCTGTGTGACACAGCGTTTAAAAAAATCACAAGCAGTTTAAAAAAGAAATCTCATGCAGATCAGCTGTTAATTCTGTCCTTAAGAATAGCTAATGACCTCGGCCACGCCCACAATCCCTTTTGAGCGGAATGTCCATTGTAAAGCCCATTAATGACTGAAACTTGCTTTTTCTGTGTGTTTTCCAGAGTTTCTTTTCCACAGGCTCAGCATTTTTGATTGCTTTGATGAACTTCTCCAGGCCTGGCTTAATCCCAGGTGATGGTTAAAGCAAAAGAATGGAGGGAGGGTTGTGTTTGAACCCCCTCATAGACTGTGCAGGCGCCACCTGCTGTTCCAGAGGGACACTAAGAAATAATTACATTTGTAATGTGAATTCTAATGACTGCAGCGGCTCTTTTTCTAATCAGTACATAAGGCTATGAGTTATGGTGAGACTAACCATAGTGGACCTGGACAGCTTTAGGGTAAAGGTAAATAATTAAAGGGGTCCGGCTCAGTCAGGTGGTCTCCTCCTCTGGGATCAGCTGCTGACCGGTGACATGATACAGGAAGGCGAGCAGGAATGCAGACTGTCAGAGGCGAGCAAACTATCCTGCTAGAGAGTAATTTGAGACGAATTTTCCCTGTATGGGCAGTTTTTAGGCATTGTATTAATATATGTTTGCAAAGAAAATATCTTGATAACACAGCTTTTGAAAAGGGATATGATTGCAAAATCCAACTTCAGAAGAAAGAATTTAGCCTCCAGCACATCTGGGGGGAAATCTTTTAATAGTGCTGACAACTGAACAAGATGCAGCCCAGTGCATGGACTTCTTGGGACTCAAAATCTTCCAGCTCCAAAAATGTCCTAATTGTGGAAGAAATGCTCAGGTGGGAGCATCTTACATTTAAGGATGGCAGGGCCTCCCTGTGGTGAACAAGGAGTTTAGGAAGTCATTGACCAAAGCTGAGACAACAAGAGGCCGCAAAGATGAAAAGAAGTAGAGATCTGAAGATAGACTTTCTGAAAAATTGATCAGATGTCGGACATGAGAGCGAAGAGATTCTTTAAAGACTGGATTTACAATGCTTTTGTTAAAACAACATTTCTGAATCTCAACCATTTTGGACTTTGATGTTTGAAATATCTTTTTTTTTTAAGACTATATGCATATATGCATTTTATTTTTATGCTAGGCTGTGTTCCTCATAGATGAGATCCCTGTCATTTTACTTTCTAATAAAAAATGATTTATAATAGTTAAACAAATGTTTTATCATCGGAAATTCATACGACTATTAATTCCACTCCAGCATGTGTGGAGTTAAAGCCCAATTCCTCACCTGCACACATTATCATGAAAATGTGCTCATTTAGGTCTCATCAAACATAAGGCCATCCATCCATTCATCCATCCATCCATCCATCCATCCATCCATCCATCCATCCATTTAATCCATCCATCCATCCATCCATCCATCCATCCATCCATCCATCCATCCATCCATCCATCCATTTAATCCATCTATGTAGCCATTGTCTTTATCCATCCATTTATTTATTCATCCATCTATTTATCCATCCATCCACCCACCCAGTCATTTATCCAACCACTTATCCAATCATCCATTCATCCAACCATCTAAGACTTAATATGCTAATTATATATCTAAAATAGTAATAAACCCTTAAAAATGCTAAATATTGTTAAGTCTTAAATATTCGGGGTTTCTTCAGTCGCCAAGTACCATCAAAAGAACCAATTTGTCCTGAGGACAGACACCATATAAAGCATTTACCCTTTCAGAAAAAACCATGAAAGCTTCCTACATTCTTACAGTACAGAACAAGACCCGAAATGCAGTGCAGCTGACTCTGAAAAGCTTCTAAGAGGGGCTGTCTCGATGGATAAATCCAAAGCTGAAGTGACTGTAGCGTTCCTCTGAGAAAAAATAAATGGATGCACCATCAGCCTGTGTTTACCTAATGCTTTCCAGTAAAATAGATGATGCTGGAAAACACAATGTGAAAGTGAAAATGGAAATGATCCTCTTTGCTTGCATGTGCATGCAGACTCAATGTAACTGAATTTGCCATGAGATTAAAATAGGCAATAAATCAGCCCTGACCTGGCTCTAATTGCCCCCTGAGCAGCCATTTCATTTTTTTAAATGCCTCTCCACTATGTAATGGCATCACAATAACTTGTAGCTGCCCCTTTTGTCAAATGACCCTGTATGAAACGTCACTGCAAGCGCCGGAATAACAGTTATGAGTCTAGCAGAAGAACCAAAAACTATTATGCTGCTTCGTGGAATTGATCCAGCCGAGAGCGTATTACCTGAATGAGGCATCTCGGTCAAAGAGAGTGCAAAGCTCTGAGCTGCTCCAATGTTTATTCATTGGCTTGTGCTGTTTTTCAGAAGGATGGGATCAATAGATGAGAAACAACAGGTCCTTTTACTAGTATTTTCTGTATTTTCTCATCATTTCAGACAGGTTTAAGGGGAGATCAGTAAACGCATGAATGCCTTTCACCGCATTTTCTAAGAAAAAGTGTACACTGGATGGTAGTGATGCCTATAGTAGTAAAAATACATTTACTCTAAGGCGCTTTAATGACACTCAAGAACAATAAAAGACAAAATAGAACCACCAAGCTATTGTCTACATGTTTCTATCAACAAAATATATTTTTTCTTTTTTTCAAAATGATGCATTTAAAACCCATTTCATACCACCAAAAAAAGATTTGGATTGAGAAATATTAAAACTAATTCAATGTTTATCTTAAAAAAAATTGAATCTTTGGTTCATTATAGTTGAAAACAGGACAGTAATGTTTCTCAAACTGACAAAACCAAAATGAATGATCAAACGGATGGTCTCACACAGCTGTTAAAAAAAAAAGTGCTGTTTTACCCCTTAAATTGCTCTCACAGCTTTCAATGGCTCAGATAGTTCAAGCTCCACTCCCAGAGGCCCAATGCAGCTCCATCCTGGCTGGAGCACCACCATCAAAGCACCAATTACCACTTTGAACTGATAGAAAGCTGACAAATAAACTAGATTAGGTTTTTGAAGCCTCATATCAAGAATGCTAAGGGTGCTCTGTCCATCACCACAGTAAACAAGAAGGAGCTCAAAGCTGGTGCAGTCCCACCTCCATCTTTATGTTCACACCGGCTCGGAAACGTGTATTAGAGCAACCGCTTTCATTGAAAAGTCCATGCGGAAGCCCAAAATTCACGTGGATGCACGTTTCAGGGTTCCACGTTCAAAACTCTGGCGTTCATAAATCGCTACTCAAGTTTTTAAGTCCGTACAAAACGCACGACAAATAGATGTAGTTAAACCAGTTGAACATTGACCAATCAGGTACTCGGATTCGATAGTGACGTATGGTAGAGTCCTTTTCAAGTCACTGAAGTACCAACCGTTTAAAAAATGATCATGGAGGAGAAATCATTACCTGCAGTTTGTGTCTGGCTAGAATTCTATGACGCCAAGCCTTTCAAACATCGGAAAAGAGCTGTGAAAGAAAAAACCTTGGGCAAGATTCATGAGATTTGGTGTCGCTTTGACATTTTACACCAAGCCTCTTCCCGCTGTAAGTACATGCTCTAGTATTGGTCAGTGGTAGTCCAGAGTGAACACCGTATTCTAAAAGCTTGTTAAAGAATGTCTGTTTAGCGGGTTATTGAATGTGCCATACGTGCCCTGTGTGTACAAAGTTGAGAAATGGCAGGTCATCACAACCTTATTTTAAGAAATCTTACCAAAACAAGTTCCATTCATTCCAAAGGCAGAACTCTTTACTAAAAAAACATCCTTGATTTTAAAGTTGTTTTGAGAAGGACATATTTTTAGTGTCCACCTCTCCCCGTTTCGTGTCCAACCTGTTATAAAGTCCTCAAATGCCTCTTTTGGCCTTTGCCACCTCCACCTTGTGCTCCACCTCCCTGGACTCCTCCCTGTTGTCCCCATACACTGTCCTCATATTGCCCTGCTTTATCTTAGCTGATCTTTTCTTCTTGACTCCAGAACTTCTTCAGCACCATCAAGTCTCCTTATCTGCTTCCTCATTCCAGATGACACACCTTCCTCCCAGTCCTTCTTATCCCTTCCGCCATCATTCATCTGGAAGAACCTCCTGATCTCCCAACAGTGGTTTCATCTCCTCCCTAAAAGCCACACAGCAATCCTTCTTTTTCAAATTCCGCCACTTGCTCCTCTGTTTCGTCCTGGTTCTCTTTATCTTCTTCACCACATGAGTCATCTTCACACCACCATCCCATGCTGTCTGGCTACACTTTCCCCAACTTCGACTTTGCAGTCAAGGCCTTTCTTTTTATTTATCTGCATAAGATGTAATCAGCTCCCTCCATCATCCTGTCCTACCTTTTATAGAAAAATGTCTTCACCACTAACATTTCTATCTGTTTGGCAAAGTCCACCACCACCTGTCCTTGACTTACCCATCACTGCTGTTCCACTACTGTTTCCCTCACGCGTCTGTTAAAGTCAGTCCCAGACCACCCGACCTCCACTCCATTCTCTCTAGGGATCCCCTAACACACCACATCCATCTCCCCCTCCAGAATTTCTCTTTCTACTCTTGCTCACATCTTACCTGAGAGGACACAAATACTGACCAAATTCACCATCACACCTTCAACTTTCAGCTTCAGTCATCACCCTATCTGACACTCTTCACCTCCCATACTTTTTTTTTGCCACTCGTCCATCAAGATCACTCCTGCTCCTTTCTTCTTTCATCCTAATCTATAAGCCCCCCTTGCTCCCTTTGCATCTGGCCTCTTGAACACACAGAGTATCCATCTTTTTCTTTGTCATTTTGGCAGACCCTCTATTTTTACCTTCTCTCTTTCCTTTTGTTCTATCTCTCTCTGCCTACCCACATGCCTCCCTCCTCTTCTTTGACCGACAGCAGTCCAGTTTCTACTGGTTTCCAGTACGCCAGCAGCATGTTGTCATGATAATCAGGCGGAGCGAACCCAGGCGCTGGAACCCAGAGTAATGACAGGTAAGTTGTAGGTGAGTAAAGATTTATTGTTTCTCTGTGGAAGACTGGGACTTGGCTTAGACGAGGTCCGGACTTGAGGATGGCTGGTGGCGTGGCTGGAGGTGCTAACGTGGTTAGTAGAATGTCCACACTGGCGTCACTCCTGAAGTGGTTTCCGTTGAAGGGCGACGAACTGGCGTCGGCTTGAGGCTTTGCAGCTCCTTAAGAGGAGATGAGGTGATGAGGATGAGTGACTGCAGCTGGTGGAAATCAGGAGTTGAGTGGAGCAGATAGCCATAAAGGAAACTTTATTGGTCGAAAGGCGTATACCATTGCTGAAATGTAAGACATGTAAACAATTTTTTTTTATTATTACAGTCACTTCTGTCTTAAGCCTGCCAGAATTTTCGTCTTCCAGATGCGCTTTGCAGCCATTTTAGCTTCATCCACTTAAAGAAATATTGGTAGAGAACATTCTATCAGAAAAAAAAGTTTGTTCCATTATAAATATGTCTTTTCCACATACTGAAGCTAAATATAAAATCCTCCTTCTGCAGCAGTATGTAGGCGGGGCTTAAGGCTTAAAGAACACATTTCTCAAACATTCATGGTGACATTTAACATGTAGAAATACCATTTACATTAAGATTTTAGGTTTGTGTAATTTACTATTTATAGTTAGACATCAAGTTAGAAGAATCATTTTAGAGTTTCACATCTTTATGTCTGTGATTTAGAATTCATGTTAAACGTTTCAAAGCCTGTTTTATCTTAAAGAAATTTCCCTTTATGATTAAATTTTTTATTTAACATTTAGCTTTCATGTCCAACATTTGACTCAGTATTTCAATAATATAGGTTTACATCTGCAGTTATAAGGGTTAACATTTAGATGTTAATGTTAGATGTACATTTAAAAATATAGGCTTGGATTAATATTTCCATTTTTAAAACGTATCTTCGTATTTTTGAACACTAATTTATACCGTGTTTAACATTTAAATCAGTGTGCTTACAACCAACTCAGCCATTTTTTGTAATCAGTCTGTTTCAAGTGTGATAAAAATGCAGCAGTTAAGACAGCATTTGACTAAATGGGATTAAATTGTGAGTTAATTAGCTAAACTTTCACATTAAGTGTACTAAATAGTAATAGGCCTTAAAAAATATGCTTTAAGTGTCTGTGTCCTCATACAAACTTAACAAGCCCAAACTGTTTCATTCATCAGTTAATATGTTTCACACAAAACTCCAGAGATAACTCTTATAAAAACAACAATTTTCCCAAAAAATAGCTGAAACAATCAACAATCCAATGTATTACATTGTAGCAGGAACCGGGTAAAAGCATTGAGAAATCGCAATTTCTGAGCCTAAAGAGGATTTGAAAGTACGTAGCTGCTGTATATATAGAGGGGAAAAAAGGACATGACAAAACAAACTTAATCTGCGAGAGGACAGAGTCATAAATCTTTTGGGTATGAGCAGACAATCTGGCGGTGTCTGAAAGCCTTCCTGAAGTCTTTTAAGTCCTATTTGACAGCTAAATTACAGACAGGTGTGTCCTATCAGAGACGGACAGACCTCACCTGAAGCACACATCCACTCACGAAACATCAGAGAAAATCCACTCATGGCTTTGATGCTTTTACTGTGAAAATTATTTCACAGTTTTTTTAGTTTTTTTATAGCTGAATGGGGACATTTACACATAATAGGTTGACTATTCTCCAGAGGATTTTCGACACATTGAGAATAGTCTCTATTATTCTTTTTTTGTTTATTGTAGTTTATTTTGCGACGGTTTTTTGTTTCTTAATGTTTCTAGCACCGATTGATTCTTAAAATTGCTCTGTGTGAACAAAGATCAATAAGTGACGCTTCAGCTTGTTAACTTATTATGTTTCCACATTCATCAGAGGTTCAAACATAAGCAGAATTGACAAAAGAAAATCATCATTAACCATGATCATAAATCCTAAAGAAACCTGTTGTTGTTCTGGTTGTGTTGGAAACAAAACAAGTATTTCCTCAGCTTAAAAATACTAATACTACTACTACTAATATTAATCATTTTATGCCTCATTTGAGCTGCAAGCATCACACTGAAAATCTTCTCTGCGGGACAAAGTAATATCTTGCATCACAGCTGAATACTACTAACTATTTGATACTTGCAAAAATCTAACACCTTGTTTTAAGACATAAGATGTTTTATTAGGTTTAAGGTTGTTTTAACGTCTCTTTGCTCTACACCTTTCCAGGCTTTTATCAAAGCCAGCACAGATAGTACATATTTGTCTCATTAAGAGCTAAAATATGAAAATAAGGAAATAGTAAAACTTGATTTAAGACAGAAAAAAACCCTCAAATTTCAAATTTGTAGTTTTTGGTTTGATTTTAAGGATCTAATCTTAAAGTTCAAACACTGTTGACAAATTAGACTGGCATTCATTGATATTATTTTGGAAACAGAAATTTAGATTTCTGCTCTATGAATGGGGCTAATTTTAGATTTTGAGGATTTACTAGGAAGGGCCAACTTATACTAAGATTGTATTCTCATTTTGTTCTAAAATGAGCAATCTCTACTTATATCACTAGTTTTTTGTCCCTTTTAATCAAAATAAACTACAATTAGGTATTTAAAAATTAAAACAATACAAATGTTTGCACAGAAATAGCAAAATATACAATTTATTAGACTGTATAACATTTAATTGTGAGTAATTATGTCTTACTGTCTGTTTTTCCCTTCTTTAATTTTTTTTTGTGGAGCTTTGTTTCAAGATTTTGATATCCTAATATAAGATTTATTGTTAGGTCAAACTTTCTTTCTGCATGGACACATCATGTTGCGGCTTTAGGGGTTTTCTTCTTAAGATTTGTTCTTTTTTTATCTTTAGGCGACCTGTTTCTGAAGTGAAGGAAACAAAGCAGTGAGCTAATTTATTTTGTCATTTGAAGCTTTTATAATACTAAAAGTAACTAACTGATATGAAACAAATCAAGTAGGCTTAAATTGTGACTAAAACATTTTTTTATGTAAACTTTTTTTATTTAATTGCAAAACATAAAATGACGTTTTGTTTTTGTATTTTGAATTTTTTGAATTTCTTGACCAGCCCAGAGCGGAGGTCTGTATTGAGGTCATCTTTTTCAGTGCAGCAGCAGAAGCTCTCTGAAGCCAGACCCCCTGGCATGTGTTTTCTCTCTGCCAGCCTCCAGCAGCTCGCAGAGATGAGCTGTCTGGGAAGAGGCCTCGCCTCATCGTCTCATCTCCTTCTAATCCAGAACGCCCCCCCCCCTGCCCGGCACATAAACAAACCCCTGTTCTTCAGTAGCACTTTGCTCAGGACAGTCTCTCCAATAAGTTTCAGATCCAACATCATCTTGTACTAATTGGAAAACAGGCATCTCTCTGTGTGTTTCCTTCTTGTTCGATTACTTGATCTTCCCTTATTTGTTTTTTTTTTCTTTTCTTCCTCCTCTCGCTTCAAGCTGTCTCCTTTTTTTTCCTCTGCCCTTTCATCATGATTAGCGGACAGAAACCAGGTCTTGGAGCAGCAGAAAAACGCCAGTAATCGAAGCAAGCGCAGCCTTTATGTTTGCATGTCTGCTTTTAAGAAGGGACTGCAGGCTTTACTGGAACAGATTAGCCCAGGGTCGTGTGTCATGCATCATTATCACAAAGACAGTGTTGATCTGTCTTGCAGAAAAGGCAGCGGCTTTAATACTTGATCTCTATCTTCATTCCTTTTTTGTTGTTTTTTTCGCCTGTG
Organism: Oryzias sinensis; assembly: GCA_037389245.1. NCBI lineage: Eukaryota > Metazoa > Chordata > Actinopteri > Beloniformes > Adrianichthyidae > Oryzias > Oryzias sinensis. The sequence continues at coordinate 37,078,474 of CM074489.1, forward strand.
CCCCTTGCACACACACACTTGCACAGCAGAGAAAGGACAATGCAGTGTATGGACTCTAGTCTGAGGACTGGTGGTTGAGCTTCCAGGCTCACAGCAATTACCTGATGGGCAATGGAGGCCATGAGAGTTCAGAAAAATCCATCAAAATGCAGCTCAGTCAGTGGCAGTGTAATTAGGTGTAGAGCAGTTTACATCAGTGTATCAGTCATGGTCAAGAAATGACTAATCAGTGCTGGTGTGGCTATTTAGGAGCTGACATCATGCAAAGGAGCCATTCAAGATCTGATGATTTTTTTTCTGCAGTTTTCAGAGCAGCAGCTCACATTTTTCGCCATAAAAGGAAGTTGACACTATATTATGCTAATATTCAAATAAATGCACACATCCTGTTTATTTTCCCATGTTTCAACTTCCCTTCTCTGACATTTACGACTGAGAGTTTAGACCACCGTAAAAGCAAAACAACAAATACATTTACGAAAATAAGGCAAGACGACCTGCCTGCAGACATCACAACTGGAAGGCCTTAGCCGGAAAGGGAAGTCCTCTATATCGCTTAAAAAACCCCGTTATTTTAAGTGGTGACCTCATGGTCTTTCCACTTAATGAAAACAATTCTAAACACTGTTGAATTAGGGTACAGTGTAAAATTTTCGCTTCTGGCCGATGATGTCAGGCGCCATCTTGTCTGTCAGGTAACACTCAAATAAAGTTGTAAAATTATGAGAAAAAGGTAAAAAAAATTTTTTTTAAAGTTAGAGTTTTAAAATTATGAAAAAGAAATTGTATTTTTATGTGAATTACGTTGAAACTTTATATGAGAAAAGGTCAAAATTTACAAGAATGACATCATGAAATTATTACAAAGAATTCGTAATTTTACGAAAATAAAGTTGTGAAATTAGTAGAAAACTAATAACATTACTAGAACAAAGTCATAACATTACTAACACAAAGTCATAACATTATCAGAAAAAACATTACAAAATAACAATGAAGTGGAAAAATTATGAAAATATTTTTTAAGAACAAAGTTGTAGAATTATGAGAAATAAAGTCATAATTTTGACAAGAATAAAGTTAAAATTTCCTAGGTTTTACGTTGAGAATTTACCAGATAAATGTAATGAATTTCTCAGTCAAGAGGCTATTTAATAAGAAAAATATAAACAATAACAAAAAAAGATCACAAGGATGGATTTCCAGCTGCAGTAGGATATAGTTCCAGAGGTCCAAATGCATTAGGACTGATTCCTTTGATAAACTAATGCCTTATGGCATTACCATAAATGGCAGCATTGATGGATTTAGTCGACTATAAATGTGGATTTTCTTCTCGCAATCATACAACTTTATAAATTTTATATTTAAAAAAAAGTCTGAAGACGAGTCAAAGGCAAATATTTTGGATTGAAATGTTTGCTTTTTGTATCAAAGGTAAAAAAAAATACAGCTAATTAATCATAGTAGTAGGTTCAGGGGCTGTCATCTGGACTTAGTTTTTAAAGTTAGAAGACGTTTCACCTCTTATTCACAAGGCTTTGTCAATTCTAAATTAGCTGGTAAAAGAGCTGGTATATATGCGCTCATGGGGGAGGAGTCAAACCTGAAACTGGATGGTATTGTCAACTTAAGCCGCGTTTACACTGCATGGTTCAAGTGACCCAATTCTGATGTAAGCACACAAATCGGATATTCCCCTGTAAATGCGAGTCGTACGTCAGTGACGTCAACTCAGTACACCACCAACTGAGATCAGATGACTTATTAAGGTGCTTTTGTGCGCTGATTTTGCTGTTCGAGGACAGTTGAAGCCCCATCAGCGTGTTTCCTTTCAGCCTCAGGCTTCGTTATTTCCGGTCCGGTCCCGGTCGGGACGCAAACGGTAACTAATCAAGCGGGACACCGTTACTCTGGAACAGGCTAGAAGCCATTTATTTCTTTGTTTGTATCAAACTGTTAGTACAGCACAACATCTGCAAACAAAACTCAGCGAGAACACATAAGCCGGCCGAGCAGTCCTCCGTTTTTTCCTCTCCCGCGCATCCCCTCAGGAGCGCCCAAGGCAACACCTCCTTCCGTCGCTGCGTTGCCTCCATGACAACGGCAGTTACACATAAGTCCGAAGGAGGTCCGCGGAACTGTTCCTACGTAGTCCTCAGAACGTCTACGTTTGATAGTTTCAGCATTGTATAGTGTAAATGCAAAAATCGGGTACAGGTCACTTTTAAAAGATGATGTAAGCGGGTCGTCAAAAAAATCGGATCTAGTCAGAAAATCAGATTTGGGCATCAAGCCCTGCAGTGTAAATGCAGCCTTAGCCTACATGGTTTGGGGTCTTTAAGAGTCCTTTGTCCTCAGCTGGGGGTTGGGGAGCCAGTGACTCCCTCCCCTAACTGGTCATCTCTTTCAGCTGCTAACGACCCAGGTGGAACTGGTTCAGTTTGTTTGGGTTTCAGAACACAGCCATAGATGACTGGAAGAATAACCTGAGACCACCATTCTTATTAAGAGAAGGTTTATCCTTCTTGACAAAGATGGCTTCTTTCACTCCTCGCTCAAACCAGCCTTTTTCTCTGGCTAGAATTCAGACTTCACTGTCCTTGAACGAGTGGTTTGTGGCCTTCAGGTGGAAATGCACTGCAAACTCAGGTCCACTTGGGTTGGCTCTGTGATGTTGGTAGAGCCATTGTCTATAGGTTGTTTGGTCTCTCCTATATACTGTTCATTGCAGTTCTCTTTGCAGTGGATAGAGTACACATTACTCTGTTTGTAGCTAGGAATTTTGTCCTTTTGATGAACCAGATTTTGTCGTAGAGTATTAACAGGTTTTAGATGAACTGGGATGTTGTATTGTCTAAAAATCCTTGTTAGTTAATCCTTTTCACCAAACAAAACCTAAACAAACTGAACCAGTTCCACCTGGATCGTTAACAGCTGTAAGAGATGACTAGTTTGGGAAGGGAGTCACTGGCTCCCCAACCCCCAGCTGAGGACGACCTCATCATACCATCCAGTTTCAGGTCTGACTCCTCCCCCATGAGCACATATATACCAGCTCTTTTACCAGCTGATTCAGAATTGACAAAGCCTTTTGGATAAGAGGTGAAACGTCTTCTAACTTTGATGACAGATGACAACCTTTAAACCTACTACTATGATGGAATCAACCTGGATGAATGAAAGTCTTCATAGACCCAGCTAATTAAAATAAAAAGTTTAAAATATTACAACAATACCATGTGCTAAAACCTATGGTAATGAAGCAGATATGATTATAAGGGAATAAATAAAAGGCTCATTAATATTGCCCCTCTTTTTCATTTCAGTTACTCGTGTGATTGCTTAAACTTTTCTTTTTAATAATCCATGATATTAAAAATAAGTCTATTTTGCATATTCATATCTCTTTTTCATTTTATTTCAGTTTTTAATGAAAAGTGCTGCTATGCACTTGCTGGACTCTATGATCAAATATGAGACTTGAGTTACATAAAGGAGGGAAAACATTGAAAAAGATGACGCAACATTTTAGAGAGACGTTTTCAAAATGTAACACATTTTAGAAGATAGATCTATATATCCTACAATTTGAGATGTAATTTCTAGTTTTGCTTCACATAAATGTGATTAAATTTTGTTTTACTATTTAATAGAAGGTCCGAGCAAATGTTAGTAAATGTTTTAGACGTTGTTTACATATGTGTGATGAAGCAGACGGTCAGGTAATGTCAGGGGGCCTTTTAAAAACTTTTTTTCTAAGAGACATAAATTGTTCCATGTTTTTAGATTTGGTTGGAAAAATTTCACAAATGTTCACAAGTTCTTTTTATATCATGTGGAATGGTTGAATTCTAATTAATTTAAATTTTGCAATACAAGCATTCTTTCTCTGGGAATTACCGGTATCTTTTTATTAGAAGAAAAATAAATTCAGTGAAGCCACTGTTGAAACCAGAATGAGACCAAAAAATATTGACAAATTTTAACTAGAAGATACACCAATAGCCAGCTCAAGAAGAAGTTTTCTTTCTTCTGTTCCCCTTTTTTGTCACCAAATTGCTGTATTGCCATGTTTTTGTAATTGTTTTATGGGAATAAAATGAATAAAATGAAAATAACAAATACAAAAGCAGTTAGGCTGCAATGACACATGTCAACCATCAAACATGTTACAACATTATAGACTCACTGGCAGCAATTCAATCATTTAGATATGTAGACATGGTCTAGACCAGGGATGCTCACACTTTTTAGGCACGTGAGCTACTTTTGAGTCGACAATGTCTTTAAGATCTACCTGTGTGCATATATATATATATATATATACACTATTATTAAGTACTATTTTACTATGAGTAAATGTTTGTTTATGAGTTACATGTTTATTTGTATATTGTTGTTTATGTACTGATGATTAAAAACTACACAGTAAAATTACACAAAGATATTTTTGTATTAACAGATTAGCCGTTTTATTACGTGCCACAGAAAAATAACGCTTCCTTAATGAACTTGCATTTATCAGGCGAGAACTGGACACACGCGGGGTGGCTTCAATAAACACTCCGGTTGTCCGGAGTGGTCTTCTGCCGGGGACTTGACGTGCTGCGGGACAGAAAGCGACTTTCTGATAAAGTACTTTTTTTTTTGGTTATTTATCTTTGCTGACCTGCGATCTACCCTCATGTTCTTGAAGATCGACGTAATGAGTACCCCTGGTCTAGACGATCTGCTGCCGAAAGACAACAGTAACTCAAATAACCACTGGTTACAACAGAGGTCTGCAGAAGAGCATCTCTGAACTCACAACACATCCATCCTTAAGGCAGATGGGCTACACCAGCAGCAGACCACACAATGTGCCACTTCTGTCAGCTAAGAAAAGGAAGGCTACAATTCACACAGACTCACCAAAACTGGACAATAGGAGGTTGGAAAAATGTTGTCTGGTCTGATGAGTATCCATTTCTGCTGCAACATTTGGATGGTAGAGCCAGAATTTGGTGTCAAAAACATGAAAGCATGGATCCATCCTGCCTTGTATCAACGGTTCAGGCTGGTGGTGGTGTTGTCATGATTTGGGGGACATTTTCATGGCACACTTTGGGCCCCTTAGAACCAACTGAACATGGTTCCAACGCCACAGCTTGCCTGAGTATTGTTGCTGACTGTGTCCGTATAAAATGTGTCTTCCTAAAAAAAAAAAAAAAGTTGCAGCTTTTTTTTTGTTTGTTTTTATTTTGACGTTCATTCAACCAGGAAGTTTAGTTTTCTTTCACTTTTTTTTTAATTTTGTGATCAGTTTTTCCAAGGTTACTGACCAGAGTATACTTCTGATGGCTACTTCCAGCAGGATAAGGCTCCATGTCATAAAGCTGGAATCATCTTAGACTGGTTTCTTGAACATATCGAGTTCACTGGACTCAAATGGCCTCCACAGTCACCAGATCTAAACCCAATACAGCACCTTTGGCATGTGTAAAATTCTATTTTCACTTGCCATATACCTGACCGCGAGTTAATGTTTTGTTAAACAAGTTGACACTTTCAGCTGGACAAACCTTGGACAAATGGACACATGGTCAAATCCATGTGTGTCAACGGTCCTGCAGAGTGTTAATTATGAGTTGGAGGAGGTGGGTCAGTGGGTTGCCTGTTATTGAGAGGTTATAACACATAACTGCATTTAGCATGGATTTGGAGGCTGCTGAACATAAATAAACATGAATGTACATGCTCGCCAGCTTGTTGCTGGCTTTGTGAGGCATTTGGGGCAGATGGGAAAGGAGAGGACATGACTGGAGTCCACGGGGACAGCTGCAGACGTCTGCCCCCCTTACTGCCTCACACCTGTTATACATCATGTCTGCCACAGTACACACAGCATCTTGGGTGAACCCTGTGCACACTGCCAAATGTGCAGACAATTAGCAAATGTCAACAGGCAAACCCAAATTTGCCCAAATAAAATGTTCTTCAATCAGGCGACATCAAATTTCCTCATGTTTCTCTGAACTAAAGATGCATCGGGGCTTCTTAAAACAAATTAGTCTAATTCCATGTATGTTACAGTCGGTAAGGGATAAAAAAAACCATTTAATTCAACCATAATGTGGCATTAATTAAAAGCTAGAGGTTTACTCGCAAAGAAATTCAGTTCACGTACTTTGCTATTAATCCAGAAAGCCTTATTTTCTGCTGAGATAAAAACAGAATGATTCAAGTTTCTGAGTTTAAAGAATTCGTGTCTGTTATTTTATATCTTAAAGAACTTTTAACTTTGCTCTAAAAGCATAAAAGGAAATGTATTCCTCTTATCACGCAGTTTTATATTCTAGCCAACAAAATGTCTCACTAGATAATGAAAAAAGATTAATCTTATAGTTCCAATGTTTCCATCAAAGGAACCCAGTATTAGCTCAGATACTGTGTAACACCAAGTTTACAAAAAGAAAACATGATTTCAGTTTTGATAAAGATGTCACAACTGTTTTCCAGTGAGAAAAGATAAAACTAAGACAAAGTTTTAAATGCTATTTTTTGTGAGTCTTTTATAGAGTTTAAAGATTTGTCCTTAAATATTCAAACAGCTAGCGCCGTAACTTGCTTAAACCAGATGATGCTGCAGCGTGCCAAAATTTGACAGCTGTCTCTGTTTATGCTTTAGATACATTTTAAACTGCTGTACAAGCCACTTAAAAGAATAACTTTTTCTCTTTGATTTTCTAAACATAGGGCTGCATGATGGTGAGCACTTTTACCTCAGAGCAAAAAGGTTCAATTCCCGGTTGATTCCTTTCTCTGTGTGTTTTTTCTCCGGCTTCTTCCTATAGTCTAAAAACCTGCATAATGGATTAATTTGGTAAATTATAAAGGTGTGTTCACAGTTCACACTGAACCCAATTCATGCGCCAGGGACGTCCAGTTTCAAAGTTAAACCAATATACAGATTCAATCAGAGGTCATGCAGTGCAGTTTTTAGTCTTGGGCGGTGTGTGTTGGTCTGGCAGGAGCACATTTTGATTATTACCGCTCATTAAGAGCTCAAAGATCTTAACTTTGGCAAAGGAGTCTCATAAACCAATCAGGGACTCTGCTTTGGACCATGAAATGTTGACGTGATCAGCAGGTGAGTTCCAAAACTAACATGGAGGAGAATCAGATCATTCTCCTTATGAACTGTATATTTTTCTTATTTATATGGAGACTATAATAAAAATGTCTTCTATTTTTATTCTTATTTTTATCTATTCCCTCCTTGTGTGTCGCAAGTTGATTTTTTTTGTATGAACATTTTCAAAACTCCACAGTGAAGATTTAATTTTGAAATCATATTTATTTTGAGTTAAAACACATGGTGTGTGTGTGTGTGTGTGTGTGTGTGTGTCTGTGTGTGTGTGTGTGTGTGTATATATAAATTCATTAATTAAATTAATATATTAATGTAATTTATTAAATTAAATTACATTTATTTCTATCTCTCTCTCTCACTCTCTCTCTCTCTATTGTTAATCCTTCAATAGGCTCCGTGCACGAAAGTAAGGAGTTCTACTTCCGCCGCCTTGAGTGTGAGGCCGACCATTTCCGGCTTGCGACTTCTATAGCAGCGACACGGCAGATTTTGATTGCGAAAGATGGTATATTTCACCCGTTTTCTACAAGGTCTCCCGAAAATCGGCGTGAACGACATCTACAGGAATGTCGACCAGTGCGTGGTTACATGGGCAAAATATCGTGTCGAAAATACCGAAAAGGAAATGTGTCCCGTTGTAAACAAACCTTTGCTGTCACATTTATGCAGCAGCTCGGTAACATACGAGGCAATCTTCCAAACGTGCTTTTATTAATTTTATGAATATTATGAAGTGCCTGTTCGCTCATCATTTTATATTTAATCCTTGTGGTCAGTGCTTTTTTTGTGGAAGAAGAACAGAACTGAAGAACAACCCAGTGTTAGGAGAGGCTAACAACACGGGCTAACAACATTAGCCTTTATTTGTCGGGGCACAATTAGAAACACAATTCCATGTGTCGTGATTTTTTGAACAGTTTCTAAGGACTGAGCGGCATTTCTGCTCTGAAAAGCTCACACACACTGTGCTCTGCTCTGTCCTCGCGAGTCCGGCAACCGCTAACCCAGAGCGGCAGTTCGGCTCGCAGTCCGAATTCTCACACATAACAAAACCGTCCCCTCAAACACATTAATAAATCCAGCTGCTCTGCTCAGTCAGAGAGGTTCACTCGGTCCACTGGCTCCGGAGCCCGAACGCAGAGCTCGGATGCCGGGTCCAGACGTCAGTGAGCACGCATCCCCCCCGCATCTCCCTCGTGAGGGGTGAAAGAGACGGGAGAGCCAGCGGGGCGAAAGCGGAGCGGGGCTTTACGCGGGGCGTCCGCAGAGCCGCTGGTCGGTCCCGTATGAGCTCACAAGCTTTCTCTCAGCGAAACACCGTCTATGCATGACGTAAACCAGACACACGATCGGACTGACCGTTTACATGAACAACGATCGGTATACCCAGCTATCTCGATCGGAAAGAAATTTTGATCCGAACGAGTCTGACCGGGGCAAAGTATTCTGAACGGCGTGTTTACATGACGCATTTTCTTTCCGATTGCTGCAAATACGAAACACGACTAGTCTTGCTTGGGGTGAAGACCTCCCGCCGTGTTCACCATCCATTCGGCTCTCACCGACACATCTACTGGAAAGCTATGAAAGCTTATATTAGTACTGTTGTACTTTGACAAATTCGCACACGGATACACAACAATGTTGTGATGTCTTTGTCACGCGTTGAAACAACAAACGCCTCTCTTTTACCCGAAATCCGCTCCTATTTACTCAAAACTAGCAACTCAACAAAACTCCCTACCACAATAACACGACCAACAGGAAGTTGTTGGCCTCACACTCGAAACACGGAAGTTAACCGGAAGTTCTGTCGTGCACCTAGTCTCTTCTTAATCATTAAATTAGTTAGATCTGCATTGCTACCTGTTGCGCAGGGAAGGTAATTAGTGTGACACCCGCCCTCGACCATGCGGTAGCTGCCCCTCCCCCCTCAGTTGGACTAAGCATCTGTACTGGTGAGTTGTATTTTCCGCGGTCTCACGATATTTTAAGTTAGCTGTTATAAATGTGAAAAGGTGATGTTAGCTTCTTAAATATGTTCGAATTTGATACTATTGATAAGAATCGGCTGTCGAATGGTTGACATTTATTTTTTTAACAATCTTCATGTGGTTCTTCTTAGCGCCAATTTTGATAGCACTTTTTCTTTGCTCTGCAATCTCACATGCATTTTTGTGATAATTGTTGCAGAAAAAGCTGGAAGCTGCAGCTGTTTATTTTTTTCTAAAAGATGTATTAAAAATTAAGTCAAAAGATTCAAAAACTGTTTGATGTGTGTTCGTTGTTTTAAGACGTTAAGAGGAGAGACTCATTAGCCGCGTTTACATGGGCCCCAATGATGGGCAAAAGTAATAGGAAAGAACGCCTGATCTGAAAGAAAATGCGTCATGTAAACGCCGTTCGGAATACTCTGCCCTGGGTTACGTCACGCATAGACGGTGTTTCGCTGAGAGAAAGCTTTGGAGCGCAGACGGGACCGACCAGCTCTGCGGAGGCCCCGTGAAAAGCGCCGCTCCGCTCTCGCCCCTCTCTTTCACCCCTCACGGGGGAGATGCAGGGAAGGAGCGCTTCGTGCCCCCCGACGCTCACTCAGTCCACTGGCACCCGAGTGAACAGAGGAGCTGGATTAATAATTTTGTGTCCGAGGGGGGAGGATTCTTTGTTACGTGTGCGTTTTGTTATGTGTGGGAGAATCCAGACTGCGAGCCGTCCCGCCGCTCTGGGTTAGCGGCTGCAGGACTCGGGAGGAACCGTGTTCGAACAGAGCTCGGTCCGCTAGCTCACAGAGTGGCTTTGGGGCGGTCTGTGTGAACTTTTCAGAGCAGAAATAAATGTCGCGTGGTGTCACATGGATTTGTGTTTCCAGTTGTGTCCCGACAAAATAAAGACTGATGTTATTTCCATACATTTATGTGCGCTAAGATGCAGATTGCTGCGTTTCTCTCGGTCCTGGATTTTGTGTCCATCAAGGCTAATGTTGTTAGCCCGTGTTAGCCTGTCATAAGCCTTTTTCCAGCTCTGTTTTATTCATAAAACAGCATTGATCACACGGATCAAATATAACGATGAGCGAACAGTCGCTTCATAATTTTCATGACATTAATAAAAGCATGTTTGGAAGGTCGTCTCGTATTACGGAGCTGCAGCACATGCTGTCTGTCTGTGGCAGTGGTTTGTTTAAAACGGGACCTAGTTCCGCATCCGGGGGATTTTACACTACTGCGCATGCCCAGATGATTCATTCCGAATGAAAGTGTGAGCCATGGGAACGTTTGTTCTAATCGGAAAAAGGTTTTCTGTGCCCATGTGCACGGGTGAATTTTAACCCGACCATTGATCCGATCAAGATATTCTGCCCATGTAACCGCGGATATTGTGCGCTAAGACAGTCACTTTACTGCATCATGGGAGATGTAGTGCCGATAATCCGCAGACCGCAGAAAGACCAGCGTCTTTGAGCTTCATTGTTTTGTTCACTTGTTCCACGGTCTGATACCAGATTCTGTGGAAAGCTACACCGCTAAAGACGAGCTTTAGCTGGTATTTTTGTAAGAACAGAGAGGCTTTTTTTGCGCTAAATCGAAACAAGGAAGTGAATACTTTAACCACCATGATTGGTCAGACTGATGACATGTGATTAAGCCTTCAAGAATGATTGGTGGAGACAGTTAAAGGGGCGGGACTTTTCCTTACACAGTTATAGCTGCAGCTAAATCGCGGTATCCCGTTATTCTTATCAAAATGTCTTTAATAGAATCATATAAACACAAAGAAAAAATAATTTTATGATATTTCATATTCTTAACTTCTCAGTGTTTTATCAGGGCCTGTTTGGATGAACAAAGAGCTGATTTCCTGGAGATGGTAATTGCTTTTAGATCAGTTAATGAGGGCAATTTCTCACGGCACACTAGTGTGCTGCGGCACACTGGTTGAAAAACACTGTTCTAAACAACTGGTACTGTTTTAGTTTATTAGTGCCGTTTTATTTATTACTAAATGTTTTCTTTTTGTTTTGTTACCGTTTAGCAATGTATGTGACTGTGTGAGTGCATTACATTGGGGGAATTCTACATTTGGGAAATTCTACATTTGTTACACTTTCTGTGTAAACCCTGAGTTGGAATGAGTGGTCTGTGCTGGGAGTTGCACTCCTGTTGTCTACGCCCTGTCCATCGCTGAGTTGCAAGAGTCTTGTCCTCCTGCTTGTGCATCAGCGACCATACTGAACCCGTTACACTCTAACAGCAAGTCATCAAACTGGGTCACAGTTTGGGAGACGGAAGTAGCACTGCAGGAGACGGTGAAACTCACCGTACTGGGATAGTCTCTAAGTAATCTCATGAATCCAGAGGAACAGAGATTTACATCCCCTATATCAGGGATAATCTTTCCTGGTCCTGGAGATCTACCACCCTGCCTGTTTTCCAAATCTCCCTGCACTACCTGCTGCTGATAACCTGGATCAAAACCAACATGGGGGAGAATTCAATCATTCAATCAGAATGTGGAGACATCTGATTGAGCTAATCAGCAGCTGGCAGGGCTTGAAGATCTGGAAAACAGTCAGGGTGGTAGATCTCCAGGACCAGGAATGAGCAGGCCTCAACTACAACATGGTCTGCAATCCAAAGACTTACCAGGTCCTAAAGTTTCTGAAAAAACAAGGACAGCTAGTTTTAATTGATTCCAATGAAACATGATGTCTGAGCAATACTTAATGCATTAAGTTTGTTAAAAATTTTCATCAAGACCAGTAATTTGCTGCTAAAATGCTCCTACAGAGCACTGCATAAGGCAGTATATAACACATTTTAATGAGAAACTGGAAGACGCAGCTAAGTATTCTATCAATTAATTATTGGATGATTAATAGTTCATAGTGTTAAATTTGCATTTCTTTCATGAACTGCTCCTAATAAACCTACAAGTGGCGTATTTGAAATTAAAAAACAGTTTGCTCCTCTTTAAATTAGTGATGACAAAGTAATTCATGATAATATTGTGAGGTTAAGAACAACACATTAAACTGAGGAAATACCCTTTTACATTTACAGTTTTAGAAAAAATGACTGGTTCTCGCAATAGATGGTATCCACCTAACACATTAGAAAAGCTTTAATACATGAAGATAATATCACAGGATTTGCCTCTTCCCCATTTTGAAGTAAGATACAACAAATTTAAAAAGACGTCCAGAGGGGGTTGTGAACTTGACCCTATCAAACCTTTTCTTTGGTAGATCGGATAAACAGGCAGCTTTTGGGACACGCCCAGCAAGGTCATTCCAGAGCTGAAAATCTGCCAATCAACTATACTTCTATTTGAGGAAACTTTCATCATAAATATGAAAGAATGAATTGTTAAGTTGAAAAAGTAAGATAGTGTATTCACAATACTATAATGTTGGAGAATTTGATGTACAATATTTTCCAGACAGTAGGGCACACTGGATTAGAAGGATAATAAATGAATGGCCAGTTTTCATATTGATGTCATAAATAAGGGGCTGCAAACTATAAGGCGCATTAAGTGAGACAAAACAGTCAGAGATTAGTCCATCAGTCACACTTTTTTTTTTAGTGTGTTCACACCAACTCTAGAACTTGTTTGAAACACACTACACATCAGTCATGTTAGACTCGTTAGCTTTGTTGGCATATTCACAATACCTAACTTCAGTAGATATTTTGATAAACTCCAATACTCTATACTAACTCTCAACCTTGTTAGTATCATGTATAAATTAAGATTGATAGTGCTAAAACAAATGTTCCTGTGCCTACGTTAATTCAAGAAAAAAAAAAAACACCTCCATTGTCTGACACCTTAGCCGTGCTCACAATAACACCCAACCATATTTAATAATAATAATAATGGATTGGATTTTTCTGCACTTGCTCATTCATTCCTCATTCATACTTGGTGATGGTAGAGGCGTGGCTGCCAGTTTGCACCTACGGTCTCTCTGACCATCAACGGGATCATTTACGTATTTGCAACCGCACACTCGGAATTATTAGTTCAGGATTTCGAGGAAAACTGACTTTAAAAAAAACGGGGGAAAAAGCCTTTAACGTGCTCCGGTATAATTTTTTTAAAATGTTGGTTACAGGTTGAAATATGTTGGTTCCATTTACTTTCAGTTAAACTCGGCCTTTAGTAAAAAGTTGCCTTTTTGTTTTGCTGTTTTAATATTTAATATTCTTAAACTGTAACGGTGTTAGTGTGTCAGTTCTAATAGTCAAACAAATTGACTGTAATGAACACATGATTTGAGTTTGACAAATCATGGGAAGGATTTGTGGATAGCAGGTGTGTTTTCAAACTTTAAAACATTCTGGACATGGCGTCTGGGGCAGAGAGCACATCAAAGTCGGTGTTCCAGCAGCTCTTCAGAGCTTTGAAGTAAGTTTGGACTCATTATCCTGGAGCCCTGGGAATCCATCTGTGTAGAGGTGCAGACCGGAGAGTGCAGCATGTCTCTGAGGAATCCTCAACTACTGTAGGGTCCACCTACAGGGAGGAGGATCCCACTTTCTGTTTGTGTGATCCACTGGGGAGTTCGCGGTGAAACCACACTTTTCTTCTCAAACAATCTTTTGCCCTCGATTCATCACTTTTTTTTTTGCTTCTATTTAATGAAGCTTCTCTAACTTATTTATCCACATAAGGCCTCTTGACATCATTCCTGTCCAGTATCACAAGGTGCTTTGCAGTGGTCAGTATTCCCAGTCAAAACTGGCTTCATATTTGTTGCAAAAGCATAAAAAAAACCTCCAAAAATCATGTTTTAAGCTCCTGACAACTGAATTTATTTGTAGCTATGGGAAAAAAAACAATCACCTTTTGCTTTCAAGTAGATGCTGAATTTAAGTAATTTTGGACCCAAAAATGGTTTGATGCATATTTTCATAAATAAGCATCAAGGGGTTAAGCCATATGGAAAAAAATAAAGCATCTTGTTAAAAAATATTTTTTCAATGAAATGAATGTAGGTGTTAAAAAAATGTATAAAAGTATTGATTTTTAATGTAATTACCTTCTTTCGCTTGATACGCTTCGCGTTGCTCTATAGTAGGAAAACTCTGTTTTCAATCATGACCCCCGTTAACCAATTTGATTTAAATGATAGACTGTAAGACACTGGACCCAACGCTGAACAAGAAACAATATTATGGTTAAATATTTTTGTCTGGACATACCTGGTCTCTTTCCCTTTCTCAGTTTGGGGCTTCTTGTGGCATCTTTGCCTTTATGGGTGTCGCTTTGGCTAACATAAATTTAAAGCAAATAAATTTAAAAAATTAAAGAATAACAGGAGTTGACATCAGTCAACCTGAGAAAGGAGTTTGTTTAAATTTGGCTTGTTAACTCTAAAACTATAGTAGCTGATGCTCTCATCAGTTTTCCTGTTGAAAATAACCTTGACTTATGGACATAAAGCTGCACAACTTGAAAGCCTTGAAAAATGAAAGAATCTGTTTTTATTTGTATTAAACTGATAAAAATTATGATTCAAGGACCAAAACTTGTGACTTTGTTAAACTTCCACCTTCTTTCATTTGTATTTTCGATAGATGGATTTAGCTCCCAAAGGCTTTTTTTCTTCTTCCACAGGTCACGATTGTGAGCTCCAGACTAGCGCAGACGCCTGGATGAGTGTGTTTGCTGTATTGACGCAGCAGCAATAACTGAGTTTTCATGGACATTTAGAGCTGTGCTAATAACGTTTCCTCAACTGTTAAGGATTCTTCAAAAGCTCAGGTAAGTCAACAAGAGACCAGATGCTTTCAGTTACAAAGCTGGGAGCAGCAACAGAACAAAACCAAGAAACGTCTATGACTTTTACATCTTCAGTGTACGAGTCTTTGTAACTGAAAGCATCTTTTACCTGTTGCTTCGCCATGAAATGTTGAGAAACCTCGCTAAGTCAGTCTTTTTGACCGTCCAGACCAGACTCACTTTTACATTTGACATTTTCAGGATAAAAACAAAATTGTAAGTATTACTTATTTTATATATAGTCAACAGTTTAAAATCCAGGTTAGAATTTACATTATTTTTGGAGTATTTTTCCGCACTATAAGGTGAACTTAAAACCCTTAACTAATCTTCTGAAGCTGTTCTGACTGTCTGGGAGGAAACTGCGACCATTAATGAATTTACAGAACTCTTCATCTTCATCTTTGCCCCCAGAGGAAAATTTAATCCTTTTGTTCTGGAGTTACTTTTTTGTAACAGTTTATCAAATGTGTGTCTGCTCTTTTCAGAAGATTCCAGAGAAAGTGAGACAGAACAAAAGAGCAGCAACAGAAACCTATTTGAAGGTGAAAATAATAGTCAGGTGTCTTAATAAGTGAAGGAGAATATTAAAAACCTGTTGAAATTCCTTTTCCTCACAGTCATAACTAAACTTCTCTGGTGTGTCTCTGCAGCAAAGTACGAGAAGCAGGGACTGCTGGGAGAAGCTGGCTATGGGTCCGTTTATGCTGGCTGGCGTGTTTCTGATCGTTTCCCAGTAAGTGTGACATAGAGAAGCTCTTGATGGATCATATCAGGAGGAAATTGCTCACCAAAGCTCTGTTTGTGTCTTACAGGTCGTGATCAAATATATCCCGGCAGAAATGGTCTTAAGACAACCAGCAAGTTTAGCTGCAGTCACTGGTGCTCACCTGAAGTCTCACCTGCAGCTTCACATCCTCATCTTACACTCCCTGGCATTTTACAGGATGATGATGGCAATCAGATCCCCAGAGAGCTTCTGATCATGTCAAAGGTGGCTGATGGAAAACCACTTATCCATTTGACTACTATGATCTCAAAGACATTCTTATTTTGGGAATGGAAAGACCAACCCCAGTCGAGTGTCTTTTCGACAACAGAATTTAAAAAGCCATGCTGGAGAAAGAAGAGACCAAAGTGGGCTGGTTCAGGCATGACCACCTGCTCACAGTGGGTCCTTGTTTTCCATCTCTCCCTCTGAGGAGGAGGTCTTCTTTCATGTGTTTTGCTCAGTGTTCTGTATCTTCTGTCTTCCTCAGATCATTCTCAAATAGCTAGTTAAAGCTGTTAAAGAGCTGGAAGAAAAGAAAATCTTCCATCAGGATATCAAAATGGAGAACATCCTGATAGAGACCAGCACAACTGTCCCGCGTGTTCGCCTTATTGACTTTGGCATCAGCAGTTGGACGAAGAGGGACACCACACACAAATTCAACTGGAGTGAGTGATCGGCCTTCTGCTTCAGTTTTGCACTATTTTTGCTCCTTAGGGGGGCAGATGGGACAGAGTTAAAGGAGTTTTCCTGTCCAGTTATTTCTGAAATTTGAATTTCAGAGTAAAAAAAAAGGATGCACGTAACACAGTGATCCAATAACTGACAGACACATAAAATTGGGAATAAAAGGTGTTACTTTTGTGTGTTTTTTAGAAGAGACTTGTTGAGACCCCCCTGAGTTTACACATTGCCGCTGCTACTCAGCTGGGCCCACCATGGTGTGGCAGGTTGGAGTGGTGATGTTTGAACTGCTCCATGCTAAAACATTCTTTTGGAGGGACTTGAAGAAACGCGTAGAGCTGTCACTTCTCAACTTAACTGAGTGGATGGATCCCTGCATCTGTCAGCTTCATCCTTGTATTCTTTTTTTTTCATTGATTGCAATGTATTTGGAATTTGGTGCTACGTTTGCACACACACACACACCCACGTGCTCATTGACACGCACACACACACACAAACACACACACACACACACACACACACACACACATGGACCCGCAATCACGTCATTTATTTACTTACACTTACCTTTTTCTCTCCGTCCCTGTTCCCCTGCAGGTAGCCCTGGGTGCACATGGGTTGCCGACTGTTTATGCTCACGTTACACAAAGCTCACACGACGCCATCTTTAGATCCGCTTGTTTACCCGGAAATAGTCACTGAAACACCGGGTCATGTGACTCATCGGTTGAGATTAATGGGATTCCTCTGTACGTAACAGACTGTCTCTCCGAGTGGATTGTTTATTTTTGTATGTTTATTTATGTTTTTGCAGAACAATGTAAAGCTTTTGTTGGACTAATGAAGAGCAACGCCCAGTAGGAGGGGCTTATGGTTTAAAGGAAGTGTCACAGGACATGAGAGTTGTCGAGAGAGGGTGACATATGCTGATGGGACCTTATGTGGAGCAGTTGATGAGCCATGTTCTTGAAATTAAAACAAGAATACTCTCACCTTGGCTCCTCTGCCTTTATTTCCCTGAGGGAGCCATGACATCATTCCTGGAAAAATGTTTTGCTTCACTCCCACAGGCCGACATTGATGAAACTTCTTCATCTGTTGCTGAGTGGATATAACCATCCGGTCATGAAAAGATGCAAAAAAAAATACAACCATTTTTTTCTAAAAAAAACTAAAATGCATAAATAAAGAAGGCAGTGCCTGAAGGGGAAGTTTGTGGGGGCACCAGCCGATGGCCTGTACAGGTCCGGTGTCCTTGCCCAGCGACTCATTTAAAAGCAATTGGGTGAGATTCACAATCCTTCACAGTGGAGCAGCCCATCATCAAAGGCCAAGGATCAACGACCAGCCAAAGGGAACAGGAATCACCACCAGCCACTGACTGACCCAGGATGCAGCGCCTCTTCTGTTAATTGTAAGTTTTGGTGGTGGCGGTTTTAGGCACAAGTAATACGGGCAATTGTCCGGTGCGCAAATTTAACGTGGGGGGTGGTGGTGACAGCGTCTCAGTGCTTGGAAAAATCTGCGCCACTATTCGGTTCTTAAAGTCTGTTCTGTCACAGAGTTTGTAACAGCCGGTGTGGGTACCGGATGTTCTCGGGTTGCCATATGTTCTCGGGTCCTTCGGGGTCCTTCCAATGAGTTATATCACTAGAGGAGACATCGCGAGGAGAGCACCGCCATCTTGGTGAGGTCAAGTTTTTAAGACCAAACCACTTTTTATAACATTTAATAAAGAGCTCTGTTTTTACTTTCAATCACTTCATTATATGAAAAAGAAGAATGGCTTGAAATTGCTTAGTTTTGTTCAGAAATACAAACTTCACGAGTACCCCTAACTTAACTAGTATTAGACTATTTAGATTTTTTCTATGTTCCTTTATTTTATTTTACTTATGTTTTTATTTATTTGTGTGTTATGTTCATTGTTTCTTTTTTCCCCTCTATTCTTTATTTTCTATGTTAATATGTTATGTTTGGCAATGGTGACTGATCTTCGAGGCAATATTGATTACATTGTTATTGTTCGTTGTTAACGTTAATGTCATTGTTAATGTATGATACCGCAATTGTCAATAAAGTTTTTAAAAAAACTTAGCGACGTTAACTCATTGGTCGTGGCAACTTACAGCCAATCAAATAGTGTGACGTCATCATTGGTCGAAGGACCCTGAAGGACCCCGAGAACATACGGCAACCCGAGAACATCCGGTACCCACACCGGAAACTGTGAATTCCCGTCTTCTGTCACGCGTGGCTGCGTGTGTGACAACGAAAAGGGAGGGGTAGTGTGGGCTCAGTCTGCCGGGTGAAACGGGGCACACGGAGCGCTGCCTGTTGCCCAACACCAGGATCATCGAGTGCCTTTTGAGGACTGGCAAAAAATAATTGAGAAGCACTGTGCTAAGGTGAGATTTTCATACATCACCCTGCCTCCCCCCTGGTACTGCTGACTGACAGTGAATTATGCAACAGTTTTTCCGTGGTCGATGTAAAAACGAAAAATGCAATCCCCTCTTTGTATTATTGCTTTAATTATGTCACAGAATGAGCGATGATGTAGAAAATGAAAAAACATTTTGGGGGATGATTTTTTTTTTGAATCAATTTGTCATGATTTGAATTTGTTGTCCTTGTTCTGTCTTGTTTCTGTTTCCTGTTTTATTTTGAAAGTCTCCTGTCTTGTCTGTTTTCTTGAGTTTTACTTCCTTTGGTCCCCATCAGCCCTGATCGTGTCCACCTGTGTCTTGTCTGCCCTGTCTGTATTTAAGTCTTGTCTCTGCCTTCCTCCTGTGTTGGTCCATTAGTATTCCTGTTCTGGTGTTCATGTCATGTCATGCCATGTTCCTCGTTCCTTGTTCCTTGTCTCATGCCACGTCACAGTGAGTTTTTGTTTTTTGTTTTTGTCATCCTGCTCGGCAGCGCCTTTTGTTTGTAGTTAAACCCCTTGCCCCGGAACTTTGTGCCTCCTGCCTCTGCATCTGGGTCCAACCGGCTCTCGAGCCACCCCACCACCGTGACACAATTGATGCAGTAACATTGTGAAAATGAAAAAGCATTTCTATTAATCCATTTTAATTGTCTAATTAGATATTTATAATTGAATTTTGCTACACATTTTCTTGAGCAGTGTTCAAAAATCCCGCGGCACACAGTCTGTATTGATCTACAGTCCCTCCACAATCTCACATGCATTTCTGTGATAATTGTGGCAGAAAAAGCTGGACGTTGCAGCTGTTTTTTCTAAAAGATGTAATAAAAAGTTTGAAGATTTAAAAACTGATGTATGTTCGTTGTGGTTTAAAGATATTTAACAAGGAAGATTCATTGTGCGCTGAGATGCTGTCACTTGTGTGAATACTTTAACCACTTCTGATTGGTCAGACTGATGACGTATGATTGAGCCTCCAAGAATGATTGGTGGAGACAGTTGAAAAACCGCTGAAGCTGCGGCTAAATCGCGGTACCGTCATTCTTATCAAAATGTCTTTAATACTGTAGAATCAAATAAAAAAAGTATTTTACGATCTTTCATATTCCTAACTACAAATGAAATGTCAAATACTAATACCAAAAAGCATTTCTGGTATTGATTTTTATTTGAATTATGAGACTCATCTGCTTCCATAAATAACACGCTGAGTATATGAATGGAAAAAGTGTGGAGGAGAGAAGAGGGTCTGTTGTTAAATGGGTCTTTTTGCTTTAAGAGCACTCAGGTGATTCAAAACCTTCAGCCTCTTTCCACCAGAATAATAATTTCATTTGGTCCAAATATTTGATTGTACATGAGAAGTGGACTGAGTAGCCCCTCCCTCCTCGTGTTCCAAGCAGAAAGTACCCGCTGGAGGCCAACATCCCATAATGTCCATAGAGAAATAAACAGCTATTACTCAGTCATTATATTTGTCAGAATAATCATTCTTGCTCTGCTCTGTTTTTAGCACAGAGCTTTTCTGTAGTTCTAGTTATTCAAGTTGGCCAATCAGATGCCGCAATAACAGCAAGTGATCTAACGTCGAACTTTCAAAATGTTTGATTGACAGCAGACTTTCAGTGGTAGGGATGTAGACCTCCAAAAAGCTCACTCCTGACTGGCAAGAGTAATTGCCATAGAAACGTCAACTCAGGCCAACTTGGACCAATCACTGCTTATGCTTACTGACATCGTCTGTTTCCAAAATGGCGATTTCCATATCGTAAAAAAAATGGCGAGTGAATTGACCTCATTTGGTTGGAGCTGGAGGTAAGCCTCTTTCAATGGGTGACATCACTCTCAGATAGTCAATGGTCCAAATCCAGAAAACTGTTTTTCCTTAGTGATAACAGTCTGTCAATACAAATGTCATTTTTTAATTCAGCTTTTAATAATACAATATTAGGTAATTGTAGGCAGTCACCATGTTTGCTTTGTTCATCTACTTTATCTTAAGGATCTTTTAGTTTCTTTTATCAGTGCTGTTAGAGATGCAAGGGCTGCTTACTTCACAAATCTCATTTCTAAAAGCAGAGGTAATCCTAAGGGGGGTTTCAACACCATTACTGAAAGTGTGATGCCCAGTCCACCTGCTGCACGCATCCATTCAAAAGATGATTGTGAAAAGTTTTTATCATTTTTTTATTGAAAAGGTCAGATCTGTGAGTAGCTCTCTGTCTCACACAGCTGGTCTTGGTTCTGTTCCTAGTCCACCTCGGCCTGTGATTTTGATTAGTTGGCACAATGAAGCCATCCTCTTGCTCTCTCGACGTGCTGCCAACATCTCTGTTAAGATGCTGCCTTCAGTCCACGTCCCTGTGTCCTGTCAATAATTCATCGCCTCTGCTGTCTGGTCAAGTCCCTGAATCCTGACTTTAAGAAAGCTGTCGCCCTTCCTCTCCCACAAAACCCGGGCTTGACTCCTCCTCTGGAGCAGTTTTAGACCATTTCACTGATTTGCTCTGTAAAACACTTAGAAATGCACCAACGACAAACTGCTCTTGACAGTCATGGCATGTTTGATCAGTTTCAGTAAAGTTTCTCAAGAGAACTCACTCCACTGCAACAGTCACCACGACATCCTGATGCAGGAAAATGCTCTGTGCTACTGTTATTGAGATCTCATGGTTCATGTTTTGAGACCATTGACCATTATGTACTCCTGGACAGGCTAAAAAAGTGGGTTAGGGTATCTGGTTCCGCTTTAAACTTGTTCTCCTTTTATCTGACTGGTAGATTTTTTCCTGTTGTTTTTTCAAAGTATAAGTCCCCTTCTGCATCCCTCACTTCTGGTGTCCCACAAGGCTCAGTTTTGGGACCCCTATTGTTCATTTTATATCTATTGCCTTTGCAGCACATTTTAAGTTCTTTTAACAATGTTTCTATCATTTTATGATGACATTCAGCTTTGTGTGTCTTTAAACCGCATGTTGTTTTTAAATACAGATTTTGACGAGGTGTCTGGATCTTATCCAAGAGTTTGTGAATGACACTTTCTCCAACTAAATGAAGCCAACACTGAGGTCCTTGTCTGTGCTCCTGACAGTTGCTTCCCCCAGATACTCCAGTGACATGGTCCTCTTGCTTCCTTTATCAAGCCCTCTGTCAGGAACTCAAAACTCCTCTAATTGCGGTTTTTCTATCTCCTTGACTAAATAAAATGTTGGGTCACTTGTACCATCATCTTGTGAACCATTGCAAAATCCGAGTCCAATTGGTGTCACATTCTGAGTTGGAGATGCTCATTCATGCTTTTATATGATCTCGTCTTGATTATTGCAACTCCATCTTCACATGCTTGAGCAAAAAATCTTTAGAAACGGCTCCAGGTTGTCCAGAACGCTGCTGCAAGGTTTTACCTAAATCATCGACGTTTTCACACGTCACCCTGTTGTTAATCCAGCTGCACTGATACCCATCCGCCACCAAGTGCATTTTAAAATCCTGGTTTTAACATACACAGCTCTCAATAGCCAAGCACCGGCCATTTAAAAGACCTTTTGCAGCCGTTTACTCCCAGCAGGTCCCTGAGGTCATGTGACCAGGGTTTGCTGGTTAAGAGAACCTGGTTAAAAATTAAAGGTGACAGAGTCTTTGCAGCAGTGGCTCCATCATTCTGGAACTCTCCTCCAGATCTGCTGACTCAGTGTTTTCTTTGCAAGTAAAGGAAAACCTTTCTTTTTAAAATAATTCCTCTGTATTCTGTGTTTTACTCTTGTTTTATTGTGTTTACCGTGTTTTACAGTGAAGACTTTGTGATTTTTTTATCTTGAAAGGTGCTATACAGATAAAGTTTATTGTTATTTTTTAGTACTTTGTTCTGCAGCAGTTTCCTTGTAATGCCTTTAATGTGGACTCCACAACGAGGATTATCATAATTTCCTGTTTTTCCCACTTCCAATCACTGAAACCCCTATTTATAACTGCATTTTTACAGCACAAAAATTACTTTTTTAATGATTCATTCAATAAAACGCCAGAGAACACTCTTCTGTGTCATCTAATGTTGTATTCCTCCAAATTAAACATTACATTTAAAGCCAAGAGAACACAAGAGTCAGTGAAAACAAGTGCGTTTCCAATCAGCTAACCAGGGATGTTACACACTCACTGTTTGTAACAGCTGAAATTAGCATTAGTCCTCCTGTTTTCAGAATTTCATTTATCTTCACACGATTAAAAGTAATGACTCGTTTCCAGTGTCTGACCGATTTCAGGAGACTTCAGTTTCTGCGCTCTGTGTTGTTAACCTGAGCAGACAGGTGTGCCTGTTCAACACTGAAATGGAAATGTTGCTCTTCGGCTCACTAAAGCTCTGTCCACTCAACAGGTATTAACAAAGAAGCAGTGAAACCTCAGCCAGACCTCTGCTTTTCTCTGCTTTCCTGCAGGAAAAAGCAATCATTTCTGCAAATTCATCAAACATCAGTTGTTTATCCTATTTTTTTTCCCGATTCTTAAACCTGACAGACATATTTCAGCAGGCCCAAATGTAGCACAATCGTGCGCTTCAAGGTTTTTCAACACAGAATAATGTAAACTGTGCACTCTGGACAGTTTTGATTATGAAACAAACTGTTAGTCACACTGCATGCTTCAGGGCAAACCCTGCAAACTCACCGCTAACAAGCAGCCCTTAGAATCCCTTTGGAAAGACGCAGATGTCCGAATGACCTCACCTGTATTGTTTATCTGGAGCTGCGTCTGTCATTTACCTTGGTGGCAAAATTATAGACGTGTACGTTTGCTGCAACCTTTACGAGCTGTGATGGATTATTTCACAACCCTCCTTTTGCTTGAGGCACTTCTGGGAAATATATGTTGCCACTAAATAAATAAATAAACTTTAAGTCCGAAAGCCACATCTACTTATTTCTGTGGAAAACCCGTTCTGCCGAGTGTTTCAACGCACCTTTTTCATGCAAACTTCAGTAAGAGTTGTTTTCGCTCCTGGACCTTTCCTATCAACGACACAAAGAGTCTGCTTGTCCATCGGGAAGCTGGTTGTAGATGGTGATTGATGGTGTGTGGCAGTCGTAGTGAAAGAAGGTTAAAAACACACAGGTCACATTCTTCTTGTCTGTGGTGCTTTATCTGTAACAAACCCTTTCTATCATTAATGTAAGCTTTCCACACCTACTGACATCACTGAGTTGCCTAGATGTCATTCTTTATAAGAGGAAGAGGAAAAAATGCTTAGAGTAAATAAACTGTTATAAATAGCTTATGTATGCTGATCAAAAGCAATGAATTGATAAAAACATAAACACATTTAGAAAGATTATAACTTAACCCTTTAGATGAAGATTTAAATACAACATTGGAAGCTAAACTAAACTGTAATTCGCTGAAACCGGCGTTTTTGGTGTTTAACACATTCTTGTGGTATTCTGATGATGGACATATAAAAAGAAAGTTGAGTTATAAAAATTGCATTTGATTATTTATTTAAATTGTTATTCAGGCGCGACGAAAAACAATTTGAAAAATCTTTGGTGGTGTGACACTGAAGCTACACACAAGCCATGGTTCCTGCTCCTCTCTGTTTGAATGCATCCACTTGCAGACACCAGATCCATGTATGTCTGCTTTTTATTCAAGCTGTAATTGGCTCCAAATCATTAAACTGATCACCTTAACATTGTTTCGCCATTTTACACCAATAGTGTTAGGTTCGTTATGGAAGGCTGTAACCAGCTTGAGAGAGTGCACAGAGATGGATGATTGGAAGGGGGCAGGTTTACTCTGCGCCAACTGCTTCGTCCACATTTCAGAGGCAAATTCCTAATGAAGTACTGACGAAATGCAAAAAATCTGTCCTAAAAAATGACAGAGGTTTTGATTTTGGTTAAAAATGGCATAATAATAATTAAAGGGCACTAGGAACGCTGGCCAATAGTGTTTAAAAGATGATTGAGGAGATTTTAAACAGACATGAACCTATGGGTCTTAGTTCTCAGCTGTACTGCAAGTTCCAAGAGTCTGGAAGATGTAGAGAATGCTACACTGAGAAATGCCCCAACACTCATTATGGAAGAGCAAAATGTAAAAAAACAATGGCAGATAAATTACATAAAACCTTACACGTGACACCGGAAAACATGGCAGAAAAGAAACAGTGGAAGCTCAAAAAAATGAGAAGACAAAATCTGACTTTTCAGCAATGCAAGCTATAGATCCAATAAACACAGAGGAGGTTGTTAAAGAAATAGTCGTGAAACTTGAAGCTTACACCAAAAGAAAACTGAGCTTAAAGTCTTTGATCCTCAACAACCTAACATCTCTTTAGGCAGTCAGATCGTATGGGGTAGCAACTTCCTCACTAAAAGAAATGTTGACTTATCAGCTCTGGAGACAATCTAAATACAAGTCAGGCATTTAATTTGCCCTCCTTAGAGCAGGGTTTATCAGAGACTACCTCTGGAATGTGGGAGTGGAGTGCATGGAATGGTCCATCAACTCAACCCCACTCAACACTTGATGTTTTGTGTGCCATAGTGAGCAACACATACACGTTGGGTTTCTAGAAAAATATTAAGACAGTAAAATTGCACATAAGCAGTGACTGCTGGTGACCAGTTTGTGATGAAGATGTTATATTGGACTTTTTTCATTTGTCCTTGATTTTTTGTTTTCACATACAGTTAATGTTCATGTTAAATACACAGCATTCATCGGTCAACAGTCCACCAAAGAACACCAAACGAGTTAATGATGGTAGAAGTTGCTTAGTGTTGACAGGGATGATGACAGCAATATTTTCTGTAGCCCAATGTACAAATTCTGCTGCTCACATAAGAAAACTCCTATAACTGATGTGACACCAAATGTGTCCTTTTGTTTTCAATATTGTTACAAAATGCTTAAGAAACTAAAAGAACTAAATATCTTTATTTTTGTGCTAAGTTCATACAACCCTAACTCCGCTTTAACATCCATGTGGTGTTGGAAGATTTGTTTGTTTTTCATTCTTACGATGATTCAAACACCACATAAACGCAGCATTTCTCTACGTTTTCAACACGGGGTACATCAAGCCATTGGTGCTATTGGCTCTAAAATGAGAACAGAAGTTTTAACCTAAAAACTCTAAAATGCTCTCTTTTAAAATATAATTTTCAATCCAAAAGTTTTCATCCAGATTCCATGTTATTTTTTTCTCACTCACTCACTTCTGGTCCGCCCTTCAATCCAATTTTAGAACCCTATGTGGCCCGCGAGTCAAAATAATTGCCCACCCCTGCATTATACATATTTTGCAATTTAGCACAGATGAAAAATTGGTCATACGTGAATATACGGAAAAGTGAGAAGTTGTGGTTCTTTACGTGAAATTTTCACAGATTTATTACAAATGAACCACTAAAACAACAGAAATCTGAATAAACCAGACAAAGAGCACCTAAATCGTTGTAGATCATGAACCATGCATGATTGGTGCGCTGTTTATATGCAATTCATTGGTGATTCGTGTGTCAATTACAAAATTTCAACGTGCTAAATGTGACGTATGCAAGAAATAAAAATTGTTGTGACATGCTTTTTCAGTCCGTTAGACATACAGTACAGACCAAAAGTTTGGACACACCTACTCATTCAAAGAGTTTTCTTAATTTTCATGACTATAAAAATTGTAGATTCACACTGAAGGCATCAAAACTGTGAATTCACACATGTGGAATTATATACAAAACAAAAAGTGTGAAACAACTGAAAATAAGTCACATTCTAGGTTCTTCAATGTAGCCACCTTTTGCTCTTGGGATTACTGCTTTTGCACAATTTGCACTCTCCCACACACATCAAGGCTTCATTAAAGACTTAAGTTTAGCATATGAGCAATGTACAACAGCATCACCCATGCGTCATGAAATGCATGTAAATCAACATCAGCCTGTTTCACGGCCACATTCATCACACAATGGAGAATTGTATGCTCCATTTTCAACAGGACCACACCAGCCTCAAGGAACTGTAAGGTAACCTGCTTCCCATAACCCTTGTGTTATCCTATGGGGTCAATATGACCATTGAAATGTTATTCCTACCATGACAAAGGTGGATAAAGGTGGAGAGGATTTCATGTAATCCATGGACACCAGTGAAGATCACAAATCATTGAAGTAAAAAGGATCAGAGCACTGTCTAGTGGGTCCAGATGACCCAACTCCCTGTGTTAAAGTGCCTAGGATAGCACAAGGGTAAAGATGTATCAGTCACCCTTCCATATACCCTCCATGGGGCAAGACAACACAAAATCCAGCAGCACCTCAATGAGTCATCCCCGTGCGAGTGACTACACCTTTCCTTATCTTCTGTCTGGTGTTTTCAACCTTTTGAGCCAAGGCACACTTTTATCATTTAAAATTCCAATGGAACACCACCAGCAGAAAATGTAAAAAAATGAATATATAAAGTCATCCTCAACAAATAATAGAAATGCATAGCAATCAAATTTAATGTCCTACTGAATCCTAAACAAGAGTCAGAGATGGTCTTTTCTGTTACAAAGCTTTTAATACAGATTTCTTAACAGTTCGTGTAAGCCACAAACTATTTTACAGCACTAAAATAAACTTGTTCCCAACACATTCATTCATTCACCCCATGCTCTTCTCCTTTTCTATTACCCCCAGCTCCCATCTACTCTCACCCACCTCATTCATCCTTCACATTGCACCAATCTGAACCCAGAACACAACAGAACTACAGAATATTAACCAAGCGTAGCAACACATCACACAACTTCAACAAGGCTGGTTGCTACAAAATGAACACAAAGATAACACATTTAGTGATCATATTTTCACCGTGTGAAACCTGGTTCTGCTTAGACAGATGCTGATAATTTCTCGGAGGAATTAAGCCAAAGACACACAAAGCTCTTTTCTTCAACAGCCAGTCTCTCCCTGCTCCTACTTTTTGTCCCGGTTAGTCTGCCTTGAAAGCTAACCTCACAGAGATAAGTTGTCAAAAATGGTAGCAACAAATAAAAGAGCCTCTGTTTGCCAGAATGGGATACTCTTTGACAGTACAAAAAAGTCTAAAATCATATCAGCAAAGTTTAGCTTCAAAATATGATTTTGTCTAATCATGCTTTTGTGTTGTGTCCTTCCACCAACCACTGAACTGTATGGGTCCCTCACCCAGTCAAGGGATTCAATGGTAGGAAGAAAATAAAGACACCTTCTCCTCAAGTGCTTTTAAATGTTTCACTATTATTTAACATAACTCTGTAGTGTTACCATTTTGCCATTGCTTGGTGAGTGTAAACATTTAAAGATTTCCATTTTCTTAATGCTATTTCAGAGTTGCACCTTTTTAACTGAACCCATTATTTGACTGCTTGTGTTATGTTTCATTTCAGCCTGCATTCTTGTAAATTGCTCATTCACAGATGAAAAAATGCTGTACTTTCCCACATGAAGAGATGCAAATATGGAACTTCACAGGTCAGTTTCACAATGCGCACAACATCATCCTCGTAGCCAACAGTCTTGGCTACGAGGGCCTCACGGTGTAAGAACAGTGCGTAACAATCACATATGGGTTTCTCTCTTTCACTTTGATGGGTCCGACCATGCCTGCTGCTTCATCAGTGCAGACACTCGTGCTTTTTCCATTTAAGTCCTTGTTGTTCAAGATATTCAGACGTGACGCAGAAAATTTCCTCTCCAGATATTTTTTCTGGTAACATTTTTCCCTTTATTGAATCTCCAACCACAAACCACACATTGGCCAAGAGTTGGGCATGACCTCTAATATCAGTAGACTCGTCACGTTGCAATGCAAATTTACTACTGATACAGATCTTTTCCAGAACTACACTTTCACTGTCTGCAGACATTTTTACTCAATCTGTCTGGAAATTCTGTTACCTGAGAGCGACTAGCTTTTTCAGCCACTTCAGGTCAGAGCATCATTTACAGTAGCTTCCCAGGCAGGAAGTATTAATGTCTCTGCCACAGTGTGTGACTTTTTTTATTTGGCTACAAGCTCAGTAACATGATAGCTAGCTTTAAGGGCTCTTTCAGTAATCTTTGTGTTTTTTCTCTTCACTTGTTGCTCATTTCTCTGTCTGTGCACAAAGGCTGCACAATGGTCTGCGCTCCCACTCTAAAGGAAACTGTTGGAAAGCTTTTCCCCACAAACCAAGCACAATGAAGTGGGTCTTGTTGGTGTCTTTCCTTTTCATAAACCTTTTTAATCACAGTCACAGTGTAGTAATTTGCTGGATTTGATTACAAAAACATTTGACAAGAATTATGAAATTGAGGATTTATTATGCACGCCGGACACTCGCCAAGTGCGGTTGAAAAAACACCGTATTAACTAATGTCAGAGTATTTAAATGGGTATTGTTCTGGTCCTCTCAACCGGTCATATGAGCATGCTTAATGCTAGTGCTATCCTAGGCACTTGAATCTGGCTGGGAGCGGCTCATCTAGACCCACTAGACAGTGCGCTGAACCTTTTTTCTTCAATGATTTGTGATCTTCACTGGTGTCCAGGGATTACATGAAATCTTTCCACCTTTATCCACCTTTGTCATGGTAGGGAGAACACGTCAATGTAAGGGTGGGGTCATCTAAAATAGCACAAGGGTTAATGCGGGTTCTTGAACACGGGTTAAGCCTATGGTGTTCACACTGGACAGGCAAGGAAGGGCTTCGTTATCTTTTGTCTACTGTTTACTAGCACGTCTGCCACCCACAGTTGGAGGAGGTTTATGTTGTCGTCAAATGTGAATCTCATGAATCTTCCTCCAGGACTTTTCTTTCACAGCTCTATTCAGATATATGAAAGACTTTCTGTCATTGAGTTCTAGCCAGGCACAAAGCTCAATTATTAATTTCTCCTCCACGATCAATGTTCAAACAGTTTGCACTTCTGTGAATTAAAGGAGATGCCATCCATACATCACTACCAAATCCATATCCCCAACTGGTCAAAGTTTAACCTGGTTAACTTTCAATGCATGTTCAAGGACACGTGTTTTGCACATAGAGCCCAAAAACAGTCATAAAAATTGGCGCGGAGTACATCTGGAACTTTTTTTAAGCAGAGTTTCGAAACGCATACTTTCTTATATGACGCTAAACAGATTTCATTGGAAGAGGCAGCCTGCCGATGGTGGTGTAAATGTAGCTTACAGTCATGACCAGCAAAAGCAGGTCCTCACCCATTCTGGCTCTGGTTGTGCTGGAGACATCCGATCTTGCATGTGGTGGAATTTTTTTCAGAGTAAATGATATCCAGATATATGATAAATTATTACCTTTGGCACACTAAAAAATGATTAGTTTATCAATTATGAGTTATTTTCACAACTCATTTTCCCACCTGGAAGTAAGATGACTGGGTCACTGAGGAACTGCCTTTCACTCATTGTGGGTGCTACCCATTTCATGACATCATCCTAGAGCCAGCCTTGGCCCCGTGTCTGCGTTTAGCCTATGAAAACAAACATCCATTTTGCAAAAATGGATGTGCATATTGTGCATACAAAATAAAAGCATTTTTGTAGATCACGGCTAGCTCCACTGAGAAAGTGGGTGTGTGTGTTCGCCTGGGGGTGGTTCTGGCAGCACAGACTCTTCCTGGAAGGGGCTGTTCTTCCCTTATCTGCGTCACAGTGGGAAAACCCGCTCGTTTTTATGGATTGGGAGGAGCTGGTACTCAGAGCGCAGGTTTGTTGACGAATACTCAAAAATGCTTGAATGGAGTTGAAGTTAATTTAGCCTTATATGTGCCCTTTAAATTAGTTTCAATTCAATTAGCCTACTTAATGAGCTAACTTACATGCCAAGAAAACTAACTTCCCAGTTTGGGCATCTATAATTGAAGAAAAAGAAACAGGAAATTAAAGTTTACCAACTCAGAAATCTTTGTACCTCCTGAGTATATACATTTTTTTTCTTAGTTTTGCCATAGCAAAACACAATAATCACAATATATTGTATTTCCTACTGGGTCAAAACATCTAAAAGTGAAACACCAGCAAAGCACCAATATGTTCTGCTTTTATAAAGGTATATGTGGTTATATTCATGTAACGGCGTCGATTGATATGTTGCAACATGTCCTCCTAAGTCTGGAAGCAGTACGCTTAGTTTGACGTGATTGATTTTAGTTGTTAATCCGGGATTTTGCCTTCTATATTCACATTTTTCTGTCCTTAGATTAAGAAGTTACAGCTACAAAACCAGCTTTGTCTTTTTTCATGAGAGTTGACGATTTTCTCAAACACATCAGTTCTGGACAAGGCAAAAGCACATTCCTCCGCGTCTTCCGTTTCTGTTAACTGCCACAGCTCTAACTGTTTGCAGCTCTTTGCAGTCTCAGTCAAGTTAAAAAGGTTTGGAAAGAAAGCAAGCAACACTCATCCATGCAGTGTTCCTTGGGGGTATTTCCTTTACCTTGGCAAAGAATTTGTAATCTGAACCCAGCAGGTATGTTGATGGAGCTTCCTTGACTGTGTTTGTGTGTGTTTGTTCATGCAGGTGTGTGCGAGTGTGTGCACAAAAATGTTTGCCTTCAAGGCAAAGCATGATATGGTAGGTTAAAGCAGGGGCCTGAACCAAGACCTTCCTTACTATATCATTTGTGTAGCTGCTCAATGATATTCTTGGAGTAACCTGGTTGTTAGAACAAAAGAAAACAATTTGGCAATAAACTTTTCTAGGGACTACAGCAAAATGACATCACCACCACTGTTTGACTGGTAGAGACAAGTGGAAACATGCCACAAGACTCCAATAAAAATCTGGTTTTGGGTGTTTTTAATGTGTTCTTGTGACATTTTTCTAATGACTTAGGACATGTATAAAACAAAACTTAAGCTCAAATTTGCATTTCTGACTATTTCCTTATCCAAATGTGAAGCAGGAGAAGACAAAACAATGTAGTTTGATAAACCTCATATCCGTGACGTAGAAGCTGCAATCGGTCCTAATGACACGCCAAAGGACACACATACCAGAACCATCAGTTTTTAGCAAAACTTTTGTGCTTTGGGCTAATATTTCTGAAAACCTAGTTACAAAATTACATTTAGTAATATTTAGTTTAAGTATATAAATTTATCTTTAGTGAATAAAAAAGGAAAAACAACATTGTGGAACACAGTTATATCAAACAGGAAGACTGGTGAGTGACGGGTCTAACCGAGTCACAGAGGGGATGTAAACAAAGCTACTTACTGCTGTGAACCTGAAAGCCAAGTGCTTGATTTCCAGCATCACTGTTCTGAAGTGTAGAAAACCATTCATTTTTTAAAAGCAGCCATCTGTTTACCGCCAAAGAGGCAGCATGGTTGCCAGGAGCAGCAGGGAGTCCTACAGGGCTCTGCTCTTAGAGCTCACGTTTTTTTTTTGTCATTGCTTGAAGAAAACAGTTTAGGTGTTTGAGAAACTAGACCACGTGCGGGTGGTGAAAAAAATAAGTGATTAGAAAATGATGCTGGAGCATGGTCATGTAGTCAGCAGGCAAAGGTTGGGATAAAGGGAAAACAGGGGATTTTGTTGGAGTTTAAAAGAAATATCAAGCTGTTTGTGTGAAAGATGGATGGAGTTCTAATGCTCTCCTAATGAGTGGCTTTTATGAGCACACTGAAGATTTTCTTTTCAAACTCAAGAGTCTGAACTGAATGAACAAAGTTAGAAAAAATGTCATTAGGTACATGGATCTTTTCATTTCATCCCAGAGTCAAGCAATAAAGCAGGAGGGAGACACATTTAAATGTGCTGTGCAGTGAAGCTCTCTTATCAGGTGGAAGCAGAAATCAGCGCTGCTTATTGGAAACACTCTTTTGATGTGGATGTGTCAATCGTATCAGTGATTAAGAGCCAGGTAATCCATCTGACGTGGAGCTTATTGGATCAGTGCAGACCTGGCTCTGGCTGATTCCTGTGAATTAAAACGGTTGTGTTTATCTAGGAAAGAGAATGCGGTCCTTAAGGCTCAAGCAAGGACAGAGAGCGCTGCAGCCTGGAGAAAGGCTGCAAAACTAGACCCACTGACAGCCACATGATCTGGAGCCTCTTCTTTGCTCTCGTTTAGCTTTCACCAAGTCATACAGGGCGACGATAATTCAAGCCAGATTTAGGTGATCTGGCTTCAAGGTCATAGCAAATGGAGTCGCAGGGAGAGGGGGAGGTCATGGGTTCATGCCTGGGAAAGGAAGTCATTGTGCAAGTTCACCGTTAATGCCGGTAATATAACAGCTTTCCCAGCTGTCAGCGAAGGGAACATAATGAAAAGTGCACACTGCTATTAGTGCTTGTTCTAGGTATAAAGTAACCACGAGGGACGGTGGTTAAATATTTGTGTTAGCACTTAGAACGGCTAAAACAAACAGCAGAATTCATTACTGCACAGACGTTATTTCCAGCACGGCGGTTATGCCAGCAGTGGCGAAATCTCTGCTACCTTCATGTGTCATGTTTTACAGCTGCTGGGTTTTGTTATGAGCCCTGAGGCTTCTGTCCAATGGGCCTCACAGTGGAATGCGCTTTTCTAGCCTCCTTGCAATGTGTGTGTACACGCGTACATACAATACTGCACA
This sequence comes from Oryzias sinensis, assembly GCA_037389245.1. Taxonomy (NCBI): domain Eukaryota; kingdom Metazoa; phylum Chordata; class Actinopteri; order Beloniformes; family Adrianichthyidae; genus Oryzias; species Oryzias sinensis. The sequence continues at coordinate 37,111,898 of CM074489.1, forward strand.
TTGTGTAATGGACACAAATATGTCAGAGGTAGCCCTCGTGGCAGCATGGACATGCCACTTCTAGTGAACGCCACAATCGGAAAGGGGTCGAGGGGGGTCAACGCTGGTGTGTAGCACCTCATCCGTCACCCACAAGCCCGGAGGAAAAATTGTTTCAGTGTGGCTCCGAGCCTCGTCCAAATGTCTGATGGGATGTTGGGGGCTGGATTTCTGCTTGGCCGGTTGTGGCTTTAATTTTAAAGCTGCCTTTCAGCTTGCATGTCATACCGTATGTTTCTCCTTAAGAAAGGAAAAAAGATTGCTGCCGGCGCTCATAAATTTGCTGCATTGTTTGAGATCAGCGCGTAGGGGTCAGAGAAATGTGTTGGGGCTCATTCTGTTGTAACAGTGTCATTTTTCCGCTCCAGATGGCCTTTTTTGCCCACATGAAAAGTGTTTTCACCACCAAGGCAATCAGCCGCTGGGCCCATAGGTGCAGCCATAAAAACATGCTGACATGTTGCTTGTAATGTATTGTAGCACTGGATGGACTGAACACTTCCATATGCCTTTTGTTTTAGTTTCCACTGGTTTTTCAACACTGCACTGCAAAAATAAATGCAACCCAGAAAGGAAAGCAAAGAAATGCCTTCAGTAAAAGACTCCTCTCTGCTTTCCCTCCATGCATAAATGCATTTGGTTGTGACGGACAAAGACCATTGTTTTATATTCTTGGTTTATGCGCTGAGATACAAAACTCTTTCCTGTTTCCTGCCAGGTAGTCTGCGGTATTGTCGTGTGTTGCGTCATGACTGGAATAGGAATTGTTTGGACCTTGGCTGTCTGTTTGCTCCTTCCTAGCTATGTAAGATGTTCTTCTACCGACTCCTGGTCACCCGGATCTATGCTCCATGTGTCAAAATACAAATATTGTAAATGATTGTCTGCTGCTCTACATTAAGCTTGTATACAGCTATAGTTCCATTGAAACTGATGTGATGACAACAGTCCTGCTGGCCTCATCTGACCCACTGTACACCTTCTCCTTGAAGCCGTGTCACAGCTGTGTACGATTTGCGCATTGTCCACAGTCTATACATGTGGAAAAAACTGAGAAACGTGGTCTTACCATGAAATTTTGACAGATGTATCATTAATAAACCCCGTTAATTCCACTGAAGTACCACAAAGAATACGTAAACCCCATCCCTGGCGGGGGGGAACCGGGCCCTCGGCAACAGCAGCTGTGTTCCTTGGGTGCTGGCTTTCTGGACCCGACGGCCCTCTCTCTGCCCAGGGAGAGGGATCCCTGAGTCCTCTGGGACTAAAGCCAACTCAGATCAGTCTAAAACAGGTCAGTCTAAAAACAAGAGTCATAGCTAGCTGACGTGGGATGTGGTTCACCACAATGTTGATGCATTTTAACTTTGTCAAACGGAAGGGGAAAAGTGACGTCTGTAATGGCTGGAAAAAACCCCAATGAAAATATAAAACTAAATCACAAACCAATAAACTTTGTCTGGTTGTGTGAAACTCCAAATGGCAGACTTTTCAAACACCATACAGTATTGTTTATTATGACATTAAAGGATGTGTGACTCAAGTAAAAAGGTAACCATGAAGGAGAGAGACAACATTTGTTATGAGGCCATTTCAATGGGTTTGATGATCCACACAGCAAATGCAGGCATCATGGTAAAACTCCACTGCAATGAAACAAAAGTATTTGGTATTTTCAACATGTTTTTGTGACACTTTTATGATGATGGGGGACTTGTGTAAAGAAATTTAATCTTAAAATTCAATTTCTGAGTATTTCTTTATTCAATTTTTTGTGAATCAGGAGCAGGTAAATAAAATGCTTCTTGAAATGGAGTATATATGTGACCTGGGTGGGCACTAGGCAGGCAATAGGCTCCCTGCTCCGATCCATTCTGATGCATTCACTTGCAGACAAATAGATCCATGAACGTCTTTGTTTACCTCGTCTGAGCTGGAATCTTGCTCAAAACTGTACGGCTGGATAGCTCCAATATTGCTCACCATTTTTATTGGACAGGGAATGTTAGGTTGGGGGTGTGGGGGGGGAATGAGGGTAACTTACTCTATGCTGACAGTCCTTCCCACAACTCAAAGGTGAATTTCTGATGAACTAATGCTGCTCTGCAGAAACTATGTTCTAGAAAACCAAACAGGTTTTTTAAATTTTGGCAAAATGCAGCACAATCATAATTTTAAAAACACTGGAAACACGTTTACGGTAGAGCAATAGATGATCGGAGTGGATCTTTAAGAAAAGCTAAGATCGTGCATCATCAGCGTCTGCTGACATTGCGGTGTCTTAAGAAACCTCTGGAAGCTCTGGAATGCGCTGCACTAAAACCCTACTAGAATTGGTTCAACTTTTGATTTTGCTGTTAAAAAAAAGTTTGCTCTTTTGTAGGATCTTATAGATAAATGAAAGCTTTGAGATGGGGCTATCATTTAGATAACTAGCTGGGAAACATCCATTTTTTCTGAACCTGAATCTCTTTTAGGGTCACAGAGTGTTGGAGCCAACCCAGTCACTGTTGGGTTCACCTTGAACAGGTCACCAGTCTGCTAAAGGGCCACAGATTCACACACCAAGATTCACACACACAATTCTTCAAATAACCTGTGTTTAAATGAAGAATCAGCATGTTTTTTTAGACTGTGGGAGGAAGCAGGAGTGAGAAAACCCACGCATGCACGAGGAGAGCATGCAAACTCCACACACAAAGATCCCAGCTGGGATTTGGACCAGGGCCTGCGTGCTGTGGCGTATGCGCTAACCACTACTCCACATGCAACCGACTGGGAACCATTCTAATCAAAAAGATCAACGAATATTTTTCCCTTACTTATCCACTTTTGTTCTGTTGGATTCTTGTCCTGTCACCATAAATGAATGCATCAGGGGGGTGCGTGCTGTTGTCTCTGTGTACGACACGTCTACCTCTTTTTGCACTGAATGAAGTCTGAAGAAAGAAAGTTTTCTAAACTTTTATATTAGTTCATCAGGGATGACGATCAACATCTTTTTGCTGCTTAAGTCACTTAATTTTTCATGCATGTTTTTCATGTTCATTTAAATCAAACAATTACACAGCCAATAAGGATGTAATGATTAATTGACTTAATGGATCATTGGATTTATAATCCTTTGATCCAACCAGATCGATCTGAGGCAAATTGTAAATCGTAAATCAAAATGAAATAAATTAATTATAATTGATCGTGGAAAATACTATTTGGTTTGGGTTACAGTACGTTTATCTTACTATAATGACTCAAATAAACCTATTTTATGAGGAAAAGGGTGATGGGATTTTTGGTTAAAGATGTCCTGGTCCGATTTTAGGTCAGAGAATCGGGTCTTTCAAAATGAACCAATAACAACCATGAATCGGATCTCCAACCACCAATTATGATATGAATGAAATTGTTAAAACGAATCATTACACCGCCAACAGTCAAAGAGACAGTTGTGAATTCAGATGTAGATGTTTTAAGAGTTTACCTGCTGCTGTGCTTTGGTAAATTGCTCCTCCCCTTGGTTGTGACTGGTCAGCAGGAGTGTCTTCTCAGACGTGGAACAACAGGAGCCCGGAGCCCAAACTGCCAGCCCATGAAACACCCCGCAGTGCTGTGCAGCAAGATAAGAGGCGTTTGAGATCAACCTTTTGGAAGTGAGTCCTGGGAAGTGAGGATAACATCAATAATAAAAGGTGCAGATAAGAACTCTTGGAACAGCACAGAAGCAGAATAAGACAGTCAAACAGAATTAAAAGTGTTTGTTCACTTTGAGAACCACAATGGGCCACAGAAAAAAACATTTTTGAAGAGAAACCCACATAAGACGCTGGATCAAAGTAAAAGGAAACATTGGATAAGTCTAGACAGAGAGAGGCTGGGGAAACTGTAAGAGTAGTTCAGAACCACTGTGATCAATGAGAACTTTGCTTGTTTTTGCTGCATTTTGAAGACTGTTAGTGGATTGGGAATGTGAAGATTTTATCTTGAAAATCTGGTGATTATAGCATGATATCTAAAAATAATAGTCAGGATTCTGATGTGGATGCTTCGTGACTAATTAAATGCTTATTTCATGCACTTCCATATTGACACAGCACAATATTTTAAACCCACGCAACCGACAGCGTGGTTAATGCAGCAGACTGAAGCTGATTAAGAGTCTCTAACCTCACACAAGGGAGTTTATGCCATCACCAACTTCCAACCCATTAGACAGAATATGCTTTAAGTAAAAGTCAAACCAACGGATGTGTATTTGATCTCATTTCAACTAAGAGATTTTTCAAGCAGCATTTATTTCTCAGAAATGCATTTTTAGCCTTACTTACTTTATATATGTCCTTGGTTATTAAACAAATGCCACAAGAACATGTTAAATATGCCAAAAACACAATTTTTAATGGAGTTTTTTATTGTGGCTGCTTTTATACCATTGACCTAAATTCAATTTTCTTAAAAAAGAAAACTTTTATCAATACTCTTATTAGTCCATAAAATTAGATCTTGTAAACAAACTAAAAATGTGGCTCGAGGTCAAATCCAAATTTGATCTTTTTACATTCAGACCACAGTTTGGCAAATTGCATATATTTATTTATCTTTTTATGATTTACAATCCCTAATGGGAAACTTAATTAATGATCAGTCTCATAATAAAGGGGGAAAAGAAACAAAAATAAGCCTAATTACCCCTAAATGACAGTTCAATTTCTGATTAAAGGAAGATTAAAGCTGGAAGAAGTAATTTACTGGAGTGTTTGATGACTCATTACTCCGTGGTGGATAGTTTGTTGGCTCATCAAAGCAAAGATATTTAAAAAAGGTTTCTGTAATTTGACATTAAATAAACCTCTGGTCTTTAATCTTTCCTGTTTTACACGATGAGTCGGTAAATATGGCTCCCTGTGGTGTCTTCATGCAGTGTGAAAGAGAAAACATCATAAAATGATCATTTATTTAAACATAATCTTTTATTATTAGCATTTCAATGAGCTTGAATTGTTATTTAGATTTACATTGCCCACAATGCATAACGGGTGTCACAGATACAGCAAAAAAAGATGGATCCGAGGGGGAGGAGGAAACCCATCTGTACACCAAGAAAAAAAAAATTCAGATTAAAATATTCCAATGATTTCACTTTCACAAGACAAAAAAAAATCAGTCTTATGTGCAAACGTGCAATAATGAGCAAGAGCTTTCAGCTTGGGCTGCACGTCGATGCTCTGGGGTGCCACATCCTGGAGTGTGTTAGCTTCGCAAAGAGCTGTGCAGATGACATCAGCCTGGCACAAACTTGAAAGCAGCGGTGACAGTTTTACTTTTTGGCTTCAGGGGAATGACAAGACAAAATTATAAAGAAGAAAACAAACAGTTTCAACAGCTTTGCAGCTTTAGTTTGTTTCATCGGTTACAATATATGAGACACAATGTGTGTTTAGAGACCCACTCTGATGAAAATGGTGTTTTTAACATGTTCTTGTGGCATTTTTCTCATGAGCGAGGACACATAAAAAGAAAATTTAAGCATAACTTTGAATTTTTTAGTCCGTTTTTTTTCATTTTTGCGCGTTTTGTGAATTGTACATTTTTTGGAAAATATCTTTTCTCATGCATGTCTGCACTCATTTCACTGTATGCGCGTGTGATGCAGATATTACATGTGTATAGTGACAATAAAGGCATAAAGGCTTTTTACTTCTTTATTCAAATTGTTGTCAATAGGGAGCAGAGGAAAAAACGCTGTATCATACTTGGTGTCGAAAATACGAGCATGCCGCAAGCTTCCTGCTCCGCTCCATACAACATACACTTGCATACAAATGGATCCATGTACGTAAAAAAAAAACTTGGTTTGCTTTGATTGAGCATCACTAAAATGGGGTGTGGTCAATTATGCGAGGACTGAAGCCCATTGGTTGAATTGTCTCGGTTTCCCTCAGTGACGTTTCTTAGGTGTTCTGTTTTTCAGGTTATGTGCTTCCTCTCAGTCCCACCAGGTTTAAGTTGTATATACATCTTTGTTTTCCTTATCCCAGCTGGAATCTGGATCAAAACTGTTGCTCCAACAGTGCTAGTCATTTATGTTGAACCGGCAATGTTAGGTTTCGGCTGTGAGGAGCTGTAAAGAGCGTGTAAACAGATGGAGGACAGGAAGTAAGGACAGACTTTCTCCACACTAACAGTCCCGCCTACAATTTGCTAATGAACTACTGCCACTCTGCAGTTACTATAATTAAAAGACCACTGGGAACGCTTTGAGGACAGATTAAAATGTGATGTGAACGGGACTTAAAACCTACCAGAACACCAGAAATGTGCTCTTGCACTTTGATTAAACTGTACCATCCCTTATGAAATAATTGCAAGGCCGAAATGTTTTTGCATTTATCGTTGCAGAACTCATTTTATGTAATGTATCTATTTATAAGGATGATAAATCACATGAAGCACAGGAAGCCTATATTTATGAAGATATCTGCAGACTATTGTTGGATGAAAACTGCTCTTTTTCCCAGTGACAGTGCACACCCCTTCCTTTCATGTAGTGACAACACATTTAACTGGCCTCTCAGAGCTCCATTCATCATCATGTCTGCCTTTGGTGGAGGGGGAACAGGAGGAACAGCTCTACCGGCTATCTTTCATCCTATCGCTCTCATGACTGTCAGCATCTTTGTGCGGCTGGGAGACACCTCTGGTGCCTCTCCAACATCCAGCTTTTAGCCTGAAGCACGGCCATTGTTGCAGCAGGATTAATGCTGATGGGCAGTAGGTTTATTCAAATATAGATCGAAGAGGCATCGCCGGGATTCTATTTTTAAAAGTAACCCCTTTAATCTTCCAAAGAGAGCAGCATTCTTTGAAAGGCACCACATATTTCATGCAAATGAAGGCGGCGTGCAAACCTCTAAAAGGCTTATATGGTACAGAGGAGCATGCGTCGGAGAAGCTTTTATAGTAATCCATATGTAATTCGCTCTTCCTCTATTTGAAGTGGCCACAGAGGAAGACAACTGTTTTCAGTGAAAGACACAAATGCAAAACGCGTTGTTAGAGAAAAATAGCTAGACTCCCAAAACTCACAATGATGGGGTTCAAAGCTTGAATTGGGTGAAAATGTATTCCAGTCAGGTGCAGAAGCCACCACCAAAGAACTGTCTCTACTTTCTGAATTAATTCGGTCTCCAAAACAACACAGAGGTACAGAGCTGTCATTACAACAATACAAATGAGGGCTCCTCCTCTGTAAATCTTCATAGACTATTTTTTCCAGGTTTCAGGCAAAAGCAGCAATAATACACAATAAATTCACTTCAATGGAGCCAAACCATGGTGATTCAAAGCTATCTAGGCTCAGTGATGCCCACCTTTAGAACAACTGACTCATATTAGTAAGTACTGTATTTACAACACAATAAGAAAAAAATTGATTCATTCTAGTTGTTCAATGATGTTGAAGTGATTCTGAAAGGTTTGAAAGATATCGGGTATATGGCGCACGTGACGTTCAAATAATTTAATTGACGCAAGAATCGCTAATGAATTTCATGGAAACGGCTCAAAAATCACTCATTTGTGAAAATGTAGAATAAAGAGAATAACTATTCTCCCTTTTTCCCCATATATTCACCGATTTCCCACAATATTTCAGCAATATGCGCAAAATGTATATAGTGGCTGTGTGCCCCCCCCCCAAAAGGGAGGGGGGGGAGGATTTGATTTAGCAGCTGATCAGTTGATAAGTAATTCGAAGAGTAAATCAGTTGATCAGTTGATATATTCTACGTGGCAGTGTGACACTTTTCCTCTTTCCTCTGTTCCTGTACAGTAAAAGTGTTTTGTTTTTGTTTTGTTTTTCATAAAATGTGGCTTTGTTCCAGGGATTTGTGCGTTTTATGTGCCCGTGTGTTTGTAGAGTGTACGTTTCTTTGAAAATGGTGTCATGCAATGGAGCAGATACGCACTGCTGCCTCTGCGGGTCCAGGCCCACTCCCCATCACACTTGGCATCATGTTGGATGAATGGCTCTGAGCCCCGGGCCTGGCTCACTCTCTGGTGGTGGGACTGGGGGAGGGGCTGCGCCAAGCAGGGCATCTCCAGTCACTGTGGTTGTCCATGCGTCAGATGTCAGGATGCCCACCGGCCGGCATATCCACCTGTTCAGTGGGAACCTCCCCATATGTCACCAGATTCACTCAGTGTGAAAGTTGAATCTTTATCGTCAGAAGGGAAAAGGATTATTGAGTCGTTTCCGACCTAAAAGCTGTTTTTAGCAGCTTTTTCTTGAATTTTTTTGTATTTTTCTTTATCATTAAACCTTCAAGATATTTCTACTCTTATCCAAATAGACACTCTTTTCTTTTTTTTTTAATATAGTTTACATGTCACACAATGAGTGTGCCGTTTCTTCATAGTTTTATCCTGAAATCGGACATTGGGTGACATAACACTTACTCCATCCACAGTCAGAGGTATATAAACATCCGATCATTCATTCATTGCTCTAATTTTTCATTTTTGCATTTGTATGAAATGATTGCTTTGTTCACTGTCCAGAATCGCCTAAATAAACAGGTTTGATCCTATTCCAGCTCTCTCATCAACTCAACCATAGGATTTGCTTGACCTCATTTTCTACACACAGACTTCAGCATCATCTATCACTCTAAGATTTTCACGTCACTTTGGAAACATTTGATATGTTTCTCTTTTCGTGGATCTGGCTGGTGTCTCTGAATTTCCTGTCCTCTCAGAGCTCCTCTTTTTTTCTCCTTCGTCCTCTCTGATGAGCTCTCGGGTGCCTTTTCTGACAGCCGTGACAGTATTTGGCATACATGGTAAATGGTTTCCAAATTTTCCCTGAAGACGTTAAATGCTTTGCAGTTATTAAGTGCGGCTCCAGGAATGTTGGCACAGACGAATCTGCTGCTCTGGAACTCCGGTGGTTTTCATGATGATTAGAAGTCTCACACTGCCAAAAAGTGGATTGGCCAGCATCTTTTATAGTTGATAAATGCAGCTAATTGGCATTCATCTAACATTTCTGTCGTATTTGAAATTATGACTAGTACTTCAGATGCCATTTTTCCTACAGTGTGCCTCACACACATTAGAGAAATACAATGAACAAAATTCAATTTTTGAAGTTTTTATTTAATTTTTATTCTAACTAAAAAAATATGGTTTGGAAAAAGCAGTCATGTATTTAAAAAAACGGGTCTGTGTGGTACCTGTTCAGAGTGTTCCTTTTCTTCACCCAACAGTATCTAGGATTGGCTCCAGCAATGCCATGACCCTGAAAGGGATTCAGCGGCTTCTGAAAAGGAGTAGATGGAGGTCTGTGGGGTGTAAGGATGATTGTAAATAAACTTAATTCAAAGAATGAATACGATTTGGATCACACAGAGTGTGATCGTGAGTGTGAGCGTTAAGTAAGGGATGATAACTAATTGTGCACTAACAGAAATGAACACACACTGTGGAAACCTGAACAATCCGATGCAAAGTGGAGGATGGTCGCTTCTGCGAAGTGCGTTGATACCATAGTCACTTACAAAAGGAATAAATATTCAATCAGTTTTTAGTACTTTATTCTTGTTATTTTTTCGGTTTGGATTGTTTTTTTCACAAAAAACAGATTTATTTGTTTTGTGTTGGGGCGCGTTGTCACGGTAATACGAGCCGGCACCAACCTCAACTGCAGCAACGAAGGAAAGCAATATATGCTGACTGCATAGGTCAAAAAGCATCAGTTCAGAGAGAAAGTTCACCTCTTACCATTTGTTTTTGTCCAGATGATGAAGCTAAAGTTTGTTTTAAAGTGTGGGTGACATGGTCTATTTTAATAAGCCAAAATATAGTAAATAGTCTCTATTTCATGTTGCGATTGTTTTTAATATTTTTCGAAAAAGAATAAATAGCGAAAAACGCAATATAAACAACGAGGACGGCCGCCGGCTTCACGCATTCCGCCGAATTCTCGCCCCCCTGTTTGTGACGTAACGAAAGGAAGACAAGGCAGACAACATGGCTAGCACCGATAGCGAAGCACAGAGTGATGCTACCGTCTCTATTAGCGATTTATCATCAGATGAACAGAAAGATGAAGAGGAAAGTTGCGGAGATTATCATGATGATGAGTCACTTTTGCAACCCTATCGATTCGAACCCTTTTGCGAAAGTGAGGAGGATATAGTATAGCAGAAAGTAGTAGGTCTAGTGATGCCGATGACGAAAGCCAGCATGAAGATTCGGCTAGACTCCAGTAAGTCTAAAAAATGTATAAAATTAAATTACTCCACTTACCCTAAAATATACTCAAAATGTCCCCTTTTGGCCTAATCTAAACAAAGGTAAACACTGGTTTTCAACCCAATTTACAAAATAAATGTCACAAAATAAAAGTTTCCCAGATATTACTACTCTTTAGTTAACAAAGTCACTGTATACCATTAACAACTGCAGAACATTAACAGTTTTACCTGTTTGAACCAGTTTGAAACCTTTTCTCGTGCGCGCTCACACACACAGTTCAGTTTACTCACGGTACCGGCACCTCAAAAGCAAAAGAAAAAAAACGTTGCAGGCCTGTTGCTTCTCTTGCAAAACATTGAGTGCGTTGAAATACTCCAGTTGGATCCAAGGACAACAGAAAACACGGCTACTTCACCTCAATGTGATCCATCGTGATGCACACTAGCCTAGCTTAGCAGCCTCCGCTCCCGACCGACTCCAGCGCCGTCCTGTCCGACCCAGAAAACGGCTCGCTCGCTTCCAGCTCACCCGCCTTTCCTCGACTCAGAAGCCAAGATCCTCCTCCCAACTCTCCGTTCAAAATTCTTCGTTTGTGTCCCGGTTTTTGTCCCTTCGAAAACGCAGACTTCTCTCCTGCAGATCTGGAGGGGAAAATCCTTCGCCGTCCACCTTCTTAAATTTTCCCCTTTTCAGCAGCGTTTCTTGTTTTGGGAATTTTATACACAGATACACTTTCACTAGATGTATTGCTACATCCAGCTGCCACACAACGACTTGGCATGTTGATGATTAACAGATTTAAACACGAGAGAAACGAAGACTACCTGTTTTGTTTACATGCTGTCCTAAGCGCAACTGCGAAAGGCAACTCCCTTTCGTTACGTCACAGGTCAAATCGGGTTCACTTCCAGCCTGCGCTCTAGCGGCAGATCCAAATCTCTGATTCCTTCGAAAGATGTCTATTTTTCATATGCTTCTGATTTTTTTCGACGCAAACTATTGGTATCAATAGAATCAGCGTTTAAAGGGCTTTTTTATTTGACAAAGTTGTTCAAAGCATGGCATCCACACTTTAAAGAACAACATTTAGGCTTTGTGACCGGAACTTCTTTTTTACACGTGCGATTATCACTGTGGGTGATCACTTTTTAATCCACACCCAACAGCCAATCAGAATTGAGTATTAACCTGGATCATAGTATACATTAAAACAGAAATTGTGAAATGGATTCTAAAATCTTGGATATAGATGTTTTACTTAACAGAAGTCAGTGTTTCACAGCAAAATATAATTTCCCATTGTTGATCATTATTTTTGCTAAAAACAAACAAAAAACTGATACAAAACTAATTTTCTTGTTTATTTGATTAGGTTATTATATTTTGTATGTGGTCCCTGTTTACATTTTATTTTGAAAGTATGTGCTTCTTGTGAGAAGCTTTTATTTCTAAAAGCAAAAACATAGGGACTCCACAAATTCATGAGCACATCAAAACTGCTAATAGCCCAAGTCTTTAAAGATGTGGAAGGGTAAATAATTTCACAAAGCTGAATAAATCACCCAGCAGTGATTCATTACATTTTATTCTCAGAGGAAGGAACTGGCAGACATTATTGTGACCAAGCCACAATAATGTGGCCTACACTTCTACATCTATAATGAAAAAACAACCAAACCCTCTGACTGTCACTTTTTAGAGCCAAAGCACAGTCACCCACAGACATGGGCTGATCTAAATCTGCTCCTCAGCATCACCATGCATTTCGGAGAAGGGATAATCATCTGCAGTATTTAAAGATCAAACTGAAACGCTGGAATATTCGTTGTGTGCTCCACTTTCATATCTGAAGGATTTCCTCTCGTTTGACATCTTGTTTTAATGACTTTGTGAAAGTCACATCAATATTTTAACGTTTTGGAAGTGTGAATTACCAAAAACTGATTTTAAAAAATACATATGCTCTTGGCAACTGCTCTTCTAAAGCTTGCAAGAGGATGTTTAAATTATACATCAGCTGTTTTGCATTGATCAGACTATTAACAAACTGTAGTGATTAGAAGGTCCCAAGACTTTCAGGACGCAGGGATTTTATTTTATTTTTTTAAGAAAAGTTGGCTTTCTTTAGGTTTTGATGGGTTTAATTGACAGAAGCAGGCGGACAGGAAATGTGAGATTTAAAAGGAAAGATTCTGAACAAACTGTAGTCACAGTGACAATGTCAGGAAAGAGTTTGTGTGAGATGTGGAGTTCAGAAAACAGTCGGAGTGGATTTCCTGTCATTCTACACAGGTAATTACTGTTACTGTTAGAAAGAAGAGACGAAGGTATGGGGAAAAAAACTCTTACTTTTACTCAAAGACTTGTTATAGAATGGATAAGAACTTTTCCTTGAATGTGTTCTAGGCACATTCTTAGTTAATAAAAATGACATACATTAATACAACAACAAAAAAAAGAAAAGTAAAATGAGAGTTATCTTAAATATAATTTGTCATGTTTTTCCAATCAGTGAGACTTCCTGTTGAGTGGAATTCACCAGGTAATTCCTCTGTGAATCTGTCCGAATTCCCTCACTACTCCCTACTAAAACACTATATAGTGCAGGACTATCTAGTGCCCTGTCAGACACCATGCTCACTATTTTTTTAAGGGCCTATATCATGCTTTTCCTATGCCTTTCAGAGTAAACTATATCCATGTTGGCACACTAAAGAATGAATTTTTTTAACATGAGTTGAGTTCTTTTCACAGGTCTTTTCCAACCCAGAAGAAAGACGGCTTGATCTCTGAGGCACCGCCTTTTGCCTTGTGTGAGCGCCGCCCATTTCCTGACGTCAATCTAGAGCAGGGGTGTCAAACATACGGCCCGCCAGGTGGTTTACTCTGGCCACACATGAAGAGTCTATTATTATGCTTATTTATTTTATTTATCTTTGATGGTCCGTAATCTACCGTCACATCCTTCAGTTGTAAGGATGATTAAAAAAGAAAGCAAGTTTCTAGTCCATTCCTGTGGCAAGTTAGGATTTATTTTAAAAATAACCGAAATGTGCAATTCCGCCACTAGGGGGAGTAAAGGAAAAGAAAAACAGTTGAAACAGCATATCTCTGCACATGCCAAAAGCGAAACATAACAGCTCTGCGTCTGGGTAGGATGTACCTTGGTTCCCTATGAGCCTTATCGCTGTTATCTTGCTATAAGGATGATCATTAGCGACACCCTAATGACCAAAATGTTGTCAAACGTGAAGTGGAGTGAAGAGCCTTCCAGGAAAAATGGAGTTTTTTCTTTCTTTCACGAAGCTGAATGCAAAACCCAAATGCTTTGTATGTCATCAACATCGCAGTGCTCAAAGAATATGACATTCAGCACCATTCAGCAAAATGGTAAATGTACAATATAGTGCACTAGTGAGTAGTGAAGACAGTCGGACACAACCCTCATCTGTTTTTAATCCAGTGAAAAACATCACTAACAAATGTTTCTATCCAATGGGGTTAGATTTAATATCAAGAGCAATGTGCTGGAGAACAACTTCATTAAAGACAGACTCCAATGGAAATTATTTGTTTAACTTGTTTTTTTGGCATTTGTTTGATGATGGAGGACCTACAAGAATAAAACTAAGCTAAATATTGCATTTCTGGGTATATCTATTCAGAATTAGTTTTATTTAGTAACCTTTTCATTCCATACTTCAAAAGAAGAGTGAAAATTAGGTAAACAACACACAACAACGATGGGCAAAGACAATGTGAATGTGCAGAGATCAGCAGAATATTGGTAATTATAGAAATTAATGAAAACATGAATCCGACCAAGAAAACTAGTAAACACAAACACAGCTGCACAAACTACTACTGCAGGTGTGAATTTCAATTCTCCAAACCATCTCCTCCTCGAGCCTTTGGAGCAGAGATGACAAATTACAATAAACAGTGCGTCAAATAAAATATAATATATAGATAAGTAAAGGGCCCGACTGGCTTAATGTTTATTGAGTGCATTTCAAATGATGTTGTTGCATGAAGTCAAAAACACACTAGAACCAGAGCCTTCTAATGTAATCTCTAATGAAACCTTTCCACTGGCAAACATAAACAAACAAACAAACAAACAAACAAATAAATAGTATTTCATTGAAACTAGAATTGACAATGTTTATTAGAAAATTTGCACCCAAGAACAACATTAAACATGCACTACAAGGAAATGCTGTTGCAGTTATTTGATAGTTTCTATGTTTGATAGTGAGCGCGGAGCGGGGGAGTGTCGGAGAACCGTAAATTAGAAATAAGGTGTCTCGCCCAAAAGTTTTGGAGTCTTTCTTAACCCACTCTGGAGGGTGAGGGTTCAGAACGGAAAACTGAACCCCGAGGAAATCTCCCGTGCGTTTCTGACCAAGGTCGGAAAAGAGAAGTCATTATTTTTTTTTATTTTTTTATACACTGTCTTTTATCCCACGAAGGGAAATTCTTTCTCCGCATTTGACCCATCCCCTTGGGGAGCGGTGAGCTGCAGCCGAAACCGCGCTCGGGAGGCAGTAGCGTTAAGGGTCTTGCCTAAGGACCCACACTGGGTGATGTTAACTGCTCGCCATTGATATGGTAATTGCCCCCAGTACCATTGCTCATTCCCCTCTGGGAATTGAACCCTGGTTTCCTGCATGGTAGCTTCCCACCTTACCAACCGAGCTACCCAGCCGCTGGGTACGGAAAACTGAACCCCGAGGAAATGTCCCGTGCGTTTCTGACCACGGTCGGAAAAGAGAAGTCATCGCGCAGGAAAGGTTCAACACTTGGATCAAACTGTTAGTACAGCATGTCTGCAAACACTTCCTCATTCAAAACTCAGAGTCAGAGAGAGCCGAGCAGCCCTCCTTTTTCCTCTCCCCTCAGAAGCGCCCAGGGCCCACGTTTGATAGTTTCAGCATTGTATAGTGTACATGCAAAAATCAGATACGGGTCACTTTTAAAAGATGATGTAAGCGGGACGTCAAAAAAATCGGATATAGTCAGAAAATCGGATATGAGCATCAAGACCTGCAGTGTAAAGGCGGCCTTAGATGACCCCACCCTTACATTGACGTGTTCTCCCTACCATGACAAAGGTGGATAAAGGTGGAAAGATTTCATGTTATCCATGGACACCAGTGAAGATCACAAATCATTGAAGAAAAAAGGTTCAGAGCACTGTCTAGTGGGTCTAGATGACCCAACTTCAAATGTTAAAGTGCCTATGATAGCACAAGGGTTAGTCTATAGTTTCCACTCAATGTTGGACAGTCACGGCACAAGCGAAGCGAACAACAACAACCATGGAGGTCATCCAGCAGCTTTTTTTCCCCACTTAACTTTTGGTACTTCATACATACAAAGTGTTTAATGTTGTTTGAGAGAAGATTGCGAAAGGAAGAGGAGTGCAGCTGCTGTCAACAGCCAACAGTAGCTCTGCCCTAACCGGTCTGTACCATTTTCTTTGGAACCAACAGGGGGCCCAAATATAGTACGGTTCAGTCCGGCTTAATTTTATAATACCTCAGAGCCATTTTCTCCATTTAAGTTTTCTGATCATTAGACGGGCAACAAATAGTAATTTTTAATTTTCCTCTATGATTAATCAAGAAAAAAAAAGGTAGAACCATCTGAGATCATTCAAGTCTGAGAGTAAATTACATCAAAAATACAATTATGTGGTGCAAGGACTTCATGTTTCAAAAAGCAGAACTCCTGGTTTGGATAAAAGTGCTTAAGGAAAGTAGAAAGATAGAATACTTCTGATTTAAATGCAAACAGCGGAAAAATTGGCTGCAACTCTATGTAATGGCGGCCTTGAAATGCAGGTATCAAGGAGGAAAAGTTTGGCTTCAGTCATTTCCTTTTCGTTGGATCATTTTACTTACAGAGCACATAAAAAATGTCACCATTTCAGCTGTTTTCTCTTTAAGTGAGTTCTTTTAATCTGCCTCTTGTGAACATTTTAGGCAATTTATGTTCATTTTTCCATCAGTTATCCCATATTTCTGTCTGAGTGTTTTTGATCAAGAGCTCGGAAAATGTAAGAAAGTAAAGCAGATTGTACATAAATATTCAAGCGTGTAGAAAACATGCTAAATCTTTCTTTTTCATTATATTAGACTGCATTTTCCATCTCACTGTTGAAAGTTTGTTTTAATGAAGTGCTGTGCATTCATAATAGATAATACAGAATCTCACAAGGACACAATCCTTATTTTGTTTCTTCTGAGTCAGAGAAATCCAGATGTCACAGGGAGCTGAAATACAGGAGCTGCGTCATCGCTCAGGTTGAAACCAGATGACCAAACGGACTCATTCAACCCTCCATCTGAAGTTCTGTTCTTTATGAATTTATTCATACGAGGCACAATTTGCCGCGTCTTTCATGAGATCTCTCTGAATTCATCAGACTGTTTTCTTGGTGTTATTGTAACCTTCAGATGCAGCAGCAGCAGCAGCTTCGTTTCCTCTTAACAGGACTTGAAGTGTGAATATATTTCACCTTGGAGCCCGTGGACGACCTGTTCTCCTGGTGGCGTTGGTCACGCCGCGCAGCACACTCGCCGCAATTCATGCAACAGCTGGTGCAGTAAATGTGCTGGAATAGCACAGTCACACATGGACTGGGGTGTGTTCATAATTTCACACCAGACCTGTTCGCCTGCAGTCCGGGTGCTAATCATGCCCCGGCAGCGCTCTCAGGCCTGCTGCAGGCTAAAAAATACCAGTATTTTCGTGCACATCCTGTCTCTGCTGCATGTCTTCCTGTGGATTCGCAGAAGATTTGCAGGAAATACTTCAGTGTCATGCTCTGATTGGGCATCGTCACCAGCCTGTTCAGTAACGAAGCATGCAGGGAGGTGTTGGGGGAACAGATTTGGAGGTGGTACCCTGTTAACAAGAAGCCTGCTGAGACAAGCTGTAAGCAACAGCGCTCGGGGATGTGCGATTTCAAGCAAGGCCTGTTTGTGCCAGACAGTTGGAGAGCTGTGTGTCACCATTCTTCAGACTGTTGTTGAATGCAACGCTGCCAGAAAAGTCTGCTCTGTAAACAGATGTGTGCATTTTTATGAATCATTTCTGTCGCTGAATGTCAGAGCATGCGAAGAAAGGGCAAGTGGGATTAGGACGTATAATGTGCTATCTAAAATCTGACTTTTATGGGAGTAAACAACACAGCTGACATTTTCTTTAACTATAATATGATCAACATCTCCATTCTGTGCTGTGCAATTTAACCCCAAACACCCCAAGTTATGCATCCTGAATCAGAGATTGGCACATAAAGCCAAACTAAGCGCAATATTCTGTGACAAATTTGACTATAATCAGGCAGCCGTTTCCTTCATAGTGTAAATAGAGTTATTGTCTGTTGCTCAAATGCAGGTAATGCACCTAGAGTGCATGCAAATGGCCACACTTCAGCTGCATGACTGATAGCAGCAAGGATAAAAAAGGACTGTTTCCTTTAGAAAACAAAAGAAGAGATATCCATCAGAGCTGAAACTCCAGCGTGCTGCAGGCTACATGCAGAGTGATGCTCTAGGGGATGTATTCCCCCCATAATGAGGGAGAAACACCGGAGTAAACAAATGGACTTTTTTCTTCTTTTTGCAGGCAGGTCTAATTACAGGGCAGAAATAAATAACTATGAGAGAGCAGGCATGCTGGCGTAATACATCGTACTGGGTCAGGGGGGTTTAATGTGTCATTTTTCTGCCAGATAAGTCGCTGTAGAGTTTCCTTTTTTTTGTTTGAGCAGAAGTGGGGTTGTCATAGAAATACCTGGCTGCAGCGGCATGCAGCCGTGACATAAAAGACAGCTTTTTATTGTGCTATTGAATTAGAGCAATGCTGACTGCATAACATTGGCTGTTTTCACACTTTCAGTTTAATGTTTTACACCGTAAATGACACTATATGTATGTAGCACAAATTAAGCCAAACTAAATGATTTCAGTTGCAGAGCCACCTTTAGCGGTGTGGTTCCCTCCNGCATAAATGACCATACGCCGTTTTGGTGATGCTCAATCGAAGCATTCTGAACCAAGTTCTTTTTTCTTGGTTGAAAAGACAGGTATCACATCTCATTGGAAGTGGCCGCTTTACTGCACGTTGCCAAAGGAGGTGTGAACGTAGCTTTAGTTTCCAAAAAGTAGTCTGTGGATTTTTATTGTGGAAAGTTCATTCTCTTTCTGTAACCCTCAAGATGAATNATAGATAGATAGATAGATAGATAGATAGATAGATAGATAGATAGATAGATAGATAGAGTACTTTATCAATCCTGAGGGGAAATTGCAAATCCATCAAATGCTTCAAACATACAGAATGAATCAAATATGGGGATCATAAAATGATATTAAAAATGTTAAAAGTAATTAATTATTTAATTCCCACACAACAACGTTTGCTTACTTGGATCAGGTATAAAGTACCTATCACTGTCTTACTATAGGTATGTGAATCAGGCCAGTTTGATGCATTCATACCCACAATGGATTTAAAAACAGTAATTAAAAACAGCTGCATCCATGGAACTATGTTCTAATGCGTGCAAAGGTTCACTGATCCAGCATTTCTGTTTAGCACCAGAAGCACAAATCCTTACTTAGCCGTGCAGAGTGGATGAAGTGACATTTTATCCAGAATTTGAATAGAGCCAAGGATATACTAAATGCCACGCTGAAGGCTGTTGATCTGACCCTCCTTTGAGCCGCGCTTCGTGGCTCTTAATCTGACTTTAAATAAGATCAGGATCATGCTGGGATCCATTCAACTCAGCACCAACACTGATAATCTGCTTAAACACACAGAAGGTCTGATTTGTTGATGTTATTTTAGGAGTGGCCTAATTAATGAACAGATTTGCGCCTAAAAGATATGACATTTAGAATGGAGACAAACACAGAAACGGTGGACAGACTGATGGTGTCAGATTGGTTCTTCTCTTATCTGGATGTCACACAAGTCACTCTTTCAATCCTCTAAACCTCCCGTGTGATGATATATTATCACGTGTGATTTCTGCACATATGGCCATCTCCATCTCTCTTTATCTCCGACATTGCTTTATGCATCACGAGCAAATCTTTTTTAATGCAAGTGATTCCGAATCAGGACAACCTTCTCCCTTAATCTGGAGGAAATATGCTGCAACAGGCAGTAAAAGGAGAAATTACAACTGAGTTTGAGCCCAGCTGTGTGCCTGTACATAATGCAATTGGCCTGTGGATATGAGCTGAGTTTAATAGGCAGGTCTGCTGGGGAATATATTGCCTCATTATAGGAAAGGAGCATATGGGAAAAGTTATGCTGGTTCTTGCAGTGTGAAAAGATAAGCTGCTTTCAGACGTCATATTAATATAAAAAAAGACGCGGGCTTTTGTTTTGGAATTGTTGCTTATATAAACACATGCAAAGCATGAGGTTTGTGTGAATTTAGTTCACTGCATGTTTGACAAGTGAAACTTGAATAAAAATGTAAACACTTTTTTTGGAATTTGTTCATCAATTTAAGTAAAGACTTTTGAAATACTATTCTTTATTTCTCATGTATAGTAAAATGAATGTTTTAGTTTTAAAAAGAGAAGTCATAAATTCAAACATACCGGTATATAATATCAACAGCTTGGTAGTTAGCAGTCACCCTTTTTGTAATAAGGCCTAATTAAGAGTAATTTATTTTGAAATGTACCTTTAAATGAAGGTTTTTCCAATCGTACTGATAAATGAGTTTCTTATGTTTAAAAATATCAGTAACTAATGTGCATGTTAAAATATGTTTTGTGCATAAAGCAAAGAATGTGTGTGTACAAGAACATTTGTTTGCACAAAGAAAGCAACTCGAAAAGTTTTTGGAGCTTTAACCCTTGTGCTATCCTAGGCACTTTAACATTGGGAGTTGGGTCATCTAGACCCACTAGACAGTGCTCTGAACCTTTTTTCTTCAATGATTTGTGATCTTCACTGGTGTCCATGGATTACATGAAATCTTTCCACCTTTATCCACCTTTGTCATGGTAGGGAGAACACGTCAATGTAAGGGTGGGGGTCATCTAAGATAGCACAAGGGTTAGGGGAAAAAAATTAAACAAGGTACCGTAAATGCATATTTTCCTGCAAAGGTATTGAAGCACACTGACATTGACGACATGAGAGTAAGACAGATTTAGCAGAATATGTTACATCAGTTTTTATTTTTTCGCTGTGTGTGAGCTGGCGGCCCAAGCCCTGCTTTTCCTGAGTCCGGCAGCCAGTAACCCAGAGCGGCGGGTCGGAAGCCTCCTCACAAGAGTGCACACGAAAGCACCACCGCCCTGTCCGCAAACACAAAGCTACATCTGCGGCTGCTCTGCTCACAGACATGGTTCACTCGCGTGGAGCAGCCGGTCGGTCCTGTATGCGCTCCAAAGCTTTCTCTGAAGCACTGCATCGTCTATGCATGACGTAAACCAGAGCAGTAGTGACACACGATCGGAATAAACTGTTTACATGCAACACGAATCGGATCAACAATCGGCATAACCCACCTATCTCGATCGGAAAGAAATTTTGATCCGAACGAGTCTGATCGGGGCAGACCATTTTAAACGGCGTGTTTACATGAAGCATTTTTTTCCGATCAGGCGTTCTCTCCAATTACTTTTGTCCATGTAAACGCAGCTAGAGATCCGTTTGTCAGGCAGTCAGACTTTCTGCAATCACAGGAACTCTAGAACTTGTTTGTGACACGCTACACGTTGACTACATTAAACACATTAGCCATATCAGCGTATTCACAACACCTGCAACTCCCAACCTTGTTTGCAACACATTAGTTAGTAACACGTAATACAACCACAGTGGACACCACTACACGTTAGCTATGTTAGCGTATTCACAACAGTTAAACTTGTTTGGAACTTGTAAAGAAAAAAAAAAAGAAGGGGCTAATGTTTTGACAGAGCACCATCTTTACACCATGTTAAAGATGTGTGGATCAAATGTGAGACAGTGGGTAATAAGGGGCTTTCTCCCTAAACATTCATGTCAATTTTTTGCCTATTCAACTAACTTTTTTGTGACCATAAACTTACCAAATCTTTACCCATGGAGTCATAATTTATACGACCTATATCTCATTATAAAATTATTTAGAAAGTAGTCTTTTATATTAGCATGAAAACGTTGAAAATGCCAAAAAGTGCTCCTCCTCCTCAGACGGAAGGGTCAAACAATCGTAGAGATCTTGTCTTTGGTGGAGGAAGAAAGGACTGAAGTGGATAGCTGCAGGGATACCGACGTCTTCATCAACGGTCTGCAGAGATCCTGCAAGCCACCCATTAATAAATAAAACATCAATACATCGTAAATCAAACAAATGAGCTTCCAAACATTTGGAGTGTTATCATGAACAATCAGCTCACTTGTTCAGTTGAGTTTAGTCAGTCTGCTCTGCTGCTGCACAGCATTAACTTGGTTCATTGTATGCTCACTTTGACTTTAATCTAGTAAATTTACAACTTTAAATCTCGTGTTTTTCCTTTTTGTTTTGTGGCCCTAAAACTCAGTCGTAAAAAACATCTTAAGTCCATTTTTTTAATATAGTGGTCTTTACAGGGTTAATAAAACTGTGATAAATACTTGAATGTGCTAGTTATAGTAATCGGGTTAATCTAAGCATCTGCCATCTGTAGCATAAGAGAAATTAATGTCTTTACTGTAGGTCCAGAAACTTTAATGTGTGGTTTTCCTCTCCCTGCTATTAGCTGAGGATCTGGTCCTTTGGACTTGATCAGTTTTCCTCCAGCTTTGCATCTCCAAATCTGAGGATTTTTTTTCTCAGAGGAGTGAAGCTCAGGAGTAAGTCTCCCTCTGGAGCAGATGGAAAATCCTGTCACTGTTCACAAGTGAGGAAAGAGATGGAGCCTTGGACTGACTGACTCATCAGTGCAGCATCTGGAGACGTTCTGCCTGATCTAGATTTACCCTCAGTTTGCAATTTGAATATACAGTAGCCAGGTTAAGCTCTGGCAGCTCTGTGACCCCAGAAGGGATAGAGCAGGTTGAGAAAATGGACGGACGGATGGAAATTAGCCCAGGGTTTCGCAAAAAGATGGGGCTGAGGCTCCGTCAGACTTTCTTCAGGAAGAGCTAGATGCCTTCGCTGAACAGCTGGTGAGGATACGTCTAAAAATTATTTTTGTGACACCTTAACTCTTGTGCTATCCTAGGCACTTTAACATTGGGAGTTGGGTCATCTAGACCCACTAGACAGTGCTCTGAACCTTTTTTCTTCAATGATTTGTGATCTTCACTGGTGTCCATGGATTACATGAAATCTTTCCACCTTTATCCACCTTTGTCATGGTAGGGAGAACACATCAATGTAAGGGTGGGGTCATCTAAGATAGCACAAGGGTTAAAGGACTTTTCTAGGGACATCCATTTCTTTTACTATTAGAATCACAACCTTTCCAGTTAAAGATCCATAACTTCATTGTCTAACATGCAACCTGAGAATCAGATTCCTTCTCAGTCTCTGTTAAATACTATGTTATATACTTTTGCACACTTCAAACCCCCTTACCTCATCTCATTCTAGTCGAAACGTCTCATTGCTAAAATGTTTTTGTTGATCTTATTAATGCTCATGTTCTTTTCTGGAACTAATCTTTTATTAGATCTGGGATTGTGTGGTGAAGAAACAGAGAACACAATATCCTTCAGTGTGATGCAAACTATGCAATCAATAAAAAATAAACTATTATCTTGAAGATTGATGTAATGTTTGACATTTGAAAGTGGGGCAGCTCTCAGGCAGCGGCGGCTGACACACAAAAGGGGCTTTATCGCGCCACAGAGGTTGGAGGATCGTGTTGTAGATTTGTCAGACCAGTGGGGGGAGCTGTTCTGTGTGTGCATACAAGTGAAATGCTTTGTGACAAGGAGGTACAGCCAGTATTGGAGTGCTTCTATTTCCAGTGGAGGCTATTCCTCCCTCTTTACCCCCTTGAGCCAAGTCACAAGTTGAAGGAGAATACAGCACCTCTTGTTTTAGCTTTCATAATTACACTGCAAACAAGCTGTCATCCTTTCAATTTCGAATCCATCCTTTCAAAAATATATATATATATATATGACTTATTGTTCCCTAACCTTTAAAAACAACTTTCCGATTTTGATTTTTTTAGAATGAAGCACAGCCGTGAGACGCTGTTTATTCCCACCTCTTTTCAAGCATTAACTGTTCAGTTCAGTTGTATTATGAAAAGCAAGGATACTCTCAGATTGTGGCTTCTTTTGGTTTATTTATATATGTGCTGTTCCTGTGTTGAAGGAAGTATGTTCCAATTGATTATGCCTGAAACAATCAATAAAATAAACTCAAACCATTTTTTAATATCATTTGATGAGAGTGAGGTTACAAAACAGCATTTTAAACTTTAAAAACATCTGGATTTTTCCCATCATCTGGGATGTTTAGAGTTTTTCTAAGAAAAGACGTGTCTGGAGTGTTTTTCTGTTGTCTAAAAGATTTCTAAATTACAGATTTAAATTCCGGTGGTGGGGATTGGGTGGGCTTTTATCAATTGATTAGTTAACAAAGCATTAATTAAATAATAAATAAAGTTTTAGCCACTTTTATGCATTATTATGCATTACTAACCTTAATAAATGGAATGTGTGGTGGTTAGAACTTTCACCTCACAGCAGAAAGACCCTGGTTCAAATCTCAGCTGGGTTCTTTCTGTGTGGAGTTTGCATGTTCACCTCATGCAAACTTCTGCATTCCTCCAGGCACTTTGACTCCCTCCCACAGTCCAAAAACAAACTTCATAGGTTGAGTGTGTGCGTGTCTGTGTGTACCCCACCTCTGCCTTGAAGTAGCTGGGGTAGGCTCTGGTGACCCCCATGACCCTGCAACAGACAAAACAGGAATAGAATACAGATGGTTGTCATTTTTCCTTTTTTACTCCATTCAGTGTGGTTATCAGACTTTTCAAGGCAACTTTCATTTCCCTGGGCGTCAAAGTAAAACTGATGCAGCTACTGCTTCACTTCGAGTCAATGCATAAAGTCAGACAACAACATTTATAGTAGATTCACCTGAAGATTTACACCATTTCGACTTTTTTGTCACTTTATCTTGTTTCTGTCACGGTGCCTCCGGCTGCTACCCCTCCCCTCCCTGCTCCTTCATTGGAACCAGCTGACCTACATCATCTCATCACCTGGCAGACCTTCTTAAGGAGATCCATCCCAGCTTACTACGCCAGTCCGTTATACTCACTCCGGTGCTTACGTCTGGCCTCAGTTCTAGTAACTTCGCTCTTGCAAATTCTAAGCCTTGTACTTACCCTTGTCTCATGCCTTCAGGTCATCCCCCCACTGGTCATGCTGGTTCCTCGCCTCGTTCCAGTTTCGCCGTCCTCGGCGTCACGCCAAGCTGTACTCGCCGTCCTCGGCGCTTCACCTCGTCACAGGCTGCCTACGCCGTCCTCGGCGCTCCACCTCGTCGCAGACTGCCTACGCCGTACTCGGCGCTCCACCTCGTCGCAGACTGTCTACGCCGACCTCGGCGCTCCCCATCGTCACCGGCTGCTCGCACCGTCCTCGGTGCTCCACCTCGCTCCCAGGCGTTTCCTGCATCCACGACTTCCACCTCCTCTCCGATTAAACCTCCTGACTATACCTCGTCTCCTGAGTTTCTTCCGGGTTTCCAGCATCTGGGTCTCCCTAGTAGTCCGTCCTTGACAGATTCTCAGCTTTTCCGCTGAATTCTTCTTCCCTCATCTGCAACATCATAAAAACTCTAAAGTTGAGGAGGTAAAAATTATTTTTTGTAGTGGCAGTTATTGTATTTAAGTGGATTGGTTGGTTCAACTTGGTTGAAACACTAGAAAACAGATAAAGATATAGATAATTGCATAGGATTATGATATGACAGAATCTTAAAGTTAAAATAACCTCTGAAAGAAAGATACTTAAAAGTCCCCACTCCGATCATCCTTTGATCTATTTTAAAAGTGTTTCTAGCAGTCTTTTAATTATGATTATGCCGTTTTTAGCCAAAGTAAAGAAACCTGTGTCTTTTTTAAGGAGGTAGTTTATTAGAAATTCCCCTCTTAGTTGTGGGCGGGACTGTTGGCGTGGAGTAAGTCTACCCCCCAGTCCACGCCATCAATCAAGGGGATGCATCAGAATGAAGAGAAGCAGAGAGCTTGTGGCCCACCCAGCAAATTTTCAACATCCCAAATTTGATCAGTTTCAAACAGCCTTTTATTGTGTGCTCTGGATTCACAGCAATTTGAATAATATCTTTAGATATGTTCTTGATCGTCGGAAAAATGCCACAAAAGCATTTTAAATACACAATTTTCATCAAGTTTATATAAGAATGTCTCCCTATCTTTAATCACTAATACATTTGTACTTGTGTTTCTTGTTAAGGAAGGCTATTTTTTTTAGGTCAAATTAGATGAGAGTTCAACACATTTGATATAGAAAGGTGAGTCAGAGAATGATTATGAAACTCTGGGTGTGAACGGGTCATATCAGCCTTGTTTGACGTTGGGAGCCTCAGTCAAAGCTGCTGCCGCGCGCGGAAATCCCACGCCGCATTTTAGTGTTTGCCTTCACCTCGCAGCAGCAGACAGGCACGATCCAAACTTCCGCGGGACTCCGCGCCCGGTTTTCCGTTGAGCCAGTGGAGATCCAGCCCTTCAACACGCCGCTCTCTTACGTCCCGTTCGTGAGCAGTGATCTGGTCTCGGCGGAGATTTCTCCTGCTGCCCGGATCTTATCTTTTTTTTTTCTTTTTCGTTCTCTCCTCTCCCCTCTGCAGATCTTATTTGTGCGCGCGCCTCGTAATCGCAGCTGTGCGGCCGGAGCGCGGCTGCGTAAACGTGCGTAAAGCTTCCAGAGGCTGCGCCTCCGTGGCAATGGATTGATTTCAGCGTGTTTTCCTACCAGCTCCGCTTCGACCAAGTTGAGATAACTGTGTAAACGTGCGGCTCCCACTCTCCTTCCTCCAGCTACATGTTGGATCCGGACAGTTTTCAAAGTACGGGGCTCCGGATGGTTCTGCGCGTTTGGGGACTTTGAACTTTTCCCTCCTTTGTGCATTGGCAGGAGGCGGCCGGGGATTTTAAAAGGATCTATGTTAGCGGCTCTCCTTGGATTCTTGAAGGCTGCAAAGATTCGTGGTTTGTGAAAAGAGATGGCCGAGCGGGGAGCTCTGTGGCTCTTCTGTCTCCTCTGTCTCACCTTTCTCCGCACGGAGTGCGGCGCCGCAAAGCATGTCGACAAAGGTAAAGAGCCTCCCCGCGTCTCCACGGCGCAAACTTACAAACATTAGATCAGAAGTTAGAAAGTAGGGGGGAGGAAGGGGGGGGGGCTTGATCTGCACATCTCACCCACCTATTGCAATAACTTTCCAATCACTGCCAACCTTTTCCAAAACTCACTCCACACCAGCCTTGAATGAAATCTGGGGAGCAACGCGCTCTCCGTGCGCTCTTTCCTCCCCCTCTTTTGTCTCCATCCAGCCTTGTGGGAGCTGAACTGCTGATAGGTTTCTCAGCTTGTCTCTCAAAGCCTTCACAGACATGCGGCTGATCCCAGCATGCCTGTGGATCAGATGTAATTACAAGTGAAAGGCTGGATAGCACATTTCCCCCCTCTGAATCGAGCTCATTCATAAATATGGGCGTGCGTATGGCTGCCTGGGTGGTCGTAAATCACATCAAAATAAAAACACAACAAAAATTCCCACAAAGGGTCATTAGTGACCCCTGTTGAATAGCAGACTGGCATCAGACCTGCAGACATGTTGCTACCTGGGCGTCATTGCATGCTCAGGCATGGGCGGACATAGGCATGGGCCAGAGGGGGGCAATGCCCTCTCCCAAGTGCAAGTCACAATTAACTAAATTAATAAAAATTACAAAAAAAAACACAAATAGGAAAAAGCAACAAGTAAAAGATGAAAAAACATAGGAATGGGCAGACAAAAAAAGTATATATATAAATACAGCCTCAACAGGGCACAAACCTTGTGCCTGTCCCTAGCCAGGTCAATGTAGAGGGTTATGTCAGGAAGAGCTTTCAACATAGAAGTTATAAAACATATAAAATGATCAAAGGAGAAGATAGAAATATGGACAGATGAAATTATATGATGATAGCATGCATTTCTATATTCTACCTGCACCCTATAGTGGCTGGTTAAATCTGGGTGTGTGCTCAGGTGATGTGCAAACATTGGAAAGGAGGGTGCTGCTGTAAAGCCTTGTTTTCTCTAACTTAAGAAAGTGATTGTTGCAAGTGTACCCACCTCATTGGGTTGTGGGAGAAATCAGCAGATTTTGGATGGCTGCACATCTTTAGACATTTACACAACTTGACCAAGTCATATTTTAAGCTGAGGGATCAAACATGACGTGTAAGCTTAATTTGAGAGTATGCTTTCTATTTGATCGGTTTGATATTTGTGGTAATAATAAATAAAGATGGAGAAAGACGAGCCTGTACTGGCGGAGGGGCAGTCCTGTGCGTGGAGCCTGATGAAAGACTCTCCTGAATGAAAAGCGATCTGCAGTAGTAGTAGGCAGGGAAGAATGAGACAGCCAGAGAAAAGCCCCTCCTTGGCTTTGCTGGAGATCCATACAAAAGAGGGATGGGGGTAGGGAGAAACAGGCTGACTCTCTGGAAAGAGTAATAAAACTGCAAGATTGGGGGGGTGCCGAGTTCCTTTGGGAGTCTTGATTGATTCCAGAGAATTGGACCCGGACCCACACGCAGAGAGTCTCACATTACTAATTGTGGGGTTCCCTTCCTCTGAAAATATCTGTTTATTCAGAACTAGGTCCTGGCTGTAGCTGCAACTTATCTCTGAGCTGTGGCCCAAACTCGGAGTTTCCATTTGTTTTGTTTGGTTTAAGGGGTCAAAAGTCTCTATTAACTGTGACATTACCTGCAAAAGTTCAGTCCATGTGTTTGTGCTGGTCTCTAGGCTTTTCTTTTTTTCTAAAATGCCTTAATAAGTAAGACTTTTGTAAACAACTCCCAGGCAGAGGAGTGTAAAATTCATTTAGGCGCTATCTTATCTATGTAACCCTGCTGGAAAGGAATTGTGTGCTGATTGTCTCCCTGTGGACAGTGCAAACAACTTGCTGAAATGTGCAAACATTTGGCAATCCTACGCTCTTACCCAGCATTCTCAAGCCCCCCACCCCTCACTGGAAGACCACCTGAAATGCAGACTTTCCAAACACGTGCTTTCTTTGGTGCATTTGTGGTCCTCCTTGTCAAATCTGCTGTTAAGAACATAATTCAGGGCTTGTTTGCTGTTTGGAGAGTGCTGGTGGTCTCGCATTCCAATACAAAAAGGAAAGTATTGCGTTGGCTTTATTTCATTAGACTCTTTTCAAAAAGTGTCATCTGTTCATTATCTGTCTATAATCCAGTAAATAATGATTATTTTGACTCCATATTTACCAGCATCTCATCCACATGTTGACATCATCTAGTGACGAATGGGTAAAAGCCTCCTGCAGGCTCAGGCGCTGTGCAGAGTATGGGATTTACTGATCATTTATTTATGGCATTCAATCGCTTATGAGCTTCTAATGACCTTCATCCACTGAGGGATGGATAAAAAGCGCAGTTGGCCAAGTATGTGATTCATCTGTTTCACTAATGAACCCAGGCCAGTAGGGTTTGGTGCTCACTTCATCAACGTCAACTGCCCAACAATCTTGTGTGGAAAGAAACCCCGTTTTCTCACTGATTTGGAGCACCACCTGTTGATGACGCGCGACCTTGTTTGTTTGCTTATACTATGGTTCGGGAAAATACTGAATTCTGATTGGCTGCTGGGTGTGGATTAAAAAGTGATAATCCACAGTGATGATGCACACCTTAAAAACTAAGTTCCAGTCACTCAGCTTAAATGCTCCATATCACAGTGCTGGCTTCTTTAAAACTAACTTTTGCTTCATCATTTGGACAAAAACAAGTGGTAAGAAGTGAACTTTCCCTCTGAACCGATGCTTTTATTTAACTCATCGCAGCCATCAGCATACATATTGCTTTGCTTTGCCGCTGCTGTCAAGGTCGGTGCCAGCTCAACCGGTTAAGCGGCCACGTAACAAATAGTGCGCTTTTTGTGAAAAAAGCAATCCAAACTGAAAAAATAACAAGAATAAAGTACTAAAAACTGATTGAATATGTATTTCTTCTGTAAGTGAGCATGGTATAAGCGGGTTAATGTCCTTCAAAGTGTGCATTATCAGAAATTGATTCAGGCTTCCAAGGCATGCTGGGGCTGGGGATAGGCACAGGGGG
This sequence comes from Oryzias sinensis, assembly GCA_037389245.1. NCBI lineage: Eukaryota > Metazoa > Chordata > Actinopteri > Beloniformes > Adrianichthyidae > Oryzias > Oryzias sinensis. The sequence continues at coordinate 37,141,544 of CM074489.1, forward strand.
AGCCAGACTTGGGCCCCCTTGTTAGGGAGCAGGGTCTTGCTTAAAGACCCACATCGGATATAGCTCATAGACCCCCCTGGAATCGACAGAGGGCTTAAATGAGTAAATATATGAAAACTCTTTCATAACCAAGCTAAACTGAAACGAGTTCTGAAAAAGTGGATATTCAATGGAATCGGAATTTATGGTAAATCCGGTCAAACCGTGATCTGTCACTTTGATTAGAAAACAAGTGTTAGTTTTCAATGTAAATAACAACAATTTATGTCAAAGTTCCACCAGTTTGGAAATCCATGTGGCCCAAAAATCTATACTTAAACCCCAAATCAACAGTTTTTTGTGGATATTGGTAAAGAAATACATATTGCCAATATATTGACTTCAATTGGATGGAATCAAATTTTAAATCAAAATAGAATTGGTTCTGAATTTGAAATACTGGTCAGGAATACTGTTTAAGCCTAGAATGAAAGTAAATGTTGCACTTTTTCCTAAAAAAAATCTGTTTTGAAACTGTCAATAAATCCCCTCTTTGAGCTTTCCAGAAAGCCTTTTTGTGGAATTAACTTATAAAAAATCTAGCATTAATGGGTCCAAAAAAAAGAAAAGGAAAACCATGTCGCACTTTTTGCAGTAAAACTGACATTTTGAAAGGTTTGCCTGTGATTTGGATGGAAATAGAAATGTCATTGTAAAGCGGGAACATTTCGCTCTGACTGTTAGGAAAGACAGATTTTTTCCTTTTAAGCTAATCTGCCTCTCAGTGGAAAGCATGGGAACCAAATAAATAGTTTTTTTTGGGGGGTGGGGGGGGGGACCTTTCAATATGAAAACGTGGAAATAGATGTTCAACTTTTTCCAGATCATCATCATTATCCTCTGTGCAAGTTGGTTCTGCCTTCTTATTGGTCCAGGCGCAGCTCCTTTCAAAAAGCCGGCGCCTCTGCGCTCCAGAGAGTCTCCTGCTGTGCTGAAAAAGATATCAGAGGTGCACTTTTCTATGTCAGTGTCAAATGTCGACAGGAAAGGAGGAGTAAAAGGGCAACTTGCTCGGACTTTGAATAAAAGAAAAAGTCTTTAGAAGCCATAGAGGTGTCTACAACGTCTCTTTGCGATGTCGCTCACAAGATCAACAGCAGCTGCGTTTGAAGTAGGAGTAGCTGCAGCTTGTTCACTTCAATGCGCGTTTTTCCTGTATACGTATTTTATTGAAAAACGCAAGGGAAAAAGAAAGCTGTATTTATTAACCTCATTTCCTGTTCTGCTGTGATTATGTGATACTGGAGTTGAATAATGTCTGGGAGAGCAGAGGACTAACTGGACTGATTAAGATTTTATCTATGTGGTCCATAAACAGATACTTTATTATCTCTTCTCTGATCAGTTTTGCTCTAAATAATTGAAAGCAAAATGCAAAAGCATAAAATTAAGGTATATAAAAGATTTCAACCCTTTAATTCAGCTGAGGTTCTTACTTCAAAACGCATCTGTTTTGGTTATTTAACAGTTATTTAACTGTCTGCTGTCTTTGGAAGCCTTGAATGCTTTTGCACAACCTCAGACAGAGAGCGCTGTGTCTTTACTTGCAGCTAATGTAGTGACCTCAGTTCTCCTTAGATAGATCAGTGGAGGCTTTGCACGAGTCTGGGTTTTTGTGTACCTTTCAGAAGAAGTCAACGATCTGATATGAATGCAGAAACAATGTGAACATTGTGGGTTTTGGTAATAATTTGGTACTGGTTTCTAAAGTTAAAGTCACAGGTGGGAGATACTGGAGCTGTGACACATGAAAAGTTCAGCCTGGTTTGGTTTGATGAAGTTAAGCTGTAGGACCCGCGTCATGCTCTGGAGACCTAAACACGTCATGACTGTGAGACTTAGAGGAGACACACACACACACACACACACACACACACACACACACACACACACACACACACACACACACACGCATGCACACTTTCACATACCTTCACCTACACAAGGCATTAGGCCTGCACAATATACCGCAAATTTATCGTTATCGCAATATCCAGCTCTGCAATATGCATATCGCAAAAGACAGCGAAAATCGTAATAAATCGTAAATACAACCTTAATACAACCTTATGGCAGGTTGAAGCATTTAACGAATAAAATAAATCTCTTTATGCATTTGACCAATCGGATGGACGCCTATTATGTTAGATGTTTGTCACCTATGTCCACGAGGGTCATTTGGAGTATAATTTTTGAACTGTTGCAATGAAATGGGAATGATTTTTTTGTTTATTTTGTTATTTGTTTATATACCGCAAATTATACCGTTATCGCAATATTAATCTCTAATATCGCGAGTTTTCCTCATATCGTGCAGCCCTACAAGGCATGGTTAATTACTGACAGAAAACTGAATCAATTCTATTTTTAATCATAAGTTTAATTTAATTTTTGAATTCATGCATTTTGATTGAAAATTGATTTAGTTTTTAAATTGGCATTGTTGTTGTTCACCTCTTGTCATATCTCTTCAGCGTTTGGCACAGTTTATCAGCTTTTCCTGAGTTAAACAGGTGGTTTTGCAGAGGTTTTTACGCCGGACACCCTTCCTGACACAACCCTGTATTTTATCCGGACCATGGACCGGCACAGGCGGACCCAGACTTGGCCCCCCTTGTTAGGCAGTAGCGTAAAGGGTCTTGCCCAAGGACGCAGCCTGGATGAAGGTCATGGCGCCCCCTGGGAATCAAACCCTGATTTCCTATGTGCCAGTCCTGCACCAGCTGCTAGTCTACAAATTTATATCCCAAAGCTTTATTGTTTGTTTAACCTAAGAGGTAATTAGAACTGGAAGCAGGTGATTTTAAATTGTTCATATTTATATCAAAAACTAAAAGCAAAGCATTGTTTTTGTTTTTGTTTCAGATTGACAAAATTGCGGTTTCATTTAAATTTTGGATCTAATTCTAGTGTCTAGTAAACCATTTTAAACATAAACTTGCATAACTGGTCATCCAAACTGAACAAATATGGGGACTTTTAGGCTTCGAATTTTTAGTGTTTACCTTAGAAATGATCATCAAGCCTTTTTTTTAAAGTCAATGCATTGATATTTTTAAATAAATGATTTCTTGCAGCTCAATTGGAACTGTTCAGATTGTTTTTTTTAAACCTAAGGGTGAATCAGATCCAATGACTAACTAGGTTGCATATCATCAACAGGTGGTGCTACAAATGACTACTTTCTAAATATACTGTATGTCTGTGTTTAGACAAAGTTTTTTGTCAACAGCTATTAGTAAAGTGAGCACAAAAGCCTACCGGCTGAGGCTCATTAGTGAAATAGGAATCATGTACTTGGCCAACTGTGCTTTTTATCCATCCCTCAGTGGATGGAGGTCATTAGAAGCTCATAAGGGATGAACGGCATAAATAAGTGATCAGTAAATAGCAGAGTCTGCACTGCAGCTCTCACATCATTAGTAATTTAAACTGAACAAAGGATGAATTTGATAGTGATAAAATGATAAATTCTTGCACTTTTTATGTTAAGGACAATGAAATCATAGATGTGAATAATGTTTATATACTGTAAAGGTCGATTCCATGTTGATTGATAGTAGGGGTGCACAATATGAGGAAAACTCGCGATATGCAATATCAGTGATCAATATTGCGATGACGATATAACTTGCGATATATGAACAAATAGCAAAACAACCGAAAACATAATTTCCATTTCACTGCAGTTTAATTTAAACAACAGTCAACATATCTTAAACTATACTCTAAATGAAACTAGTCTACAAGGGAGGTGAACATCCAACATAAAGGACTCCATCTGATTGGTCAAATGCATAAAGGGATTTATTTGATTCACTAAATCCTTCAACTTGCCATAAGATTTCTTTAGCACATTTTAAGTAACCATTTATTGCGATTTTCGCCGTCTTTTGCAATGTGCATTTTGCAAAGCTTGATATCGTGATTACGATAAATTTGCGATTTATTGCACAGGCCAACTTTAAAGTAAATTTTTAAGTTTAAAGGTGTCTTATTGAATTAATTTTGAATGTGTTTCTCAAACAACAACTTGACATGAAATTAAGGAATCAATCTGACAAGCTTTGTGTCCACAAAACCCTACATAAGAGGTCCCCTCAAACTTTTAGATGTAAAAAAAAAAAAATCAAGTAGATTTCTTTAAAATACATTTTCCAACAGGCTGTTCACCAGTGCAGGGGTTACAAAAAAATCAACCAGTCAAAATCAAACTTTACTTAAAAATGCATTTTAAAATAATAAATATCTCATTGTTTTTTTTCTTTCCTGATCCATGTGGGATATACGTTGTTCTTGCGTTTGTCATTCATCGATGTGCGCAGATGTCTGTCAAGGGTTTCAGCTGAAGGATCTTTACGTGAATTCGATTTTTAGCTGCTCAAAATCTTTGGTTGGTTGAAAATTACGCCGTTTAAGCGTCTTTAATGTAGTTTATATGCAATTATTACATAAATCATATGCAATTGCGTGTGTTTTTGTGTGATTTGATTGCCTTCACAGATTTTGTGGCCTTCCACAACCATTCCACGTATGTCCAATGGACTTCACGCATGTACCACCGATGTATAACATTTATATCCTGTACACGGTTCACGTCATGCTTAAATTACGTCCTTGACTCATAGATCACTAATGAAGTGCTCATAACAGCCCATAATCACGCACGGGTTATGTTCTACGTTGGTTTACTTGTACCTCTTCCGTAGTTTTAACATGGTTAGTTTGTGATACATCTGTTAAAATTTCACCTAAACTTTTCTCAGTTTTTCCACGGATATTTACATACGACCAATATTTAACCATGCAAGATGTGCAAAATGTACGTAGAAGCTGTGTGATACGACCTATGACGTGTAAGACGATGTTGTAAGACACTGAAGAGCATACTTCAACATAAGAGCACTGTACGCAAAATAAAAAAAAACTGCTTCTAAATGGAGCGACAGTGTTTATTGTTGGTGCCGAAGATAACATAATCATTGCATGGGGACACTGAACTCACACTGTTGTAACATTGGGCAAAAAAGTCACAGATGTGGGGCTACAGTGGAGACAAATGACATCAGCAGACAAAAGTTATCCTCATTTTGGAAAATCCACAAGCTAACAGTGTTTCAGCGCTACAGTCACCTGATGTGCCAGCTCACAGACGCTACAGACACCCAAAATAAAACCAGCACTAATTAGTGTGTCTTCTGTATTGTATAATCTCTGCATGAAAGGGCCTATTCTCTGCTTTATTTATATTTTGCTGCGCTGCAGTCCCAGTTGGCCGTGTTCTTCGGGACAGAGAGGCCTTGTCCAGCCTTCTACAGGAAAATTATGGTCTCAGAGTTTTTGCGATGGACCGCTTGTCTTTTATAATTGCAGCAATGAGCAGTTGTATATTGATGTTGAGTTTAAGTAGTGTAATACAAAGACATATTTTGCTTGGCTTTGCTCTGAAGCAAAACCAGGGTTTGGTGGCGCTCCCTAAAGGATCTTTATACCAGCTCAGCAGGGAGGCGAAACTTTCTGCCTTCATAAAAAATGTTCCCCAAACTTCAGATTTTTTTTTTTGCAGAGCTCCTGCCGTGCCTCTCTGGGTCGGTAAAGGCAGTTTTACAGGATTATGATATACTGGATGTTCTGCTTGTCAAGTAATTCCAACCTGATGAACTGTGTTAAACATAAATGAGGCATATTATGTGCCAGGGCTCTGCATTAACAGCTCGTAAGGCTCCCACTGGTTTTATTTCAAATCAAAACTTAAAGCTGGCTTAACGGTCTTAGCCAGAACAGCGCTTTTTTTGCTAGAATTTCAATCACATTTATTTGTCTGCTTGACATTTCATTTCTTAAATAAAGATAGGTTACTTTGCCAGGTAGAGTTTTCTACAGACTGGAGTGTTGTCTATAAAACAGGGTGAATGAAGCAGAACTGTCTATACTGACCTGTTTTAATGACGCTTTGCAGTAGCTGGACTCTCCCTTAAGGCTGTGTCACACAACCACTACCTACATTTTGCACATTTTCCTCATACATGCTTGAGATACATGCTTGATTTACGTAACTCATAAGTGTCACTTGCAATCATCATTTGTCGATGTACACAGATGTCCACCAAGGGTTTCTGTCAACAGGTCTTTACGTGAATTTGCTTTTGAACTGTTCATGTTTTTGGTCGGTTGAGAATTACACAGTTTACAGGTATTTTACGTAGTTTATACGCGATTACTACGTAAATCTTACGCAATTGTGCGTCATTTATGTGGTCGTGGAAATTTGTGGCTTTCCATGACTGTTCCACATATGTTTCACACATGTCCACAGAGGTAAAACATTTATAACACGAATATGTCGCACGTACAAAATTATGTAACTGACGCACAAATCACTATTGAATTGCATATGAACAGCGCAAAAATGACGCACGGTTCATTTTCTACATTGATTTATGTGTTCTTTGCGTGGTTTATTCATACTTGTATGGTTTTAATGTGATTCCTTCCTGATACATCTGTGAAAATTTCGCATAAAGACCACAACTTTTGTCACGTTTTCTACATATATTTACATATGAACAATTCTCACCTGTACAGTATGCGCAAAATGTTTACAGTGGCTGTGTGACACGGCCACTGGGAACATCAATTATTCTTTTCTTCTCAATTATTAAATTGTTTGCACTTCCTTGAGTTAAAAATGATGCCATCAATTTGTCACTACCAAATCTGAGTCTCTGATTGGTCAAAGTTGGACCTTGTTTAACTTTGTTCAGCAGCCTTGAGAGAATTTGAACATGGAAGCCCGGAACACGCATTTGAGTGTGTTTACATTGACTTTTCATTGGAGGTGGTTATTGTTGCAGAGGGTGGGGTGAACGCTTTAGAAATCCCAGCTCTGCATGAAGGAGAAACCAGCTGATGCTTGAGCATTTAGTTGGGATTCCTCATTGACTCCTATCTGTTGAAGAACAACCAGATGAGGCCTTATGATAAACCCAGATTAGGATGGAGAGATTACATCTTTGGAGTATCATAGAAAGGCTTTGATATCTTTAAGTCAAAGGCAAAGAAGCTCTTAACAGCTATACATCGATGTATATAAAGATTTCAAGATGGTCTTGATATGTTTTGTTATGTTAAAGTTTTCGTTTACGTTTTTTCAGAGGACTTGCCTTTAAGAAACAATTAGCTCTGGTCGTATCTTTAACACTGACTCTTGACCTGCTGAAAATCCTTCTGTTGAGTGTCAAATCTTAAGGACAAATCTTATGTATTTTATGTTAATCCTAGGATATATACTGTAGTCTGAAGAATATGGTATATGAATAGTTAATCACTGACGTTGACCCAAAACATGTTTATTGATATAAGAAGTTATTCAAGCTATTAAACACAGGCATAATATTTAATGGGCTGCACTGCAGGGTAGTGGTTAGCACTCTGGCCTCACACTGAGATGCACCTGGTTCAAATCCCAGCTGGGTTGTTTCTGCATGTTCTTCTGATGTTTTGGGTTTTCTCCAGACTCCTCAGCTTCCTCCAGCAGTCTAAAGACATGCTTAACGGGTTAATTGGTGACTCTAAATCTTCCTTTAGGTGTGAACGTAAGTGTGCGTGCGATGGACTTTGTTGTACCACGCCTTCACCCCTCAGTAGCTGGGGAGGCTCCAGCAACCTACGATGCTGAACGGATGGATGAATAGTCTCTGCACGTCCTCAGTTACTAAACTGAAATTGCAGGTAGTAAAGATTGTCTCCACGTGGAACTGTGTGAGATTTTTGCGCCGCAGTCAGTTGTTCTTCGATGAACTAAGCCTTCATTCCCATTGGCGGCCGAGGTAAATTAGGAGAGACTAATGCCCCTCTTGAAAGATGGATTAATAACCTTCATTTGCTTGCACCATAGCTGTTGGGGGTCCAACACCCTGCAGTCCATAGACATGAATTTATTCTCTGCTGTCTTTTTGGAGGACGTCCAAGGTTTGATGAATTAACCTGAATGTATTCTCAGCTGGGCTTTTCTGGGAAAGGTGCATAAGGTAAAAATCCCACTGATTCATTAATCAATACATATTATGTAAAGCGTACATATTGTTATATTATTTCTCATATTTCTAACAGATCAGATCTTCAGATAATTTGTCTCTTTCCTTCTTTTTGGTTGAGACGTTGTACTCTTCCTTCACTACTCACTACTTAGTGCACTAAATATCTTGTTTGCCATGTTGTAGAGCTGTCTGAATCTACAATTCCAGTGCCCTAGAAATTGCCCAGAAGTGCGAAAAACCAGTGTGCATCAATGCTTGCTACAGTGGCGAGTATAGACCACAATGCATTGCGTTTCAATGGCTTGTCATGAGAAAAAATGAACATAAATCAGAACACTGTGGATTCATGAATAGTATTCGTTAAATGTTCATATTTATTATGTTTTTACTTTGGTAATTTGGAGATTTCATATTTGCTGTTTAAAAAAAGAAATAAAAGTAATGAGCATGGTGGGCAAATAGCCTTAAAATCCAGGGCACTGGAAGTTCTGCACTATATAGTCTTTTAGGGTTTAGGGAGTGAATTTAGACACAGCTTGAGTCGTTAGGTGTCACTCACTTGTGCACATGGTCTTCATTCAGTCAAAGCAATGCTTAATTTGCTGAAAGGGTGGGGTGGCAGCCAGTCACAGAGAGAGGACTGTGATCGCTGCTCTGGAGAACTGGCTGCCACCGTCTAGTAACCGGCTGCGGCTCTTGGCAGCCTCACACAAGGCTCTGTGTGTGTGTGTTTGCGTGTGTGTGTATCTTTGGGTGGGTGTTTGCAAAGGCGTATGCCAAGCCTCTGAGGTTAAAGGGCTGTTTTATCAAGAAAGTTCAGAGGTTTTTTTTTGTTTGAACCAACTCTTGAGCAAAAAAAAGAAAAGAGCCAAGAGTCAACCTGCTTATACACTTTGATGATTTCATTCTGGCTGTTTGGACCATTGTGATGCCTGTGATTCAGCATCTGGGACAAAAAGAGGGCAGGGCTCTTTTTTTTCTTTTTTACTGTGAAAAGGCTTTATTTAGGAGAAAATTACAGATTTCCTCACAGCTGGGAGTTGTAAACTTCTGCGGCTTTGTCTTGTAAAAAAACTTTGATTCCTAAAATTGTCCTGGTGAGAAGTTTTTCAAAAGTAGAAGAAGCTCCTGATCTTTTTATTTTAAACTGTTGAGTATTGATGACCCGTTCTAAACTTTGGTAACATGATCGCTTTCTTCTTACGTTTCACCAAAATTCTGCAGCAGATTTTTCTGAAGGTGCTGCCATTTCTTTATAACTTGCTCTGCTTTTTTTATTTATTTTTTTCTTAGGTGGAAACTGGTTTGTCTGCTTTGGAAACTCTATAGAAAGTCAATTCTGTGTGTTCAAAAGTCAACAAAAATGGAAGAAAGAACATTTTCTATGTTCCACTCAGTACTTTTCCATGGCAGACTTTCAGCAGGATGATCTTTGAGTTTCAAACATCAAGTCTATAAACCCACTGAGCTCTAGAGTTAGGACAATTAAACAGCCTATATTAATTATGCATAGATCCAACTGGTGCTGTGTTTGGATTTCACCTGCAGTTGTGATGACCTCTGGAAAAAAACGTCTCCTGGTATTAATCAATGTTTCTGCAGCGGAGTTCAAGCTGAAACGTCTCTTTGAAAAGTTTGGCATCAGATAGAAGCTCCTTTGTGCTGCGGGGAGCTCCCCTCTGCACGGACTTTACACCGTGTTATTGGAGCCACGTCCTCCTCGACTCTTAACTCATCTGATGCTAAAAGAGGTCAGGAGACGGAGCTGAAATGGTGAAACTACTGCATAAAAACACCCTCATGATGTCATGGAAATATCTATCTCCTTTGTTTCTCGATGCTTCACAGAGGCATTAAAGATATCCTCAGCAGCTTGTACGTGCAAGATGATGAGCCCCCCTAAATTTAAATTAAAGTTAAATTAAAATTAGGTTTTAAAGACACTGACTTTTTAGAATACTTTGAAGTTAAATTGGTAGACAGTGAAATGCAGTCCCACGCGACCAAATAGAAATAATCAAATTTCAAGCCTGAAGTGAGTCAAATTCTGCTTTTACAAGAGTGGTGACGAAAAGCTGATTGGTCAGGCAGAGATACTTGAATTCAGGAGTTTTTGCAGGAAAATTTGACTTTTAATCATTTTCAGCATTCCAGCTTTACAAATGAAAAATGTATGTACCGGGAGACAGAAAAAAACATGCCTCCTATTTTCACATTTATACAATTTCCAATTAGTTTTTAATGAAGACCTCTTTTATGGTGTGTTATAAAGTACAATGTCAAACTAAAGGTTTTTGACATCACACCAGGTTGCAGCACAGAAACAGCAGTGTACTAGATTCATTCTAGTCATCAATGTGGTCTCACTTCACTTCTATCATGGATTCAAATAAGAGTTCCATAGATGCTGTTTTGGTAAAAAAAAACAAAAAAAAAACAGTCCTTGTATATTGGCCGACAGTCATGGGTCGGGGCCTTGGCGATGACCAGGCGTCAATCTGGCAATTCCGGCCGCTGCGTATAAATCCTTATACGTGGTTGGACCGTTCGTTTTATGCACTGGGGCTTTGACCTTACTTGGCTTCTTGAATGGCTTCTAGTCTAAAAATTATAAAGTGCCCCCCTTTTATCCCTTGTGCTATCCTAGGCATTTTAACATTGGGAGTTGGGTCATCTAGACCCACTAGACAGTGCTCTGAACCTTTTTTCTTCAATGATTTGTGATCTTCACTGGTGTCCATGGATTACATGAAATCTTTCCACCTTTATCCACCTTTGTCATGGTAGGGAGAACACGTCAATGTGAGGGTGGGGTCATCCAAGATAGCACAAGGGTTAAGTTGTATATTATCCACAGCTGCACAGGACACAAAGTCGGCCCCCACAGAATATCACATTTGTTGTTCATGTGCATTTTTTTACTACAAACATGCAGCGAGCAATAGGTCATGGCAAACACAAATAACATGCAAGGGTGAGAAAAGTCAGAAGCAGGTGAGATGCTGGCACGTCATACAGATTTCTCTTTTTTTTTAACCACACTGAAACTCTGCACAAGGAGCCTGTAAGTGCTGTACAAGTAATAAGTGTGTGTCGCACTAGAAATGAGAAAAATTAGACAATCAGAGTGTAGTTTGTGTGGATGTCCTATGGGAACTAACCCATCACCTGCACAGGGCACAGTTCTACAGCATGACCTGTATGTGACGAATGCATTCAGCTAACATTGTCCCTACAAATACATGACAGGACGCTTACCATACACATGACAATAGTACTGTAGAAAAGACACTGGGAAGGAAGAGAGGGGAAGGGGGTTAAGTTTGTTTGCGCCAATGGTCCCGCCCACATTCTAATGAACTCCTGCTCTGTGGAAACACATTTCTTTTATTTTGGCTAAAAATGGCTCAAAGACCACTGGGAATGTTTTTACATTAGATCAAAAGATGTGAGACTGTAAGATGCGTCCACTCCTGTTTACGAACAAAACCTGCAGCACCCATAGTAATGAGTTGACTCCGGTACGGGTGCATGTGACTCAGGCTTTAGTAATTTTGTTATACCTTTTGTAATAATAATAAAGTGAAGGTTCTTCTTGATCCCTCAGTATAGTTAAGACTCTGTTTGTTTATCTGTTTGACACCATTTTTGTTTCACCTTCTTTTAAAAATTATTCCAAAACCAGAATTTTGCTGTTCAGGTTTGTTCATGTTCAAGTTGTTTTTTATTAAAGTTTCAGATTCTACCACAATCCCAGTCTCATGCGTGTTGCCTTCTTCACCACCACCATCTACTCTGACAATTTAAGGGTCTGCACAACCGCAAACTGCTATTCCCCTGCCCTCTCCTCCTGCCCCCCCCCTTGGCTCCTCCCCATCCACTAAAACCTGCAACAACACGGCTCTGGAATGCCTTCCATCTGGCGTGACCTTAGCACTATTTGTTTGCTGATGATGGTGGGAGTTGCTGAAGGAAAGGTCTTAAACACAGTCAGCTGAAGCTGGACCTTGCGCCTACGACAGGTCACTGCTATGGCTTCACGCTGCCAGCAGAGAACACCTGGGAAGCCAAAAGCAGAAGGCGAGCATTCCATCACGAGACCACGAGGCCCACAGATGTCATGCAGACATGGGGGAGGTGAATGGGGGGAAAGGCGGGAGGGCCAGTGGTAGAGGGGTTTTTGGCATAGTGGGGCAGTAATGGGGTGGGATCGCAAGCCAGCTGCTACCCACAGTTAATGAGATATCCCATCAAGAAGACGGAGAGAAGAACATTAATGAGTACAGTTAAGCCTGTCTGTTCATTTACCTCCCCCCCAATCATGTTAGGATTGGGTGTTTGACATAATTGCATACATGTTAAATTTTTTATCCCGCCCCCCAGCCACACACACTTAAAAGAGTGTTGCAGACAGCAGCACTTATTTGGGTTATTGATGTGTGGCTCTGTAGCAGTACTCTCCTGAATACATGGCTGTCTCCTATATGGTGAGTCAGGTTTTAGTTTTTGAAACCTAAAAAAGCTTTAAAAAATTCAAAGAAATGAGCTGTAAACTTTGTCAATAATTTGGACTCAAAACTTTGTTAATATTTATGCTAACTATATTTTGGTAATAAATGTTCAATTGTTCAATCTGAGTTTAAACTTAAGACAAAGCATTTTTGACCTTGTACCTATGGAGATATTGCTGGTACCTACCATTAAATACTATGAAAAATTTTTGAAAACTGTAACTCCTCGACCATTTGCATGATCAACGTGAATCAGGTGACTCTTACAAGCTATTTTTTCAAATCAGCTTTGCACTGATACAAAAATATGGGTGAATGGAAATACTTCTCTCTACTGATTTACGTTGATTGTCTAACTTAGGACTGGGCTAACTTTTTTTAAATTGAGGCCACATAGCGGTTCTAAAATTTAAAAGGGCCGACAAAGTGTTTTGAAAAATCCACCTCATAAGAAAATGTGGAATCTTGATAGTTCATTACGTTTTTGTAAAAAAAAAAAAAAAAAAAAATATATATATATATATATATATATATATATATATATAGAAACTATATATATATATATATATATATATATATATATATATATATATATATATATATATATATATATATTGATATATATATATATATTTGTGTTTTATAAATACATACATACACCACTTTTACACACACACACACACACACATATATTTATATATATATATATATATATATATATTTATATATATATATATATATATATATAAATATGATGCTCCTCATAGAAAAATGTAAACTTAGAGCAATGCTGCGTTCATGTGGTGTTGGAATGAACAGAAAAATGACTTTTATTTTATGTGGCCCGCAACAGCATAAACTTTTTAATTTTCTAAAATAGAAATAAAAATCGATGTGTATTTATTCATATCTAAAGTGGTCTTGAAATATTGGATACATTAGGACTTAAACACTGTCCTTATAACCTAACCTGACAGAATCAAGAGTTATGAGAAAAAAATAATGTCATTTTAACATTAAGAGTAGTTACATTTTTCCCATTACATTTTAGTTACATGTATAAGTTCTATCTGGCCCTTTGAGGACAACCACTAGCTGATGTTGAGCTCCCAGTGAAAATGAGTTTGACACCCCTGCCTTAAGCTGTCACAGTCTTGTGAGATATTATCATTTTTTGAACCGAACAATCACTGTGTCTACAATAACAGTACCTGGAAATTACATTTAATGTTTTTCATCTAATAAACTGTGACTTCGTGTATACTCTTAGCTTCTGTGTAATTATTCTTTGTGTAGAAATTCCTCTTCTGTTTCTACTTCTTACACCTGGAGGTGTCTAAATGAGTTGTGAGTGGAGAAGCGTGTCATTTAAGCTTTCTGGACACCTGCTGAACAAATTCACTCCAAGAGCACTCTTTTACTCCCGGAGCACACAGTCTGAGCAGGATCCTAAAATATGTCCTGCAGTCTGTCTGCCATATGGCATCTCATATTGTAGTGAAGTTTAGCAAGTCCAAATGAAAAATGCACCAAGATCATTTAATCAAGCAGGTGTGGAAGCTGCTTAATTCCAGTCATCTTTGGCTCCTCTCCCTGCTACATTTTCAGCACGAGGCAACCGGTCATTCAGCCGGAAGATACCAAGCCTTTTTTTTTTAAGCTCGGCACCAAGTTGCACACTTTTATACGCCTTCAAGGAGATGTCCAGTGGTCTTGACCACAAGGGGCGGTGGTTTATTAGCTGCAGCCTGTGGGGTCCTTTTGTTGTGGAGTGACAGGGGACTTGGTGCCAGCTCTCCTGTAATCAACCTTGAATGATTGGACCCCTTCTTTCTCTTCTTTGTCCCTCTCTCATTCCCCCCACAGTGCCGCTACATTCCCAGCCTGGCGGGGCAGTGTCTTAGGGCCAGACCCATGTCACGCACCTCTTTTGGCCCCAAACAACGATGGTCAGAGAGGCTGATTCAAAGTGCTCCCAATTTTTGGTTGAAGCTTTTGCTTGACCAAAATTCTCTTGTTAAATAATTTGGCCACATCCATATTATCGCGCTGTGTACTTAGATTCTAGCTCCTTTAGCATTTTTCTTGTTTTTTTGCACATGCTTCCAAAATGGAATTAGAGAGACGTATTCTAGATAAAACCTTAGAGTGGCATCAGAGCATTCCTTTCGTGCTATGCTGAGGCTGAGTGTGGATTTTATGGGCTGTGTTTCTGCCAGTCTCACACATACCTGTGGTTCACGTGTATGTTGTAGAAGCTTAACCCCTTCTCCTGTGTAAAATCTGAAATGGAACTGCTGGTTTCGCAGAGCTGCATGCCCGCCTCAGGGAATGCAAATAAACAGATGTGGCTTTGGTTTATTATCTTTGCCCAATCCTCTGTTTTCATTTAGTGGCATGAAATTGTCTACTGACACTTTTTGTATTAATTTTGCCGTATGTTTCGTGATCTAAGGAATCATTTAGAGCATTCTCTTCGAGTGTCATTTCCATCTTGAGAAAAATAGGAAATGACACTCTGTTGTACTAAATATCTCTGAACCTCCAAGAAAGACTGAGCATCTGGTATTTTTTCTCAAAAGTAAACAGTATTTGCTTTGAGCTGTTATTTATAGCGGTGTTGTGTATTTTCAGCTGAAACCTTGTCATCATTGTCATGTTTGCGGTTGATGGATTAAATCTTTCATTTAGAGCGCCTGTTGTAAAAAAATAGTGCAAGCTTTTTGAATTCAGGAATTTATATACAGGTGGGTGTTTAAACAGAAATCTAAATTAGTACTTTTTCATAGCTTCATAGAATTTACAGGCTGCTTACTGCTGCCTCATTCCCTACAACATAAACAGGAACTCAGCACCATCTGATGCTGTATTCAGTGGGTCTAGCTCTACCAATAAACACTATTTGGCCTATTTAAAGCAACGTCCTGCATGAAAGATGAAAAAAGATGTCTCTCTACACATGCCTGCATTAAATTCAGGACTGCATTTTTCTATTTTTAAAGCAAATTCCAAATTCTTCTTAGCTGTTCTTACACAGTAATATGATCTTCTGGGTTATAATAATTTATAGCCTAACCTTTTTTTGTGCAAATAGCTCTTGGTTGGTGAAGCACCAAAACTATGAAGCTTCCTGGGTTGATTGCTAACCCTCTAACCCCACAATGCTTACCGATTCGGATAAAACTGCCTCCTACATGTAAAGCTGGCTATTTTCCGTGGCTTCGTGCTTTCAGGGTCCTCTCGTGATTTTCATTTTGACTGTGTTTTCGTGTGGCAGAGATTGAAAAGAAATCTTAAGAAGAAAACCTTTATCCGTTTTGTTTTGGTGAATGGTGTATACTTATATAGCGCTCTACTACCTTCTTGTGCTATATTTACCCCACCCTTGGTAAAGCACGTTGAAGCAGCCACCTCTAATGAAAAGTGCGTTTATGCACGTTTCGTGCTTCCGTGTTTATAACTCCTGCGTTGCTACAGAAGTTTCTACGTTCTTCCTTCGGTCCGGGTGTTGAAGAAGTTAAACCAGATCAAACTTTCACCAATCACGGATCTCAGATTTGGTTGTGATGTATGGATGGCATCCCTTTACAGTCACAGAAGTGCCAACTATTTTGAAAATTGATCATGGAGGAGAAATGAACAATTGCGCTTTGTGCCCTGTTGGGATTATATGACATCAAGTCTTTCCATATATGTTCATATATATAAATAGAGCTGTGAAAGAAAAAGTCTGGACCAGGATTCCTGAGATTTGCACCTCTTTGACATTTTACACCAAGCCTCTTCCAACTGTAGGTGGCAGACACAAAAAATGGTATTGGGTAGCAAAAGTCTTGCATAAATTCCATAGGCTAAATGCGCGTTCAACAGCCCACGTTCCGGTGAATCTTCATACTTGATATCTGGCTTTACTTTTAGCATTAGGAGTTGGAGTAATTTGGACCCCCCTGAAGACAGTCACGCTGAACCTTTTTTCTTCAATGATTTGTGGTCTTCACTGGTGTCCATGGAATACATGAAATCCTCCTCATGGTAGGAATAACATGTCAATGTAAGTGCTTTCACTAAGATAGCACAAAGTTGGCGATGATTACATGCCTGAATGTGAACATTGTTCAAAGGCCAAAAGGGGGCTTTACAGTCACAGTCTCGTTCACACATCCACACAGACATTGACACACTGATGACACCAACCTACAGCCGCCAGAAGCAAAGTGGGGTTCAATCTCTTGCCCAAGGACACTTTGACATATGGGTGGGAATCTTCTGATCATAGTTAGGTCCTATCTTCTTTTTGTATATTATGTTTCTGTTTTCTTTTAGATTGCAAAATATATTTAATTTGGTTATTAATAAAATGCAGTCAAGTCAGTTTGGCCTTACTGAAATGATGTGAACTTAATTGTATTACAGCAAGCAGAATGAATGAAAACACATCTCGATTGGATGTTTCTTACTTTTGTAAGTGCCTTAAGGCTGCCGCGGTTTTGAATTGTTCTCCAAATCAACAGAATTTAATATAAAAAAACATGTTAGAAATAAATTGGTCATTAATACCTCCACATAGCGCTACAATCTTCTCATTGTGAATTTAAAATTATTAGCATCCTAAATCAAATATAAATTAAATGGAATTAAAAACTAGTTGTGGTGCTTTCAAGTGATCCTAAGCTTAATATCCATGTGTTGTGGGCCTTCTGGTTAGCGTGTCCACAGTTTGCATAGATAAGATTTCCTGAAGGGAAACAATTGTGTGAAATTCAGGAAGCCATTAGGGAGCCAAGGACTCATGTCTCTCCTGCTGGTAAATAGTCATTTGGGCCTCCCACCATTTCATCCACTTTTGAATGAGTCCAGCACTTGTAACAATAAAGGCAGGAAATGAACTGTAGTCGGGCGGGAGTGTGCAGGATGCTCATTGTCTTCCTAATTGAACAAACTAGGTTGGGGTGATGAAAAGCAGGCACTGCTCTGGGTTAGACAAAAAGTAGTAAGGCCAACCCAGCCACAGTGTGTGTGGTCAGAAAATGAAGACAGCTAATGAGGAAGGACTTCTTTTTTTATGCATACAGTTAGATCTTTTGAGGTTTCTGCAGGTCTGTCTTTACTGACCCAGTTTGTGAGTAATGGGAGACCTCTTTTGAACATTGTGAATCTTCAGCGTGAATGACTCTTTATCTTGTCAGAACCCGGGTATGTGTTGTCTGCGTTCAAGAATGCACAATGCGCCTTCTTGAATGCACTTTACTATATGTATCCTGGACTGTCGCTACGCGATGCTAGCGCATGTTCGCCACCTATAGTTGGATGAAGCTTGATGGGAAAGTCCAAAGCGTAGAAAATCTAGCAAATCTCACTCCAGGCTTTTTCTTTCACAGCTCGATTCTGATTATGAAAGACTTGGTGTCGTAGAATTCCAGCTAGGCACCGCGCATTCGCTAAGTTGGTACTATTTTAACAATACATTTTCAACATGTTGGCACTTCGTTAATTAAAAAGGATGCTACCCATACATCATTAGCAAATCAGAGTCCCTAACTGGTCAAAGTTAAACTGGGTAAACTTTCAGCGATTGTTCAATGGCCATGGGTTTTATGCGAAACCTGAAATCCGATAGCGATAACAGCATAGACTCACGAGTTTTGAGCGTGGAAGCCCGAAAGCATAGACTTTTCATGAAAGCGCGCGCATGTTCGAGACGTGACCGTAGCATTAAATGCTGCAGATCGCAATTAGATGAAGGTATGAGGCATGGATAAATGTAAAATATTTACTTGTTGCACGAACCCAATGAAAGCTCTCCCCAGCTGATCTGTTTATGATGATTTGCTGACTCCTGGATTTTCACATTTTGTTCTGGAATGCAGATATGAGTGGGAGTCAGACGGTGCTGTTGGAGTTGTCACCTGAGAAGCCCTACAGGAAAACTTGTTTTGTCCTTGAGTACAGAGCAAAGCATATTGAGCTGGCATTCAAAGTCAGGATTAAGATTAAGTAGAGTGCAGATCATTTTTCATTAAACACCATGTTTTATCTCCCAGCATTTTGTTAAACGTATCAAGTTTCATAAATAAACATACAGAATTATTGCTGAATAAAGGATCAGTGACTATTTGTCCCACTTTTTATACTTGGTGTAATAGATATTTGGTTTAGACCAAGATTAACTGACAGTTAAGAAGGTTAGCACTGGGGATTTTGCCAGATTAATTCCAAGAGTCCAATCTGAGAAGTCTGGCTGATTTACCCTAAGCGTCTACAATACCTGGGATTTACTAACATATGAAAGGAAATTAGATCAGAAAACAAATAAATCCTGCAGCAAAGAAAATGAGATGCATGCCTGGCAATGTCAGTCACCAGCTGCTCGTGTCCTAATTTCCGATAAATTGATTTTGGATGCTCAGGTGATAAAAGAATGGGCTGTCCTTCAGAGAGGAGTCAGTGGGGATGCACATACTAGTATCAACTTCTTTCTTCAATTTTAAACACTCAATAAGCCTCTTTTCCTTTAGCATTTGAAGTAAACGTTTTATTCGGGACATGTATTGTTTTTTGCCTCAGCCTGTCTTTACATTGGAGTCACTCCCTGCCATATAAGGTTCCCGCATCCCAGTAAATTCACAAGCAACTAATTTAGCTGTAAAGTGATTTAGCATCTGTCCTTTATTGGACCCCAGTGAGGCACAACTACCACTGCCTTCCTCCCCACAGCACTTGCTGTGGCTTCAGCGATGCCCTTTTGAATTTCAATCAGCCCTAGATGTGTTATTGTGTGAAGTCGAGGGGGTTGGGTCAGAGAGGATGTTGGCTGTAGTAGCTTGTTCTGTACGTCAATGAAATATTCGAGTGTGACCAGCCAGGCAACTCAGTAGACTAGTTGATGTGTTCTCAGGGGGCACTGGGCTCTAAGTGCTGCCCGTGGGGCAGACCCTGCCCTCCACTCTCCAAAAACTACCCTAGCCTACCTCTACGTCCTCTTCTCAATGTGAACACAAGCAATGCAATCAATAACTGCCTTACCGTCCTTCTCCCTCCACCCTCCTACAACACCTCTTCTGGTCAGCCGCTCCCCGCTTGCCATTTTGTCAACACTGTGTTTGATGTTGGCCTCATCATTCTTTGTCAGCCCTCTCAGCACCACTATGTGTGTAATTGTGTTAGATTTGTCATGGTGGCTGGGTGATCTGGTCTGGCCCTGCTGGCTTTGGACCAAACAGATTTATTTCATGTACGTGTGAGACTGACATGCATATTCTCTTGATAGTGTTTCTATTGGGTTCAGTGGATTCTTCTTTTATGCAGAAAGAACATTTTAGTTTTTCAGAGTTCCATTGTTCTCAATACCTTTGTCTCGTTACTAGGCAGTGAACACGCGTGATCATTAAAATCAAACCTCACAGCAGGCTGTAGGGTGCAAGGACAAGCCCAGCTGCCCTCGAGAAATACCCATAAGGGCCTTATGCAAGCCCAATCCATGGTGGACTGGATATTATGCTACCTAGTCACTAGAGTGAAGTCTCTGTCATATCTCGAGTGAACTTTCATATCTGAATGAAGCCAGTAATTTCTAGTGAATTCTAATGAATGAGTATGCATGATGGTTCAGTAATGCCAATTGAGCAAAATGGGACATAGACTGACATAAGAAGGTGGGTAAGGCGTGCCAGTAAGCTTCTGTAGAGGTCTAAATGGGGAAATTCCAGGACTACATATAGTTATTGGCAAACTGTAGAGCTAAAAATGCAAAACAAGTTAAAAAATGGCCAAAATCATGAGTGAGTCACCCAATAACAGCCAAAACCTTTTACAGTAAACCAACTGTTTTTTCCCACCCATTTTTTAAGAAGCTGTTTAACAAATTCTGTGATATCAGGCAAATATGAATCATTTTTTATTTGTTTTGAAAAATATACTGTGATTGATTTTTAATTCCTTTGCAAAGTGACCATAAAACCTGTTAAAACAGTAACCAGTTTTACATTCTTCTATAAACTGTATTTGCTACAATTTATTTTATTATGAGAAATGCTGTGGCCGTACTAGTTACTAGGGATGCAACAATTTACTTTTCCCACAATTCAGTTCAAACCTCGATTTTTTTTGTGACGGTTTTGCATCGTTTTAATATATGATTTGTGTATTACAAAAATAATACAAAAAACAAAAAATTTAGAAAAATCCTTTTTCAATTTCTAAAAGCAAGTAATGAAGAAAGAACCCTTCGAAGTTGACTCATGCTAAACCAGTGTCACTTCATAAAAACAAGCGAAAGTGAAACATACTTCTTAAATCTAGCATAACAACTGTTTGACACTTTCAGTGTAAACTACTGCACAATAGTTTAATGGTGTAACATATGGTTTGGTTTTTGATTGAGAATTATGTTATCCCTACTGGTTACTGTTGATTTTTTCCAGGTTTACCCTCTTTTATTTCTGTAAAAATCCTAGGCACTTTAACATTGGGAGTTGGGTCATCCAGACCCCACAAGACAGTGTACTAAACCTTTTCTTAAATGATTTGTGATCTTCACTGTGTTCCATGGGTTACATAAAATCCTGTTCATCTTTATCCACCTGTGTCATGCTAGGGATAACACATCAGTGTAAGGATAGGGTCATCTGGAGCCCATAGGATAAGGATAGGATAGGTTAACTTAACTAGAACAGGTTTCCTTACTATTGGTGAAAAAGGGCAAACAGCATAATGGAGATTTTCTAAAATATTTTTAAATTAAATCTTGTTATAGGGCTTTTAATGCCCTTCTTTAAAAACAAAACAAAAGAAAGATAACTTTTTAAATGAAAGCTGAATTTTAAGAAATTCGTAATTCACTCAACAATTGTGAGAATTGTGGGACAACTTGAGTGCAAGGGTTGGCTACACACAAAGACATACTGTGACTGTAGGGGGACAAAAAATAGAATTTGACACAAAGAATGTTGCATCGGCAGCAGGCAGAGTGACAAATGTTTAAATTAGTTGTGCAGCATTTATGTATCATATATGACACATGGAATCATCTGCTCAAAATGTTCTAGGGGATGAAGTGACAGCTGTACAATAATATTCCAAGTAAAACATCTGCAGAGTCTTACATCGGAGTAAATGGGCACTATTTTGTTTGTGTAAGTAGCCCCTAGAAGTTAGTTGATTGTTTCCAGTTATTTTGTCTTTTAACGAACTTCAATCTAGAAGTCTAAACAGGTGCGAATCCTCTCAATGTATTTATGTGAGGGTTAATGGCAGACAGAGTGTGCATCATCTTTACTTGCACTTAATGAGCCGTTGGGACGGTTGCTTTGAAGTGCATTAAAAGGTATAATGCACTTGAAACCGATGCTTCGGCTGCTACCATGGTCACAAAAAGAAATAAATATTAGCCAGTTTTGGTCATAATTCTTGCAATATATTTATGCTGATTGTCCGTGGGTTAGATAAGCATCAGTTCAGAGAAAAGTTCTCCTCTTACAAAGCTTGTTTTGTCCAAGTAATTGAAGCTAAAGGTTGTTTTAAAAAAGCTGGCAGCAGTGATACAGAAGATTTTACATAGGTGAACTTCTTTTGAAACTCGCTCACTTTTTAATCCACAACCGACAGCCAATCAGAATCGATTATTCACCCAGACCATGGTATATCGTTATTAACCCGCTTTCATCGGTGACACCTAGATAACTTACAAGCTCATTGATACTCACCGTAACTCCTCGTGCAATCCGTAAATCGATTTGATTCCTCGTGGAGAAAAGTGTCTTCAACTTCTATTGGCTTTGCAATGATTGTATTTATTCTGCTATATAGAATATATTCTATATATATATATATATTCCATATATATTCCATTTTGAAACAATTTTATAATGGTTTTAGATTGATTTGATAAACAACTTGTCAAAGACGATTGATCTGGTTGGATCGTAGGACTATAAATCGTTAATTGATTAAGTACATTAATTGTTACAACTCTATAAAACCAGGATTTTTTCCTCCCTGAGATGGCGCAAATTTTTTTGGTATACAGCCTTAGTGTTTGAACAACTTGTGTTTTGTCGAATCTGAGCATCAAAAAGGCTTTCTACTAAAACTAAGTATATCATTATTTCCAGTTTGGGACTCCTTGCTAAGTGTGTGTAGAAATATCTTCTCAGACAGCCATGCCTTGTTTTTAGAGACTGTAGAAGGATGGAATTGATAAAGGGGCTGGGACAGGAAAGGGAACCAAGGAGACTGAAGGTGGGCCGGGGAGAGAATCCAAGTCTTCCTCAGTGTATGCACACCAAAAGCCTGATGGCCACATTAGATCTCTTTCTCTGTACACCAATCTATCATTAATAATACATTCAGCTCCCTTTGCTAGTTTTCTTTGGGGGCCCCCTCCCCCCAAAACATTGGCCCTTAAGGCGTCTACCCCTTTTTCACCCCGTTTCCCGGCCCCTCTATCCAGTCCCTCTGCTTGTTGTCTCTCCCTCCCCCTCACTGTTTCATCTGTGAGACAGGAGCCATGGCAGGTGTGCATATTTCATCCCGGCGCTAGCTGCACAGTCTGAAGTACCCAAACAGCCATCATCAAACATACGTATCCACCTGCCTGCAGAGACGGAGCGCTGCTGAGGAGTCGAGTGTTTGCTTTTGTAGCGGCTGCCGCTATCTTGATTCGGATTAGGACACTTGCGTGTAATGTTTATCTGAAGGCAGAAACCCAGAACAATGACAAATGAATGACGCGTCTGGTCTTCGAGACTCGACATAGGAAATAGATTACCGTAAAGCTATCTTTGACATTCATCTGTATCTAGAGGGAAAAGTCTTGTTTTATTAATTCTTCTGTTTGTTGTGTCAGCATTGCATAATTTGATCCCCAGAAACAAGCTTCTCAATCTTCTAAAGTTCTCTGCTCTGTCTACACTATGCAGATAAATCGCAAAAAACTCTATGATTAATCTTTCATTTTTGGCGTAAATAGGGAAGAAACCCTTCAAAAAAAAAAACTGTTTACATCAAGAAAAATCAGGAAGGAGTGATTCAAATTTGGTTGTGCTGACAGCTGTTATAACTAACCTTGCCTCAACCAATTGCTTCATATTTGATACTCATTTCTGAGACCCGTGTCTCATTAACATGATCCAAACTATTCTTAAAAACTCCATAGAATATTATGTGGTCCATGTTTTCTGCTCTGTAGGTCATTATCACTCCACTAGGGGCAGTAGGAGGGCTTTTACTGTTCATATCAAAATGTCAGCCTCCGTGAAATCGCAAAAACACTTTGCGGGAAAGGTTTTGTTAATTTTTTAAAACTTGATGGTGAAAATAACTCACCTTTTTTTATTCATTTTTTTAAACTATGACTCGCTGTATTGAAAAATGCTAAATATGTTGAAAATTAGTACTTTATGATACAGTTACACCATGTTAAAAATGTGTGGATCGAATTTAAGACGGTGGGTAAATAAAATGCTTATTTCCTGAACACTGAACAGATCTTGATTGCACAAAAAGTTAAATCTTTTGATGTCGTGGGCTTTATAAGGTTAGCATTCCTTTTAAAAGTGTTTTCCTTTTTTTTATAGTCTAAAAGCCATGCTACACAGAGGCAGTCTACCTTAAGTCAGTTCTTTGGGAAATGAGGAGTTTTTACATTTTGGAAAATGTGGTAAATAGATGAAAGTGTTTATTAGTATTTCAGATGATGAGCGTATGATTCCTCCTAGTTCATGTTAAAAATCTCCTTCAGATGATCATTACTTTCACCGGAATTTTGGTCAATCTCGTGTAAAAGAAACTGAAAGTTTAAACTTTTTTTTTCCTTCAAATCAAACCAAACCGACAGCACTATCCTGGTCTGACAGCTCCCTCAAGGCGTACAACCGGCCATGAATTAGTCTTTCCCTATAAGTTCTTCCAAGGTGGCATTTGTTGATAAATGGTATTTTACAGTAACCTGAGCTAGAGTAGAATTTTGTGCGGCCTCCATTATGTCCCCCTTTTTTGCAGATCGAGTTGTGCTTACCTGCTGGTACAGATCCTCTCAGCGCAGTTTCGTCTTATCTGTTCTCAGCAGTTTGAGTTTTTCCCATTTCTGGTTACTCTTCAAAAAAAAACAGTTTCTTTGATATCATTGTGGCTTCTGAGTTTCTGTTACAGGTATTCTAACCACTTACTAAGACACCACAAGACCTTAAGGCCTGAATTTGGGTCAGTTTGGATCAGCTGTCATAGATTGTGACAAGTGAGTAAAAAAAAATATCTTGCTGACTGACTGATTTATAATACTTAAAGAGTGGAAATCATATTTTCTACTTACTGCAGGATTATCCTCGTCTTCTCTACTCATACAAGTCTTATGCTGGGATCGTCGTTGCACATTAAACCACTACAGGCTGTAATGACGCTGAGTGACATGATTCCTTCTGAAGCCTCAGTCGGGGGTCTCTCACTTGCATTCACTCAAACCTCAATATGTCTGCATAAAACCCCCTCATTTGAGCATTCTGTGTACAAACAGTTCTTCGTGTGCTCTGGAATAATTGCTGTTTTTCCCCAAATGAGGTTCTCAGTAATCGAGTGGAGACCAATCCTCTGTGTATCTGTGAGATTAATACATTTGTGTACAAACACGCTCTAAAGATAGAGCACAGCAGTCGGAAGGCCAGACGAAGGGAGCAGCACTGCCTGTTGGAGTTTGCTCGTCTTTTCCTCCCGAGAGTATCCCCCCCATCCCACCCGAGGCGATCTGTCTTCTTGTCATTCGATTGATCCTAACCAATGCTCATTAATATGAGGAAACGGCTTTTGAGCCTGAGGTGTAAAGCCAATGGTGGTTGTTTGAAATAAAGAATGAAAATGAAAGATTTGATTCATTTAGGCTTTTCGAAAATGTCAGGGGGCTTCATGAACCAATGTGTAAATAAAATTGCAATATCATCTCACAGTGACCCATGATGCCCAAGACCTTTGACCTTCTATGACGGTTTTATTGAAACACGGGATTTTAACCCCTTAGCAGCAAGTGGCCTTGCTGAACTGAAGCCAGCATTAAATCACTTCTTGAATTTAAGCTTCCTTTGTAGTTGGAGATGCTTTCCCTGTATACAAGACAGGAACGGCCTGTAGTCGGATTATAATTAAATGTTTCAAGTCCACTCAAATTTATGATTGTTGCTCTTTTCTTGTTTTCCCCAGCCCCTGCTGTATTTTAATTTGCACTTCATTTACATTCATATTGAATTTGTTGTCTTCCATGTGCTCCACGTTGTCATGGGATACCGGCCAGGCTCATCATTTCCTTTCCTGAGACAGCTGTGCACATTCAAATGTGTGGCTCTAGTTTGTGTTTCTTGGGAGATAAGGAGCGGAGAACTCCCTCCCCAGGCTAATGGTAAATACTTGATAAAATCAGAGTGTTAGCATTTTCAATTTCAGTCTGACAACACTAAGGCGCCAACTTTATGAACTTGCACCAACATTCTTAATTGTAAAATTTGTGGAGCTAAGTGGTGCAAAATATGTGCAGCTTGATCTGCCGAAGTGCCACACTAAAGGTGGACACTAGGTAAACTGCATATCTGCCTTGGAGTACTGCTGACCCCAAACTTTTGGTTCGTTTAATAGTGGGAAAGGTCCAATCCATGCTCTGGCATGGTTAAGTCGCCAGTTGGGTTGCAGATTTAAAGAAGTGGACCAGAATATGCTTTCGACAATTCTAGAATTGAATGGATCTACTGTGATCTCAAAGTCTATGAGGGCGATTCTTCCAAACTGCCATGGCAACTCCATTGTCAGGATTCAAACATGTTCTTGTTTCATTGGTCTCATAATGGAGGACATATATCAACAGAAGGAAGTTTATACTTGCTTTTCTGAGTATTTCTTTATTCAAATCATTGTGAATCAGAAACAGATGAAAAAATACAGTTTTATATATACATATAAATACGAAAAAGCTTGTGTGATGTAGAACCTACAATAGCAAGCCACAAAACTTCCTGCTCTGCTCAATTCTGAAGCATCCACTTGCAGACAAATAGATCCTAGTTTTAGTCATCCAAGCTGGGTTCTGGCTCAAAACTGTATGGCTGGATAGCTCCGAAATTGCTCGCCATTTTTGTTGCACCGGTTTTGTTGGGTTGGCGGTATGAGGGGCTGGAAGCTAGTGGGAGAGGGTGTAAACAGATGGGAAGTAGCATTCGGCTTACTCTGCACCAATGATTCTGACTCAGAGGTGAATTTCTAATGAACCCCTGCCGCTGTGCAGAAACTATGACCTAGAAAATGACACAGGTTTTTTTTTTTTTTAATTTTGGCTAATAAGTGCACAATCATAATTAAAAGACCACCAGGAATGATTTAAAAATAGATCAAAAGATGATCGGAGTGGGACTTTAAAAAGATCAGTATTGCAGTATAAATTTCAATTCAAGGCATTTTGGAAAAGGAGGATTAATTAAATTTAAAATGTCTTTCTACTTTGGTTCTTCTTACCCCTCCCACAAACCCCCAGGGCTAAAGAATCAAACTGATATCCTTCTTTGAGTCATCTGAGCTGAAAACAACACTCACTTTCAACTAAAGATGAGAATTCCTGTCATTGGTGTCCAAGTCTGACATAAGCTTGGCAAATCCTCTAAGCGAGTCATGTCCAGCAATTTACAACAAAGCTTTTCTTTATTACAGCATAAGAAGATCTCACAGTTTACCCAGTGTCGTAGACTTTTTTGTTAATCAAGACCATTGTGATGCGCCACAGAAACTGTCCAATATTAGGCATTGAGGCTTAGTCAAGTGGCACAAGAAGAAAAAGGGTTAGGCCACCTTCCAATCATTATACATCATCTATGTCCTGGTAGAAGGCCTGTAGCCACTCAGCTACAGGTCACCATGGAGACCTAGGAAAGGGAGCGTAGTGTGGGATGGGGGGTTGGAGGCTGTGGAGTGATGAGGACAACCATTAGCAGCCCATTCCATGGTAATTAATGATCATCCCACTGGCTTGAAATCAGGCCCAGGGGGGAAAACAGACACAAGTCTCACACTCTGAGTGCAAACGGCAAAGAGAAAAGAAAACATGTCTAACTAGAGAGTTTAGGTGTTATTTGTCAATCCCGGAAAATGATGGCAAGTCCTCTTGACAGGCGGTGATGATATACAAGGAGAGAAGTAATATATAGGAAAATGATTTATAGTCGGCATGGATGGGATAGCTGTTGGAGGGAAACAATACTTTTACATTTGCATTCCACTACACACAAGAAAGCCTCCTGTTTTTGCAAGGACTAAAGAGTTCTCAAGAAAAATGAACATAGCCCTTTTATTTTACCCTTTTCCCACTCTCGAACACCTCAACGGGTGTCTGTCTACATGCTTGGAAATCACTTGTCTAATCAAGTTATGGGAGCTGTTCAGACTGAAAATACGGAGCTCACATTATTGGGTTTGTAATCAAATCTTAGATCTGCTTGCCTTGAGGAGATTTTGAGGCAGCCATCAAGCCAGCCTGCATATCAGTCAACCACAGAAGCTCTGAAGTACTGGCAGACCAAAGCACCCACCTTCCCTCCTGTGCCCCCAAGCAGATAGCAGCTTTTCCTTCCCCAGATGCTCTTAAATGCAGAGACAAAAGCAATTCTGTGGCCAAATAAAAATGCAAACCAGTTCCAAATGGTTATTTGTGTTTGAGTACACTAAAGAGAAGATCTAAGATACTCAGGACGACACACACACATAGAACAATTGGTTGAAGACTGGTAAATTGCCGTATTTTCCACACCAAAATATAAGTAGCAGGAGCCAAAAAATCCACAATAAAAAAGCAAACAAATATAAGTTGCTTCTGAAAATAAGTCGCACCTCTGGCCAAACTATAAAAAAAAAACACGACTTGTACTCAGAAAAATATGGTACTAATTGGACTATGGTCGCTCTTATATTTGTTTGCATTGGACATCAGACCCAAATCTCACACACTGACAAATTGAGAATTATGAAAAAACCTTCAATGACATTTTTTTGAGGTAGAGATAAGCAGTTTTATTCAAATTCACAGATTGTCCTGTAAAGAGCATGCAAAAACTGCAAGGCATGCAGTGAAATTGGATAATGTAATTAGTTTTTCTAATTGCCCCATTAGGTTCTGTGTTGTGTGCATGCATACATTTCCTGCCTACATGTTCTAGTTTCTGTTTAACTTTCTAACATTAATAATTAAGAAGGATGGCGTCTTTGCAACGTTTAGGTAGCTTTGGGCATTTCTTCACTTCTTGTCACTTAACATAAAAGATACAAATGATCAGTCCGGAGCAGCTTGAACTGGCTATTAAACAGCTGCCACTGCTAGCTCATACATACACATCACATGGCTTTTAAAAAAGTGCAGTTATTTAAAGTCACACTTCTGGAATGTGTTTGTGTTAGACTAAAATCAAATTTTGCAGAAAAATATAGACACTAGAACTTGCAACAGCGTTCATACCAACAGTTGAGGGTGTGGTCTTCTACCCGAAATGTTCTCAAATTGAAGTTTAACCCTTTAACATTCTTTAGGCTACCATTTAATGCAATTCCAATTAATTCTGAAGCAGAGAAAAGCAGCCTTGCGCTAATGTGCAACACTTTTCAGTAGTGAAGAATTTATGCAATTGACGTAAATAAGCTACTTCTGCAACTTTGCAAAAAATCCACTTTTTTCAATGTCACTATCAGCTACGTTGATTGCGTAATCGGTCAAAGAGCTACATGCCAAATAGGTTGTTATTTTGAAGTTGGTGATGACATCTCCAGTGTTAAAGGGTAAAACCACAACCCCATTTTCTTCTATTTGTACCATTAGAATGGCATGCTTAAAAAGACCAGAATGATCTTTGTATGTGTGTGTGTCGTCCTGAGGATCTTAGATCTTCTCTTCAGTGTACTCAAACACAAGTAATCATTTGGAAATATAAACACCTGTAGGTCTGTTTTAAATTGACCAGTCTTTTCCTTATTGTGTTTTTATTTTCTACCTCATTTAATCATAAAAATATTAGACAGGTGATCTGGGGACTTCCACTTCTTGGCCACAAGAACTAGGCCCTCATTGGGTAACTGAAAAATGTAAAACATCAGAATATCTGGAATTACAAGAACCTTTTAACTGCTGTGCTGATAGTCTTAATGGGATATATATCTGGGTCCACTGACTTACTTAGTTCATACTTTTTTCACATGGAGTTAGTCAATTGAAAATCTCTTGCGATATGTTCACCTTAAATATGATAGTAACATATATATTTTTTAAAAAGTTACAGACTCTTGTAGTCTTGTACAAAATGGTTAAGAAAACACAGGATTTCAGTATTCTTGTCTAACTTTCTTATAGGTACATTATTGGTGCATCTGCTGTGGTTTTTGACAGACTATTGTATCCACATGATGCCACTAAAGTTTTCCCACTTTTTCATCCATACTCACATACTGCTTTCACCTCTGAGATTGCCCCCCTAGTCCCCAGTATTCGTTATTAAGTTCTAAACATGTCAAAGTTGGAAGTGTGTATCGGTGAAAAGGGCTCATTCTAGTCAATTAGTATGATCACATGACATTTGGAGTCACATTAAAAGACCTCACTAGCCTTCTTCTTGTGGCATTAATGGATGTGAATGTTTATCAACAATAAACAGGTTCTTATTTTGAAAATTAAAACACTTTCAAACTCAGGTAGACGTTTTGATGAGCATTGTCACTTGAATGTGTCACTTAAATCAACTGTTTGAATTTCTATATTATTATTATTATTATTAAAATAAAAAATAGTCAATTTATAAAAGGCAGTTTGCACAGCAAGAAAACCATATTCAAATATGAAATCAAACACGTTTTTTCTCTAAGGTTATAGAGCTCTTATTTTGTAGGTCCAGTTAGTGATACCAGCAGGGTGGTTGTTATTCCAGACATTCCTGCTGAAGGATGCGCTCTCCTCTGTGGCATGGCAGTGAATTTTAGCGTGTCTGTCACCCACTGACCATCCCAAGGGCACTATCAGTGCTCAGGCTCTCACAGACCTGCCTGTTCATACTGTGTCCTACTGTCTTAATCCATCTCGTCCCATTTTTCTCCTGTGCTTCTCTCCTCCATGCACCTCTTATTTATCTCCAAGACTCTTACCCTTGCTGTCCAAAGGCACTATAGAGTGTTATCACAAAAAAAGCATCCTTTACACAGCCACACTAATGCACTTCCATGGCACACACTGATGCCAACACATTTGAAACGCATGCATCATTTGCTGAGCGGTTGGGTAGACTGTCATCAAACTCTCGTTAATTTTTTCATTTAGTGTTTCCTATTACTCTAAGCTTTGACATCTTAGCTTTGCTAGGAAAGGTAACACTCACACACACACATACACACTTACAGTATAAATATGCTCAGATAGATGCCATTTCTGTCCCTAATTGCAGACTTCCATTTACACTCAAATGATGGAGACCACTTCCTCTTGTGATTGCAGGATCATTTTCCCAAATGAGGGCAATGTTTGTAAAGCACTTTTGATCCACAGCAGTGACAAAATGACTTTATCAATAGATAATAGTCAAAGGATTAATTGAGCTAAACAGTTCTTTCTTAATGCAAACAAGCTGGTGATGGAACTGTTCAACATTCCATTTGGATCTGTTTTAGACTGTGGTTGCCTTTAAGAGGGAAGTGTGGGAGCCAAAGGCAAATGATAGGGCAGCATTCAACAGATTTCCAGTGGAGTCTTGTAAACTATTGCATTGCAAAAGAATGAGACAAGTATAGTGAGTGATTGAGACTAGGAGGCTGGTCAGTTCAAACCAAAGATTTAAAAAACAAAACAAATTTTCTGCTTTGGGGATGGATCAAACATGGAGAATGGGCTGCAACAATTCAATTCCTATCATGATTTATAGTTTATGACATGATTCATAATCGATATTGGTTCAGATTGAACGATCCGATTAGATCTGATTCGCTGACTTAAAATCTATTCAGGACATCTTTAACCAAAACTTCAACCAGGGTGACTCAGAGATAAATACCTGATACTGAAGAGTGCAGGGGAAGTTTTCCAGATTCCTTGTATTCCTTGCAATACAAGGAATTAAATATGTGGACAAACAAACAAGTAAACAAGAAGTAATGTCAAATCCCTTCACATTTTAGTTTCATGATGTTCAGCTCACTGTTGCTTTTCCACATTAAAATAATCCAAATCGAACATTATTAGAACATTCTACCACACTGTAAGGTCTTATGCCTTTGCTAAATGATGGACTGATCATTTTTTACTGCATCACAGTAATGGTATCTAGTGGTATGGTATAGATACATATAGAAATTGACCCATTGATCAAGTCAGTTAATTGTTACACCTCTAATGGAGAACGACTTTTACGCAGCAAGTGGAATTTAAACTTTTTTAACCGAAAGATTGAGATTATTTATGATTATTTTGTTGATATTACAGTAAGCCTGAATCATAATTCACTTCAGGCTACATACCAACTCTTTACATTTATTAAGATTTTGTTTACACCATTATTTGCTATTTTTTGCATTTTCCTGCTCTTCTTTTATTTACATGTTTTTCTTATATCAGGCTGGTAAACTTAACCCTCCCATCAAACTGGTTTCTGACACCCAGTAGCCTCTAACCCATGAAGGCTTAACAATAAGAATCTTCCATCCTGCCTCATTTTACCCTCATCAGTAGAACCTCTGTTTCCTGATTACTGGTGCCCAGCATCTTAAATCCTTGACTTGATTGGGCCACCTCCTCCCCATCGGGTACCAGTCATTCTCACTGCACTCCATACATTTGTATACATATGTGTTTAGAAACCCTCAACTCCCAAGTCCCTAATCCTGTCTCTCTCCATCTTTCCCCCTCTTGCCCAGGGGGCTTCATAAATATCATTTCATCCTGTGGAGCCACTGACACACTGCAAAGGGCCTACAATAAATAATTTACTCCCTCGGTGCAGGGCAGGCAGACTCCCCTGCTTAGGAATTCAGCTTGTGTGTACATTAGAGCGGAGGGGCTTATGTTTGTGTGGGGTGATGATACATGGAGCCATACAGAGTTGGGGCGTCCTGCATACCAACATCCCGTTCACTTTATAGAAGATGACTTTAGTAGAGAGTACAGGCTCTGTTGTTGATCTTCTCATGCTGGTTTTTTGGTCTAACAAAGCATCACATCTTTCAACACCCATGTCTCACTTTCCTTCACATTTCCTGTACATACAGTTCTTTTCTTTTGGACGAGTGCAGTGAAACCCAAAAATGGTATCTCCCTCTATTGCTCGCAGCATACTGACAAAGGCTATATCAGAGCAGTTGGGCATGGACCATCACTTTCTTCCTTTAAGAACGGGCTTGTTGATATTGATACCAGTTGCAGTTATTCGTACCAGTCACCTTTTCTTTTCTCACTGAGGTGGTTTAATAGCAGAGCTTCCCAAAGTCTGGGTGATGGTAAAGGCGGACAGTGAGCAGAAGCTTCAAAAAGCGTGAAATCAACACCCATCAGAGTCAAACAACTTTTGGTGTGAGCTGCCAAACTGTGACAGAATCGTCTTTAAGTTGGTTGTTGTTTCTCTCTTTGGTCATTAACGTAGTGTATTGGAAGGTTGAATGACATTTAAAGAAAG
Organism: Oryzias sinensis; assembly: GCA_037389245.1. Classification (NCBI taxonomy): domain Eukaryota; kingdom Metazoa; phylum Chordata; class Actinopteri; order Beloniformes; family Adrianichthyidae; genus Oryzias; species Oryzias sinensis. The sequence goes on from CM074489.1 coordinate 37,174,787, forward strand.
TGTTCTCTCCAAGAATGTATTTTCTTGTCATGGTATGTGATTATCGTGTTTGTATTCTCATGGTTCTATTTAGGCTCTTTCTGACCAATAGCAAACTCCTGTTTCATATTCCCTGACTTTTATCCCAGAAGTCTTATGCTGTGTTCACACTGAACTAAATTTGCACATCAAATTTGCATTGGACCCCTCTTTTTAAAACGCATCTGCTGGTGGCTTTTCCAAAAATCTGTTCATTAACTCGACGCCCCAGACGTGTGTGGGAGGAGCTACCCCCAAAATATTTTAGGCTTATCACTACATGGGAGCATTGGCTGTTTATCTAATTTACAATCAATGCATGGGAGATATAGGTAATCTTGAGAGTATTATTTTTTCTAAGAGCTTTACGCCTCAGTAACCACCTGTCCATTTCTGGGTTCATGGTATCACTCAGAGTCTCTCTCAGTTTGGTGAGGTTCACCATTTGCTGCAGGAGCTGCGGATGAATAACGGTTCTGCATTAGTCCGAGGAGGGAAAAAAAAGGAAAAATTCATGTTGGTTTTTGACTTCACAGACTGATCACATCATCAACACATCACGGGCGAAAACTGATTACTGATTGGTTTATGTGACACACCTTCTGTGCCAAAGTTCAGATATTTGAACTCTCAATGTGCTGTGATGCTCAAATCATGCCGCAACGCCCAAAATGTGCTGCTTCCAGACCGCTGTGGCCAACACTTAAATCACCCCGCAGAATGATGATGGTGATGCCCCTGATGCACGTACGTTCGGAGCACACTAGTATATATTATAGTATATATTATACAATATTTGTTCCCCTTTCGGCTGCTCCTGTTAGGGGTCATCACCTGTGGTTTGACAGACTCAGGGCTGGATGCTCTTCCTGACACAAGGCACATAGAGACCCAGATAGGCAGCAGCGCAGCGGGTCTTGCCTAAGGACCCAATCCAGATTTAGCTTATTGTATGCCCTGCGTGACAGTCCTACACCCAGCTAACTGAGCTATCTAGCCACTGGAGATTATATTGACATTATCAATAAATTAATTTTTTTTTATTACAAACAGTTGAGCTATGACATTTGAAGTCATCTTTAAATGAACTCTTAGGGAACCAATCGAATGTAGCGAAGTGATTTATAGTGATTGCTGTACACAAAGTTGTAATTTGGGATTTTTAAGACAATCTGAGTATTGTTTTTCTGAAACACACCAAATCTGCTTAATGTTTATTTTTCATGCACCGAACCACAATTTAGCATAAATTGCATACATGCACGCATAGCTGTGTAATAGCTCAGTAAGGTTGTGACACATTTTCATAGGGGTGCTCCGATCAGGATTTTTGGGGCCGATCACCGATCCCCGATTGCTGGAAGCTGTATCACCCGATACCGATCACCGATTACAGGGTCTATTTGAAGCCTTCTATTTATCATGTAGCATAATTTTTTAAACAATATTTAACAACAATGCACATTAAGTATTACAATTAAGAGAAGACAACGCATCATGAATTGACAACTGTGTATTTATTTGGAAGCAACATTTCCAACAAATTAACTTAGCAGCATGTGTTTGGTTATTAGGAACAACTTAGGACTTGAGTAATACAACTTTCCTGGAGAATATATAAATAAAATAAGATAAGACATAACATCTGAGTCTTTAAATTTAGCTTTAGGCTACTTTTAAAACTGCAACAAAAAAGGCTATAGCCAAAATATTGTTTTAAGTCAGTCAGACATTGGTTATTGTAAAAGACCATTTCAAGGAGCACAGGTAGTAAAGTGCACAGCAACAAAACATTCTAATAACTAACAACTTCCATATCTGTATATCTATAACAGCTTTCTGAGATACTCATTCAGATTTTGTGGGCATTTAGGGAGGTAGAGAGATGTAGAAAAAGAGAGAGGGGGGATAGAGATTATTAGATTGCCCAAAGCTTACTTCTTAAGCATCAATGGCAGATTTTTCTTTATAAATATAAGCATCTCTGCATTTTTGGCTGACAGCTTGTTCCTCTTCTCATCAATAATATTCCCTGCTGTGCTAAAAAGTCGTTCGCTATCAACACTTGTACACGGTGCACAGAGGTAGGTGCGTGCTGCTTGTGCGAGAGCGGGAAAGCGGCTTTTATTGTTCTGCCAGTAAACAAGTGGCTGTCCACTTTGAGCGATAACTGGCTCTGACAGGTAGAAAGCTGAGTGAGTGGCGCTTGAGTTGCTGAACTGTCTCGCTCTCTCTTTGCGCTAGCTAACTTTGAAAACTGCTCATATTCCTTTACGTGACTAACCTTCAAATGTCTGATGAGGTTGGTGGTGTTAAAATGTTTTGCGTGCTTTCCGCCTGTGGGATTTGCTTGGTACACACGTTGCAGATTGCTAATGTATTATCTTTTTCGCACACCACGTAGAATTGCCAGACCGGTGAAGCCATTTTTAGCAGCGCGTAAAAAAATCGTCTCGCGAGTTTTGCGTCATCTGATCGGCTTTTCTGGATCGGCCTTTATAGAGACGGCCGATCAAACATCCCAAAGCTATAATCGGCCGATTATGATCGGCGACCGATCAATCGGAGCACCCTTACATTTTCATACAAATTTAAATTTTACCCATAACTAGAAAACTGGGATGCAAAGTGTTTGTTTAAATTTCCTGACCTGCGTCATACATCTTTGTCCTGATCCCATCTAAATCCACACAACAAATCGAGAGTCGCCTTATTGGCTGCAGAAGATTGTCTGCAGCCATCTTTTCCCTAAACATTCAGATAACCATAATTAAGTGAAGTCAGGAAACTGGTAAACGAAAGCTTAAAACTGATATTATTACAGCAGTGGCTGCAGCTCCAATAGTTTTTTTACACGTTCAATTTCATTCTGCTGCTGAGAAAAGTAGGCCTGTGAGTCCTTTAATGCGTCAAGCCAGACTTGTGCCAAATTGAAATGTTATGTTAGTGGCTCTGATCTAGTACAGCTGCACAATTGCCAACAGATTAGTGGGAAGAAATACATGCAAGACCTCACTTTGAATTGGTGTTTATGTAATGTAACATCCCTTCCATTTCTCATTGATTTCTTTTGTAAAAGTTTCTGTTTTTTCGTCCCAAATTCTACAGCTAATTGAACAAATGATGCTTGTGTTGGTTGACTGTTAATCTAATTAATAGACCTTATGCAAAATACCATAAATACTATTGAGAACACTGGAGTTAAAATGCTATAGGATACATCTACTTTTTTTCACCACGCCGTGATGCAGAGGTAGAGCAGTTGACCTCTGATCAAAAGATCGGAGGTAAGGTTCCCGGTTTGCCCAGAAATGTATTGTAATGTCCTTGGGCAAGACTCTGAACCCCACATTGCTCTTGGCAGTTGAGGTTGGCGCCAATGTTAGGCAGTGTGGACATGTGTTTGTGTATAGGTGAATGGGACTGTGACTGGAATGCGCTTTGGGCCTTCAAGGATGGTAGAAAAGCACTATACAGTAAAAGTATAAGCCATTTACCATTTACAGAGTTCCCATATGAATATCTGTTAAAAATGGATTGTGATGAAAGCCCATAATGCTTTTCAGATTTACATGTTCAAAGGATGTCAAGGAAGGACTCTTGAACTTGATTGTCCTCAACAGCTAATAGGCTAATTAACATTAAGACCCATCGGACGAAGCCCTCAACGGACATCTGTGCACATTGACAAATGACGAACACAAGAAACACTTATGAATTACATATATCACACATGTATCATGAAAGACAGACATTTCATACGTGGAAAATATGCAAAATGTACTTCTATTGGCTTTGTGACATGGCCTGTACATACTGCTTTAATAGCAGGAGAGGGTCATTGGCGCAATACGTCCTTTGCTAAAGAGATATAAGCTAATTGCTGTTGTATATGCAGTGACAGTGGAATCACACCACGTTATGGACCGTTTCACACCTCATTTTAACGCACACAGCTGTTAAATATGTGAGTTCTCTATACATAATTTGTACAGGAAAGGTACTTTGCAGGTACCTTGCTGACTCCTTGGGTTGATTCAAAATCAGAATTCTATATAGACCCCAGTAGTTTGTAGAAGCCTGTCGTTTTGATGTCTGACCTAAGCAAGACTGTCAGTGGAATATGGTTAAAAATGTTCACAAAACAATAGATATGCAGATTTTCTCCATCAGCCTGCCCTTAACATACCAGTGACATCTCTTGATCCACTGTCTTCTATGTCGCTAAAAATGCTTATCTTATCATATTTAAGGTTGGACAGAAACTTTCATGTTGTGGTGGACAGTGGAAGGTTTGACCGAGCAGTCTGAGGTCAAAGTGCTCATTTTGACATTTTACAAGACTGTGCTTGTGGCTCATCTATTTACACCCTTTCCTCTTAACCTCGCTCCTGCTTGCACCTCCCCGGTGGCCACTGAGTCACCTTGTGTTCTCTGCCTGAGTGGACAATAATGCTAACACCTAAGCAAATTGGCTTCCATAAAAGTTAAATGAATGTGTTGCTGATCACCAGCTACCAGCAGGTTAAATATAGGATGCTGCTGGTGTGGAGCCGTCGAGGTGACCCTGTTACTATTCAGAGGGAAACAAGAGCCTAAGCATCAGCTGACTGACTGACCTCGAACTGGCTTGTGTGCAGCTCTGGGATTGTGTTTATGTGTTGTCGAAAAAGGTGGTTAATCCGGTAAAATGTTCCTGGTCTAGTAGAAGTCTGCCTGGTTGCCTGAGGCCAAGGAGGAATGGAGTTCAGGGAAATGCGTATGGGTGTTGGTCTTTCATTATCTTCTTGTGCTGTTTTCCTCTCTGACCTCACTAGATCCTCCTGTAGGGCAGATTAAAGCTATTCCATAGGCCCTGACTTAATTCTCGAAAAAGGATTGTTCTAAACCTTGACAAGGTAATATCAACCCAACAGATTGCACTGGTTTGGATATTATTGTATTACCGTTTGTTTATCTTTAAAGCTGTTATAAGCTATGAAAGAGGGAGAATGCAAAAAACAATGGATAGATATTGGTAGTGTTTCCTGCCATAAGTCTTTCCTGCAGACCATTCATCCTAACAGTACTGGTTATTTAAACTGTGTCAGCTAAAGATGCTACTGGGAAAAAGCTATACTATGACCTTGTATGATTAGTTGTTGCTTTCAAATTTTGAATTTGCGGTAACCTTTGAGCCACTTTCTATTTATAATAAATATGAGAATGATTGAAATTAATATTAAGTTATTTTCAGTATGATGTTCTATTTTAAACCTACATGTCTAATTCCAGCTGCAAAGGTAGAGCTGTCGACCTCTGATTGGAAGATCGCAGGTTCGGTTCCTGAGTTGCCTGCCCATGTGTCAAAGTCTCCTTGGGCAAGACACTGAACCCCAAATTGGTCCTGATGGTTATGGTTTGGCACCAGTGTTCAGCGGCGGAGCCGCCATTAGTGTTTGAATGTGTGTGGGTGAATGGGACTGTGAGTGTGAAACACTTTGGGACATCAAGGAAGGTAGAAAAGTGCCATATAAGTGAACCTGACGTTAATAAAGATGCTCAAAAATGATCAAAGAAATATAAAATTTGAATAAGTGAATTATTCCCACAAGGGCTGCAAAGCATAGGACTTCCATTATTCTTTCTCTTGTTGCTTTGCCCCGCCCTCGTAATTCCTGACCAATGACTGAAGAAGTCTTTAGTTATGTGTTCTTGTTTACAAGCTTTGGTTTCGAAATGGAAATGTCTGGTTGATGGCAGTCTGACTACTGACCAAGTGTGAGTTTCAGGACTCTGTCTTATTAAGTGGATTCAGTCCAGGCCAACGGAATATGTCAAATCCAGTAGTGAAAGCATTTTACATCACTTTATTGGCTATATTCACCATTTGTGACAGTTGCAGTGGTGTATATAACTATAACAAGAACTCTCTATGGAATTATGTCTGGCTTCTTTAACTAATAAACCCTCCGTCTAAGAACGATGGCAGACAACACAAGCCGCCCAGAAAACGAGAGGTTGAACGATTTTTCATAGACCATGTAATGTGCATTTAATGCATGCAATTTATTTATGTCTTATTTGTGCTGCCTTTTTGTGTGTTTCTGGTTTGATTTGGCTTGAAACCGGCACAGAGACTAGGGCCAAATTGAATTTGAATGAGTGACTTTGGCTGGTTAATGAATGTGGTTAATTGAGTGTAGAGGGGGCTGGCGGTGGTGTTAAAATAGTCGAACGTTTAAGAGCAACAGCAGCACACAAAATCTAGCCAGCTCATCTGTGATTGCGTCACTCGGCTCTCATTGATTCTGGTCTCAGTGCCGTGACACCGTCGAAATTGTTGTAAGCAGAAAAAGATTATGAGTTTGAAAGCCATTACTGGGACATCAGGGGCGTTTAGATGTCTTGACACTTGTGTAAAGTGATTACCCTTTTTGCTGGGGGTGTAAAACGGTCCCATTGGGCCTTACAACCCCCCCCCCCTCCTCATTGCCCCAGAGACCTGGATTGACAGCTGTGTGATGTGTGGTAAAGAAAAAAACACCATCAGAAGGAACTGCTCGGACTGCTCCTCCAGGAGACTCACCCTTTTTGCAGTGTCTCTCCTCCCTTTCTTTCAGCAGAGAGTGGAGGTGTGTTTGAAAAGATTGTGGTTTTACCTTTACAGGAAATGAAATGTGGAGCTTATAATTGTACAGTGACAAAGAAATCCATGATCCCTGTTCTTAAGCACGTGTACACCCACTCATGCGCACACAGCAGGGACAAACAGCATCTGAGGCTTTTGCCTTTGCTTCGAGGAGGACTCTTCAGGAAGCACCACCTCCACTCAGCTCAACTCTTTATCATCAAACCTTAAGGTGATTTTATCACCTGGTTCCTGCAAAGCAGCTACTGCATCTCCAACACTCCTGCCTCCGCCACTATCGGGATTTGACAACATAAACATGCAGTTATCTTTTTAAAAATAATCCAAGTCCCATTTCATATTCTTTCATTGATGACTTATATTTTGAAACAGTTCTAGATGAAGTCAAAAAGCAGCTGTACATTTGCAAACGCCAAACATGGATTACGGGACCACATTTGTAAGTTGCTCTAGCTATGTTAGGTTTAGAAATACATAATATTTAGGCATTTAGACTGTGATGTTCACACTGGACAAGCAGGGAAGGGCCTTTTTCTTCTTCTACTGTTTGTTTACCAGCACATGTCCGCCACCTACAGTTGGAGAAAGTTTAGTGTGAAATGTTGAAGTGGTGCGGATGTCACAAAGCCTGCTACGATATGTGAAAGACTTGATGTCCTATGATTCCGCCTGGTCACAAACCGCAATTATTAGTTTCCTCTCTATGAGCAATTTTAAACGGTTGGTACTTATGTGAATTAAAAGGGATGTCGTCAATTCATCACTACCAAATCAAAGACCCTGATTGGTCACAGTTTGACCAGGTTTAACTTTCAACGTATGTTCAATGGCCGCTCTTTCTGTACGTAGAGCCAGAAAACATGCAGTTAGGCACATTTACATCAAACTGTCATTGTAAGTGGACGTTTAAACTTTCCTTGCTGATTGCATTGTGAACGTAGCTTGATAATTACTGTTTGTTGGACGTCGTCTTTTTTTTTTAACTCTAAACTATACCTTGATTATTGTTATTGTAATACACGGTTGCATTGGGGCAGATTTGAATCTTTCTTTTTTAAATTATTTTGTTTTTTATTGTGTAAATCAACTAACTAACGTACAGTATTTGCTTTTTGCCATAGCGTGCTCCAAGAAACGTGTTTCCTCCTAATACCAGACGTCGATGCGGTGATTTGCTGTGCTTGTCAGGTCGAATATTAAGGGACATTGTGGTCCCTGTCCACAAAGGGAAGGCCCGGAAGCTGGAAGGGTGGCAGTATTCGTGTGTGTGGGGGCACCCCCTCCCCCCCCGCCATTCTGTATTTTCCCATTGTTTGGAAGATAAGTGGCGTGCAGCACACTGATGCCAGGTTGCTCTGCTTCTTGGCATTCACCTTCTTTCAGAGCTCTGGGGAAACAGACTGTAGCACTCTGTTCTGTCCTGCACATCTGACCCTCTGGGCGGGAAAACAACTGTTTGATTCTGGTTTGGGTCAGGAGGAGGGTGAAAATTTAGTTGTGATTATTTCACAAGGTGACCTTGTCAGTTATGTAAAAACGCTGAACATATGCTCAACGTTCAAAGCTGCCTTCTTTTCTTGTGCTCATTAGTGCGTGGTGTTGTCTTGTCTGTCTGATGTACTCATGCTTTTTTTTCTTTCTTGTTTATGTCTGAAAGTCTGTTTGGTTTCAGGATGACACTCCTCAGTCACTTCCAGCTGTGGAAAGACAAAAGAGGCACTCGGGTAGAAATGGATTTTGAGACGTAGATCATGTTTCCCCGGAACCTTCGAAATCCCACCATCCTTCTCGTCCTCCTCCGTACTGATTGCGCCCTGTTGAGCTGCTGTTGGCTGTTGTAATCAGAGCCACAGCAGGTGCCTAAGCCAGCACACACACAGGTACAGCTTACTGTGTACACACACACACCACCATGCAATTTGCTCTCAGAGGTGACACTTTCGGACACTGAAATTAGGCTTGTGCACCGTACACACTGCTTGTGTGACGCTCGGGGTAATGAGATGCAAATAATCATGCATGGGGAATTGAGAACCCCAGGAGAGAGGCAGGGGGAAGGGATGTGACACATGTGTTTGCATGGTGAGGCATTCTTAGCCGGTAAACTCGGCAGACAAACAGATTTCTCGGCAGGGAGCAACACAGAGTGTCAAAGGTGTCATGCAGAAATGAGACCCCCCCCCCCTGTGGTGCCAGCAAAGGGAAGTAGGGATGCCACCAAGAGATGCCACGCAACATTGTAGCCAGTCTTTGTGTCTGCGGTGGTCCCACAGCTGTTTTCACAAAGCTGGAAGCATTTGGCTGCAAATGTGCTTGACCAGTGATTGTGCAAAAGGTGGGCATTGGCTGTTTTTATCCAGCTTTTTCAAAGCAAGTCTCATAGCCTCTTCATTGTTGGCACTTCGGCCAAATATAACACAACTACACTTTGGCCTTTCCATTTGTGGGAAAATAGACTGGATGAACAAGCTTGACAGTTATTCATAAGCAAGTTGATAAATGACTATTAGATTTCCTTCCAAAATGCTTTAATGTTGAAGTTCAGGGGTTTCTTTTTGTTAAGGCACAAAGTAGGCCAATTTACAGTCATCAAGATATCACCCTATTATAGTATCTTCTGACATTTTTTGGCACTCAACTCCTACAATTTTTCAGCTATTTTAACCATTCAACCATTAAAATGTTCAGTCATTTCAGCTTTTTCCAGCTATGACTTTTGGTCCTTCAAATCTTTGAACTTTTCAAGATTTTCCAGGATTTTTGCCTCCATTGAAATACATGGGGAATTCTTGGCGCAGAAGCTCACTGTTTCGAGATCCGGTGCTGGCATTTTTCACAAAAATATCTTTTTTGTTATGTTTGTTATCTTTGTGCTGTTTTCACTTTATTTATGGTAAACCTTGATAATGTCTTTCTTTCTTTAAGTTTTTTTGTGCCAAGTATTACACTTTAAGTTTCATTTTCATTCAGCAAATAGCATTTAATCCTAAATTTATTTTTGTTCACTTTTATTTAGACAAAACTGTTTGAAGTGAAATGGAAATAATGCATTAGTCGTCGCTTGTTTTGCTTTTGTTCACGTTTTGCAAGTCATTTATCGCCATTGGAATATTGATCACTTATACCGCACATCGCAAGTTTTCCTTGCCCAACAGTATGTTAATTCTGATTTGACAAAAGTAAATATTTTTCAGACCAAGGTTTATCTAAGTAACCAACTAACTTAGTCAACTACAAACAGTGCAATGCACAACCTCAGCATTGATGTACTCTTTCAACTGGTAGTTCAGTGAAGCAAAGCACTATTTTGTAGGCATCGTATAATAGTTGGGAATGATCTCTGGTCAAATAGAATTTAAAGCCTTGGTGCCATAAATTTCTGAAAAATTGAGTCTGAATGAAGGCAGAGAAAGATTTACTATGGGCTATGTTTATCTAAATCAGACTTCCTTTTAAACTGACGGCAGAAATTAAACATAAGGCACAAGATTCTCTGCGTCAAATGGATAAATTTTTGAAGTGTCAAGTTGAAAACGTCTTTGTTGACACATGGAATTTTAACAATCAGACATTGTCAATGTAGATATTCAAATTCTTTCCCCGGCTTAAAGCCTCAAACTCCCAGTTGTAAAAAGATTATTTCAAAGAAAACTCAATATTAGACTGAATCAAAAAGAAAAACAATTGTAAGTTTATTATTCTTCACTTCTATTCCGTCTTTAAAATGACTTGTGTAAATTTCCCTTTGCCGTTGAAGCTTTTTTTTCCCATCTTGACCTTGATATATATCAGATTTATGTTCAGGCCATGTCACAAGCCAGCCAGGAAATCGTTAAAGCACTCCATGGAAATTGGCACAATGGAGTGTCAATTACTCTGCAGTTTGGATAATCATAAATCTCAAAGACGTAAAAGTGCAATGTTTCCTACTCATGCAGAAGCAATGTTGAAGAGGGAGAGCTACAGTCACCAAGTTATGTCAGAGTGAATTGGAAAGGCTTGTATTGGTCTGTCGACAGAATCCGAGAGTCTTGGAAAAAAGAATCTGTTTCTGTTAGCCTGCTTTTTGACGTTGGTATGTCAGAAATTAATTCCTTTCTTATCTGAGACAATAATTTATGGCCTGTAGTGGTATAGTAGTAGCTCCTGTGTTTATGTTGTGTCAGGTCGGCTGTTGGCTCTGCTCTTTGAAGGTGAGAAGTGTCTCAAGTCATTACGCTCATTGGTGGCTTTGTACATGCTTCGGCTTGTGGCGTGTTTGCGAGGTGAAAAGTGAAAGAGACTTACAGACTGGCAAAGAGTTGCTCTGTCTCTCTTTTAACCACCTCCCTCAAATTTATAGCTCCTGGAGAGAGATCTGTCTGACAAGAGGCCTGTAATTAAAGCGGAGAAAAAAAAGACACTCCTCTTTTTGGAGGGACTCTAAGGAAGAAAAAGGGCTTTCTTCTCTTGTCACGCCACTCTTCTTCATCGCGACCATAACTCCTACAACTTTAAAGCTAACCCCCAGGGTCCATTGTCAGCACATAAAGAACCACAGTGGATGATGTTATTTTTTTACGGACGTCATTAAGGTCTTTTCTTTTTTGCATTGGAGAAAAGAAAAACAGCAGGTTTAAGTAACTTTAGCTCTGATGTATCCATCTCACCATTACTATTTAGATCACATACCATTGCAGAGTATAGACTGACATTGACTGCATTGATTGATCTAAATAATGGTCTGACAGGCTTTTATGTTGAAATTTGACAGTTAATCAAAGTCTCCATCCATGTGTTGTCTGTGCACAAACCCTGCGGCCTCTGAGCTAAAGCACACGGCTCTTTAGCCTAAAGTATAAATGTTTTTTTTCTACAGCTTGCTTTTTCTAGATTTTTCATTGTTTGAGCCTGTTTATTTTTGAACTGTCTAGGGTTAGAACACTCTTTTTCACAACCCAATGGTTGACGAAATACTTTCTTTTGCTTGGTATGATATTTAGCCTTAAACGACTTCCAATTCATGAGACAAATACAGAAAAAGAAATGAACGAATCCAAACTGAAGGTGGGGTTTTATCTCAGAGTTCAATTTAAGATGATTTTAGATATATTGGAATATCTAAAATATTTTGGAAATTTCTTAGGCTAGCTTATTTTACCACATTTTCTTACATTACGGCCAATAAATCAGATGAGTTTGGACTGCAAGGTATTCCTCATCACCCATCTTTTTGCTGTTTTAAAGAAAGTCTTTTAAAGTCTTTTTCTAATGTATTCACGTTTTTCCAAACATTGGTGTTTTTATTTTTGTTTTAAAGGTTAGCGAATGTTTTTGTCAGCCCCAGGTTTCTGGAGTTACACAGAAAAACCTATAGAGAATTAAAAAAAAAAATTAGGACGAATGATCATTATAAAAACTATTACTGATATTTTTGTATAATTTTCAATCCACCTCTATGTTGTTTCCCCACCCATTTACAAGATCAGCCCATATCATGACTACTCCACCACCATGCTTTGTGCTTTGTGAAACCACAAATCTGCTTAAAAAAAGGCTCCCATGGGGTGTTTTCTTTTATAAAAATTATATACATTATCTATGGATTCTTGCTTTTTAGCTTGTTTGATTATATATAAATGCTCGTGGTTTTGCTGCAGAAGAATAGACTTTCTCTCTATCTTTGATGCCCACATGCCTTACAGTCCCAGGGGTTTGATGCAGCCACATCCAGTGAAGAAAATGTATACCGTACTATTTGCAGTGCCTGCTCTGTTACTATGTCTTGTGTGTCTCAGCCTTCACACATGGCACAACAGGAAAGGAAGCTTGACAGAGATGGTTTTTTTTTTTGAGTTTTTTTTAGTTTGTAGGGTTGTGAAGGCAGAAGAAAAACTGACAAAACAAAAATGAGACGGAGGATTCCAAGAAACCTTCATCAACACCCACTTCTGAAGCAACTCTTACATCCTCTGTGGAGTATTGCGTCAGAGGAGAACTTTTGAAGAGGATCATGATATGATCTGCTTTACAGAAAAAAGACTGCGCTAAAATATTCAGGATGTTGTGAGTTGTACCTCTGACTTTTTCTGTTAGTGTTTCTCAACAGGACTTTAAAAAGCAACATCGTCTCAGTTTCTGCTTGGCCCACGGGAAAAGTAGTGAGGGAAAAGTCAGATGAATGCGACATGTCTGTGCTGACTGAGGTCCCATTACAAAACAGAAAGTATGGATCCAATCAGGGACCACATTTCCATATACCACTATTCAAAGATAGGAGTACTGCTTGGTCTATTTCAGTTGGACTGTGATAAAAAACATAATGCAGGTTTTCGAATAACAGTTAAACATAACCCCATTCTGTGTTCCTTAACCCTATAACCATTTGCATCATATTTGATACATGCATTTCTGAGACCCTTATCTCATTAAAATGATCCAAACTTTCCTTAAAAACCCATTGTATAGGACGACGTCCATGTTTTCTGCCCTGCAGTGCATCATCATTCCACTAGGGGCAGCAGAATGGCTTTACCTGCTCATTTCAAAATGGCTGCTTCCATGAAATCGCCAAAGAACCTTTGGCGATTTTAGATAATTTTTGAAACTTTATGGTGAGAGTAACTCATCTGTGGTTCATTTTTTTAAATGACTACTTGCTGGATTGAAAGAATGTAAAAATTTGTTGATATTTACTTTTTTTAATGAATCAATTAAACCATGTTAAAAATGTGTGGATCAAATTTGAGACAGTGCGTACATAAGGTGCTTTTTTCCTGAACACTCATGTCAATATTTTTACATCTTGAAATAACTTTTTTTGTGAGCAAAAACTTGCCAAATCATCCAATGTATCATAATTGATAATATCTATATCAAATTAAAATGCTTTAAAAAAAATCTTTAAAGATTAAAATACAACAACTCTGAATTCCAAAAATATTGAATTTTCTGTCAATTATTTAATGTTGGAGGCTCTATGCGGTTAAGCTTTAAGCACCAAACATCCAGCTATGTTTTCTGCAGGCTTTTCCTTTCCACACTATTCAAAATTATAGGTTACTTGTTTGCAAAACTGCCACAAACCTGCAGAGTCTGAGAAAATGGTCTTCTGTCTTGCTTTATTTCTTTCAATCATACAAGGATGTCCTCCTCACCATTGTCTGACCTCAAATCCTTGTAATTCAGTAAACCCTTTTATTTGTTTTAATGCATATACAGAAGTCACTTAAAAGGGAATCAAGGCCTGAAGATGAGCAACTGCTCCTTACTGTCTAAAGCACATTGTGGTAATAAGGATTTTATGACAGAATTTTTTATATTTTGGCTCAATTTGTGTTACCAATTTATGGTGTCATATTGTTGCTTAAGGTTGTAAGAATTCCTGAAAATCAGATGATTTTTTTTTTACCCACCTGAAAAACTGAAAAGAGAACAAACTTTGTTTTCTGACTGAAAATGTCTTAAAGGTTAGTTTATCATTGCTTTTAGTTGCAAAACAGCACACAGGAAACTTTTTACAGAATTTCTTTCTGCCCTAAATGAGGGCCTTCGTCATGGCTTGTTTAGGCTTTGCCAAGAGCAACAACACAACAAAAGATTTAAATGTTATCCTAAAAAGACTCCATTACTGGGGGCTTGCCAAACCAAACTGTTTAAAGAGATATGATTATTTTCATGAGCAGCAGGAATGCATCAATCTCTTCCACTTTGCTGACTACCAGAGAGTTTTCTCCTTAAGTCCTGCACTTTCTAAATTTGACTTGAGTTAACCTCCAAAGTCTACATGACAAAACCCAGAGGGAGAGGAAACAGTTAAAAGCTGCCTCTGGGCTGAGCGTTTAGTCTGGCATGGAGAACCTGCGCAAGCAGTCGACTGGAGCAGGACTAGCCCAGTGACTGAGTCTCGCTGGCTGGCAGCCAGGAGTGCCCCATGCTGCAGACAATACCCACCTGTGTTAGGCAGAGGGAGTGAGTGAACGAAGGCACACACACATGCACACAAATACACACACCAAGCCAGTTATTTTGTGCTCAAACAACCAGACTGTGGCTCCCTCCCCCTCTGTCCTCGAGCTCTCCAAATGTCTATCAACAGGCTCCGGCTCTTGTTTTGTCTTGTTGTACTGGACACTCACGTTTGCTCCGACAGTCTAAAATGAAAAATGGGGAACTGGCGTTAAGGGGGTCTTAGGGTTGGACATGCGTTGATGGGATGCCCCTCCGCCAAAGCCAGGTAGACCCCTGCGACCCCTCCACAGAGATGCCGTAGGCTAGAGGGGGGTGAGGGGATGGAGACGAGGGGGTCCCTGGGGGTCCTTACTCTCTCGTTACTGCGGAAAGGCTGCCTCTGCCAGAGGGTTACTATGGAAACACTATTTGATTCCTGCAACAATGCAGGAGGACACCCCCCCCCTCCCACACACAGAGTATTCTCCTCCTTCTCTGAGCCACACATCCACCCAATTTTACACTAACCTGCTTATGAGGCCTTCTTGATTGGATGATTACGCTGCAACTCTGGTAGAGGCTGATGATATCATGGTGTGTGAAAGGTGATTTTTTGGAAAATGATGCCCTTAAAATCAATTCTTACGTTACAGGTGATAAGAGTGCAGGTGAGACAAAGGATCCTGCCCTTTACTTGATTTGCATTTATTGAAACTTTGTTTATATTTTTTTCCATGAATCCCATATTAGTAATCTGTTTAAAGGGCTTTACCATATTTTCTTCTTCATTCGCTCCCAAAACTCTAAAATCTGTGATGACACAGCTGCCATGCAAGGAGCTGCCATGCCATCTCAGGCTAATTAAGATTCAGTGTGTTGCCTGGAGACACTTAGGCATGTGGACAGACAGATCTGAGCGTTGATCTGCCCTTCTTATGATCTGTGGGCCACTTTAGTTACAGCTGCCAAGTGCCTCCTCTAAAACTTTATCCGCTTTGACGTTTCTGATTTTAGAGAAAATGTACCTATCTGATTGGACTTCATACATCTGTTTATTTCAGGATGAAGTGCACATAACTGGAGTTAACTTCATTTGAGATATGACCTTGGTTTAAAAGCTTTCAGTTTATAATGATGATTTCTTGGATTTCAAGAGTAGCTCAGTTGATACAACGTTCACACCGGGCATTTGACGAGCGTCCTTGAACGCTGTAAATGCACAGTCATGAACGTGCATTCTTGAACGTGGACTAGCAGGATGGGGATTCATCTTTTTTAGCTTTTTTTCCCCCCTGTTTTATTAGTGCATGTTCGCCACCGACAGTTGGAGGAGGGTTGGTGTGAATATCGAAGTGATGCAAATCTCCCTCCAGGCTTTTTCTTTCACTGCTCTATTCTGATATATGAAAGACTTGGTGTGAGATAATTGCACAAAATGCAGTTAATAATTTTTCCTACATTATCAATTTTTTTTCATGAATACGGATCCCCGATTGGAGAAAGTTTGACCTGGTTTAACTTTTTGCACATAGAGCCCAAAAAACGTTCAAAGAAACTTTAAACATAGAGTCGTTTATGCGCGTTTTCCTAGACTTTTCATTGAAAATGGTCACTTGAATGCGAATTGCCAAGGGCGGTGTGAGCGTAGCTTGAGATTCTAGTTTATCATAACATATCTGCTGTAAATTAGTTTTTGTCTTTCATTACCAATTTTGCTTTGTTGACTTCTATCATATAAAACAGGGGCGATATTTTTAGCTTCTCTTTTGTGATGCTGATTAAGCCATGTGCAAACCAAAGCCCCTCAACAGCAACATACTGTATTTACTTAAGTTGGATCAGACGAAAGGATCTCTTTAAGACTGCTGCTGCAAAGTCTCCTACTCTGACAGTTTAAATGCTTTGTGCTGTATAAATATGTAGGGCTTATTGATCTGTAGAGTGAATCTGAGAGAAAGATGTCAAGACAACAAGTCTGTTTTCAGAAAGCTTTATGCCTTCGTGCATCTCAGAATGCAGAACTGAGGGTGGAAGAATGGCGTTTGTTTGTTGGAAGCAGCTTGTGTACTGATGTGATCCAGACCTTTTTAACCATGAGAATGCCCTGGCTGCCTGGTCCTTTGTGTTTTTTGTGTGCATCTGAGATTTACATGCTTCGTGGATAGGGGCACATACAACAGCAATTGTGGAATCAGAATAACTACTCATGACAGAAAACGTGCTGATTTTTATCCTTAAATTTGAGAATTGCTATGTTGCCTTCAAACGGCTGATGAAAAGGAGTTTTTTGTGTGCTTTTATCACTACCAGGTGTTCAGATTGAGACATGTTAGCTCAGGAAAAGTCAGTTGAAAGTTGTGATCTTTATTCCCCCTGTGAGCTGATGAAACAAATCTGCGGTAATGTATTCTGAGAAAGCAGACCAAAAAGCTAATTTCTAAGATTTTCTTTACTGCTGAAAATCCCTGAGTTTGCACTATGAAAAAAAGGGGTGCCATATGCCCATAGCACATCCTATGGTGCACCCAGTTCCTAACACCAGAGTGTGGGCAGGAAATGCCATATTGTCCTCCAAGGATGGTGAGATCATGCGCTGGCCCCCAGGGCGTAGACACATGGCTCTAGGCTGCCTTGTTCTCTTGGCCTGTCCTTTGCTGTCCTGCTGTCAAGACAAGCTGTACACCTCTAAGAACTGTTTGAACCTTTTCTTCCTGGATTTTCTTACTCGTGTTCAAAGCCGAACACTGGAACACAGATCACACCAAAAAGGAAATAGGGACACATGGCTAATGTAGACATTAAAGGTAACCAAATAGCTCGGGCAAAATGGCTGTTCTCTTTTGTACTGCCAAGTGGGAGTACCACTTAGTCATGTTTGCCACATTTTCAGGTTGAAACCAAGAAGTATTGCCTTTATCCTGGCTATGGTGGGATGGCCCTTGCCAACTGAACAGGGCCCCTTAATATGATTACACACGATTATGGCATTGTGTGCAAAGAGCCAAGACCAATTATCACCCTTGCCTTTCAACAGCGCAGCCACTCCTAGGCTCCTTTTGGAAATCCAGAAAGAATGGAAGGAACGGAGCTCGAGCTTTCAGACCAAGCCCAAAGCTGAGGGATGGCTTATGCACAGGATTGTCATTAAGTCAGTCCCTCCAGGGTTTCAGGATGTTGCGATCATCGCACCAATTCGGCAATTTCTACCAATTCCTACCCCTTTTTCTGAACACAGCAACTTCATCATACACCACTACTTTGCTGCAACTTTGGTCAAAAGCTCTTATTTTGAAGAAGCTCTGTTGTGAATCAGAGCAAAATTAATGCAGAAAAAGAAGTGGGAGATCGTATATGGCTTTGTGTGGATTTAATAAAAGTTGTGTGGACTACAAACTAAAAGTTTTTTTACCACTTTATAAGGCACACTTAAAAACTCTTAATTTAAAAACAAAAAAACAAGTGCGCCCTAAAATCCAAAGTGCCTTAGATATGGATTATTTCTGGCTGTTGTCAGTGTGTTTCTTTGCTGATCCTTCTTTTTTTCCCAAGTGGGAAATCAGGTCGGGCGTTATTGCAACCCAGCTAGTGTTTAGTTGATTGGTTTGGAGGGTTGGGACTGAGCATAGTCACAGTAATATTTGTTTTAGCGGTACCAGTCCGTGTTAGGTCCACACAAGTGTAGGTCTAAAACATATTTGGGGGCTTGTCCGGGATATGAACTTTCTAGATATGAAGTTTTAGTATTATTGTTAACGCCGTTAAGAAAGTCTGACTGACTGACAGACTTATCTTTGACTCTTCCCTCACTTAATACGCCTTATAGTTCGGTGCGCCTTATTTAAGACAAATTTTCAAAAATAGACCATTCATTAACAGTGCACCCTTCAGTGTGAAAAATACAGTAAACTGAAATATTTGTTTTTTCTGTACAAAATTTAAGACATTTCGGACAAAATTAAACTTTTTAATATGAATATGATGGCATGGTGGTGTAAGATTTACTAAGTATGCCACTGTTATACAGTTGTTAATTTAGATGTTTTCTGCCACTCAAACATAAAAACTGTCCACAAGATCCTGTGGGAACTGTTAGTTTTTCAAAAGAATTGAGCATTAGAGAGAAATAGGTTAAAGTGAGAGTTTTAGTCAGACTGAAGTCAAAACCTTAAAACACAGAAAAAAAAACATTTTCTCCAATTGTATCTTTTTATTTGATGCATTTTTAAGAATATTTTATGTGCTGGGTTAGAGTAGTGGGGATTTTGCTGTCTTTTTCAAATGTTTCCATTATCATAATCCCTTATTAGAAGTGGTCCTTTATTACCTTGTGCTCTTTTCTCCTGACAGGAAATCAAATGGTGGGAGATGAAGGTTTTCTCCTTTGCCTCCCACTCTGCACGTCTTGCATCATTTACATGAAATAGTCCAGCTATTTTTGTCAAATTACTGTCATATTTCCACTTTTTTTAAAGTGTAAAACCCATCAACGGCATCCCTCATCAAAGGTGGAGCTGAAGTGAGCGTAGGGTCCTGTCAGGGGTCAAACGAAGCCATTAAAATCCCCCCAGGTTTCACTATTTGAGTCTTTCCATGTTGCATGCATCTGTCATTAAGAGAAGGAGAACCTGGAGTCGGATCCATTGACTGTATATGAGAACTGGACTGAGAGACTGTCATGCTGTCGTGTTCCAAACAGGAAGTACCTGCCAGCTCCAAAAATCTAAAAACCCATAGACTTCTATAGAGAAACAAACTGCTATCACTCAGTCATTCTGTTTGTCATAGTAACCATTCTTGCTCTGATACACTTTTAAAACATGTTCTTACTGATCCAATTTTTTAAATTATATTTTTCTTTGTTGCAAGTTATTGAAATTATAAACGGACCAATAAGATATCTCAATAAAAGGATGTGGTCTTGTGTCAAAAGTTCAAAGCGTTTGACAGATTCTCCCAAGCCCGCTTTCATATGGTAGGGGTGTGGCCTATCAACAAGCTCACTCCTGATTGGCAAGAGTGGTTCCCAGAGAAATTATGACTTAGACCAACTCTGACCAATCACATTTCTAGTTTCCAACATGGCGACATAGGTAGCGCAAAAGAATGGCGACTAAATTGGCTTCATTTGTGTGGAGTTGAATGTAATTCATTTTTCAATGGGTGATGTCACACTCACTTAGTCCAGTTATCATATACATTCAATGGTTTCATCACACTCTACTCATTTTTTGTCAGTTTATTGACATTGATTGGATGCTCTTTTACACTACAGGAAAACAAGGACATATTTAACTTATTGGTACATCAAATGTCAAGTTTGGGAGATTTTATAGATGAAAGCAACATCTAGTGCAGTTGAGTTTAATTAGATGAAGACTCCTAATTCTCGTTCATTTCTTTCTAAAGCCGTGCCCTTAAAATCTACTTTTGTGTGTGTTTGTGTAGCTACACACGATTTGTGAGCCACCTGCAGCAGAGTGTGGACCTGTTCTCTCCCAGTGAAGATAATTACGCTTTTCACTGCGGGCTCGTTCCAGTGGCCAGTGTTTCCTCGTATCACTGCAGCACAGCTGGTCTCTCCGCGTGCACGTCCGGCTCTCCTGTGGAGCTCCCCCGTTTAATCACAGGATCTTTTGCGTGGAAAATTAAGTCAATCCAGTTGGCTCCACAGCATGCGGATTTTTTGCCCGCATTGTGTTTACATACAGGACAGGTGTGGATGTGAACTGCTCTGGGTTTTACATGTAAACCCACATTAAGCATGTCATCACAGCGAACATCAGTGTGAATGAGAAGCAGGTGAATGTCCTGACATGGTCCCCACAGGCATGTAAACAATGGGATGCAGTGCCTCTTACACTTCAGCCAGCAGCATGCTGGCTTTTGGTAAACCTTCAGCCTACAAGACATAAATATTTAAACCAGAGGAGACAAGAAGCCATTGGATGAGAATGGCTGTAAAATATAAATTTTTTCCATATTCCTTTAGGTCATTCATACCAAACCATGAACAAATTGATTTGAATCAATAGAAGCATAAGAAAGCATGTGACCTTTATCATCTGTCAGTCATCATCATCAATCATCAGAGTCTGTAACAAGTTATGAACTGACCAATCAGATGACTTAATAAAAGTAGGTGGTGGCTTCTGGCCCCCGCATTTAATGTTTTAAACGTTTGATTAACAAATTCTGGTTTCAATGGGAGGGGTGTGGACGTCCTACAAGCTCATTCCTGATTGGTGAGAGAGGTTGCCATAGAAACGATAGCTTGGATCAGGGGGTAATGATTACAACATGTTTGATTGCAAAAAAGGACAAATGAAATAACTTCATTCCATTGGAAAAGTCATATTTTCTGTGCGTGACATCACACTTACTCAGTCCAGCTCTCATATTCAGTCAATGTTAAGGACCAGTTTGTATTTGTATGAATAGAATCTACCATCAACCTGCTAATTCAGACTGAATTCCGATGTCTTTTTAAATTCTTTTAAACAGCTTTTTTAGTTTTATTTATCTTAGCCATCTGTTTAGCTGCAGAATTCTATTGTTTAAAATGGCAGTTTCTGGAATTACAGTCTTTGTGACCGTCTTTATTGTTAGTAATAGTTTTTTTTAAAGAAAATATGGATTTTGTGAATTTTGGGTGAATACATGGCTGTAAAGTCACAAAGAAATAGCTCTTTGGGGATGAAAGGAAGAGCTGTAGGATTGTTTAGGGGTTATCGGAACTGGCCCTGGCTCCATTCAATTTTGTTTTCAAATGTGCTTTAACCTGGAAGTCGAAAAGGTTGTTCTTTGATTATTTAAAAGGTAACTTCTACTTGCTTGTTCAGTACTGTTATTATTTGCCATCGTTTATTTTGTTTGACGTAAATTCACAGTTGATTTACAGTGATTATTATTCATTTTACAGCTTCTCTGGATAACCAAACCAACAATGTCCCAGCATTGTTTTGCCGCTGCAGCCGGTGTCTGTGTGGGGCACACACTAAGGCACACATTCACCCACAGCTCTCCTGCTACAGGAGCCACTTGTATATTTATACATTCATGGGTTGCTGCTGTGTGCTTCATGAAAAAAACACGTAGTCCCATCGCAGGCGCCTCAGTCCTGTGCTGGGGATTATCTGGGTGCAGGGCCGGTGAGCTCCCCTCCGGTTGCCGCTGCTTGCCCCCGGTGCCGCGTACAGGAAACCCTCATGGGGAAAGTCTGCGCTGCGCACAAATCATTACTGCTCATCAGCTGCTGACACTCAGCCACTTATTTACTCAGCAGCTTGGCTGAGACTCCACCAGGCAAGCACACACAATTAAAGCAACATACATCTTTTTACATGAGGAGTCTATGAAAAGCGGTTTGAAAAACGCTTGTTAGCGGAGCAGTGCGTTTTAATTTGTCACCGACTTCAAGCTTCTTGTGTACAGGTTGTAACTTCAAAGTCGACTATGGCAGTTGGTGTGTGCATGCTTTTTTTTATCTGACAAGTGAGCACTGATGTCACAACGGGTTGCTTCTGCAAAAAATAAAAAAATAAAAAAGCCAGCCTTGTCTCACACCTAACAGTGAATTATTTATATTATATGCTGACGTTGAAAATGCATGTTCAAATTCCCGCCTGCACGTTTTGCTGCCATATTAAAGTCAGCAGTGCTGAACTCTCCTCATAAGGGGAGGGGGTTTGGATTAGATTTCTCTGAAATAGATTATACCTGCTTATGACACATTGAAAACACAAGCTGGTTACGCTCAGTGGGTGACTGTTTACTCCACGTCAAGCAGATAAGAGGGACTTTCAGCTCCAGTGCGATCAAATCTGCCAGAGGACAAGTCAGTGTCAAGTTCTCGCCATCTCTGCTTCCTGTGTTTTTATCGTGAGAGGTGCTGATAGACGGAGCGTTTGAGGTGGGGGGTTTTGAGGGAAGCTGCTTTTGATGGCTTCCATCTGTTGCTTTCACAGGTTCTTATACACATGCACACGCGCCACAGGATTGCAGCGCAATAGAGTAGTGCAGTCAATGAGGACGCAGGAAATGGGATTCATCTATGTAACTCCACAAAGACTGAGGCGTTCCAGCCCCTTTCCGATAGGACTCTTTGTGAGTTGAGCCCTAACAAATGGATTCTGATCATATGGTGTAATGCAGAGCACAGTTGAATCAGCGCTACTGAAAGAAGCGCCTTTCATCCTTCATCAAGTCTCGAATTACAACAAACTCATTAGCTGACTCCGATTTGCTAATGCGATACTTTAAATGAATTTCAACCCGACATAACCTTCACAAATGCCATTTTTTTCACTGCAAACGAATGCGATTCAACAGGTTTTTTTCAGCAAATGAGCCTTTATGCTACAGCAGTGTGATACTTTTTTTTTATCCCTCTCCCTGAAATAATTATGCTTTTATTTTACACATCATGTTTTCTAAAAATAAACTGGAATGGTGCTGCACTGCCATGAGGATGCAGCTATCAAAAGAGTCCTTGTAGGTGGAGAAAAATTAAATTAAATATTAAATAAAATCCAATACATTTCCTTCAAACACACCGTGTAAATCAGGCATGTCCAAAGTCCAGGCTATGGACCAAATGTGAGCCCTTTTGTGACGCTTTGTGGCTCATTTCTGAAATGTTGACTGTAAACAAAATGAAAGATTTGTTTCTCTAACTAAAACCACATTAGTTAGTACTTGGGGGCGACAGTGGCTCAGGTGGTTGAGCGGGACGTCCAATGATCGAAGGGTTGGCGGTTCGATTCCCCGCTCCCACCAGCCAAAATGTCGTTGTGTCCTTGGGCAAGACACTTCACCCTCCTTGCCTCCAGTGTGGCCTCCACTGGTGTATGAATGTGCATGAATGATCCCGGTGATGGTCAGAGGGGCCGTAGGCGCGAACTGGCAGCCACGCCTCTGTCAGTCTGCCCCAGGGCAGCTGTGGCTACAAAAGTAGCTTACCATCACCAAGTATGAATGAGGAGTGAATGAATAATGGACATAATGTAAGCGCTTTGGGTGTCTTGAAAAGCGCAGATAAATCCAATCCATTATTATTATTATTATTATTACTTCTGAATAAGATAACTATGTTCTCCTCCTGTGCACATGAGGTACACTTAGATGTTTACAGTAAGCATTTATTAATGAATAATATGGAACATTTCACATGAGCCCAGATTTAATGTTGACAAAAGTTTTTCTTTTTTCCAGACAGACTTTTACTTTATGCATTTTCAGGTTTTCAAATACAATGTAAGTTTGTTAAACAGTAAGTTTGGTAAACAAATAAAAAACACTTACATGTATTTCTGTTCTATGTAAAGTATCCTATTGTAAAAAAATAAAAAGTTTTATGAAATAGTTCATTAGCCTTTAATGTTAAATGTTTGGGTTAAAAAATTCAGGTCCCCTCACCAAATCTCACTAAAAAAGTTTGGACACCCTTGTTCTAAATTCATTATTAGAAATGTTAATCCATGTTTTGCATAAATTCACCAGCATTCATAGCTGGTTCCTGAATCTGAATCTCTGCTTTTTCTGAAAAACAAACACACAAAATTCTCTGTTTTTGCTTGAATAGATTGAAGGCAAACACATTTAATTCAGCACGGATAACACAAACTCACAATGACATTAGTGGAGCTGTCTGCTGTAAATTTTCATACATTCTCATATCTTGGCCTCCCAGCAGAAAGAGCCCGGCTCTGTCTGGTTGCCACATCGCTGCCTCCTCTTCCCCACCTGTAATATGATCGACATTTGCATCCACAACTGCCAGGGAAGCTCCTTCCGTCCGTGCAGACAGGACTGAGAGCAGAGATAAGCTCACTCTATAATTAGTGTTCAGGCTATGCTGGGCAGGAAAAAGAAAGAAAAAGCCCTGCAGGGCTCGAGCGTGCAATGGGTAGCAACACAGGTCATAAGCATGTATTACTGACAGACTCAAGCTTCCGTGACCGGGACTGTTGTGGTGATGAGATGCCTTTTTGATATTTCTTCCACACTTCACCTCACATTTTGCCACTGGTGCCACAGCATCCTCCTGCCTCTTTTGATGATGTTTCCCCTTCAGACAGCGGCACAGGCTTCACACTCAAGGTGTAGCATAAAGGAGAGAAAAGCTGCGAAAAGTGAAACAAAGGTTCAAATAAAAGCTGTCACAAATGAACAAAACCAGGCATTTTGCATGAAAATCCCAGGAAAAATTTACTTATTAGTGCACTAAATCCCTGTTTAGAGGGTTTTAAACCTTTAATATCTTCTGCATTATCTGATTGAATAAAGGAAAACCTATAGATCTTTCTGAGGGTATGTCAGTTTATATAGGAAATGAATATTTAATTTGACAACTCTTTCACTTACTTATATGCACAAACTGTTTTGCCTTTTTAAAGGGTATTTGACCAATCTCTGGTGTTGCGTTTGGTCGAATTGACCCCAAGGTCCCGTGTGGAAAAATATACTTGGGTCTTACATAGGTACCCATTTCAAGTATTTTAATACATTTTTCACTAAAATAAAAGCTATGGAGTTTTAAAATTCTTTTTAATAAAATTTTTGCAAAGGAGGGGGAAAAAAAGAAGCTACATTTTGGACTAAAAACTAGACGGGTGCCATTTGACCCCTTACAACACAACAAGCCTTTCAATGAGGGTTAGGTCTCCAAAGCCTTTAATTTTACAAGGAAAAAAAAAGCTTAAATAAGTGTAAGCTCTTAGCTCTTTAGTATAATCTTAAGAGGAGCTTGACATGAACAGGAATGGAGGGATCAAAAGGGGCTGCAGAGAAGAATCTTACCTCAAATTTAGATAAGCTTCGATAAGTTCTTTGACATTAATAATCTTTTTTTTTCACTTTATATTGGAAAGCTGAGACGTAGACTTGGGTAGGATAGGTTTTGTGATTCACTAGTCATTGAATTTGGATAACGATAAAGACAAATGTAGAAAATTAATGCAATTCTTGACTTTTAAGACATTTACAGCCCGGTTTTTTGATTGATTGCCTGATTGTGATGAAAGAGGTAAAAAAAGGCACTTAAACACATGTCCTTGATGTTCCAAAATTAGAGCCAAATCTTATCTTGGACACTGAGATGCTTCTAGGTCAATAAGGAACCTTCTTAAGCCAAGAAATCAGTGAGAAAACATCAATGCTCCAAGTGAGAGAAAACCTTCAGTGACAACCACTGTCAATGTGGACATTCCCTGCAGAATAGCTGAGGATCGTCACATGCTTTTGAGTGTACAGGAGCGTCGTAAACCTGCAGACATCCGCATGTGTCCAGATAAATAAATGCGCTTCAATTAACAGTCCCGCTAACCTGAGGGTTCATTAGAGGGATGGGCTTCTAGCTGAACTTCAAAGTGGAATTTGTTAATAGGAATGTCAGAGACTTCCGTGGAGGCTGTGGTTATATTGGTCAACGTTTGAATCGTCATTACATTTTTCCAGGGAAAACCCCATGCCACAAAGTTCAAACTAGCATCGTTGAGTCTGTTGAGTAGTGTGGCAGCAGAGTCTGACCCTAATTAAAACCTCCCATAGCTGCAGACAGAACTAAAACTGTTTTTACAATTTATTTAAAGATATTTTTACATGCAGAATATTTGATGTTTTCAGATGATTTAAAAAAGAGATGCTGAATGTGTTAGTCCAAAATGTTGTGGAATAGTTATTTTTCCTAAAAAAGAAAATTAATGACTGTGTTTTTGTCTCAGTTGAAGTGAAAACATCCATTTAAACTCTAAACCAGATTTAACT
Source organism: Oryzias sinensis (assembly GCA_037389245.1). Lineage (NCBI taxonomy): Eukaryota > Metazoa > Chordata > Actinopteri > Beloniformes > Adrianichthyidae > Oryzias > Oryzias sinensis. Next base: position 37,201,128 of record CM074489.1, read on the forward strand.
TTATAAAAAGCTATTCTCTGTGTGTTTTGCATTAGTCGATTCAGCTTATTAAAGCAGCTGTTTCCTATTTCATACCAGATTTCTGTGATTTTTCACAGGGATCTGGTGACATTGTCACTGCTCTTTTTATTGTCTGTTTAGTCCAGAGTGATTCATAGAAGACCCTAGGGGAGGGGTATCCAGCCTCACCTCCAAAATATCAATTTGGCTAGGGTGTGCAATCAGAAAAAAGCTAACTGTTGTCCAGTTTCTGACTAAACACTACTAATCTCGGTGATTAGAAGTAAAGATTGCTGGAAACAGGCCTGCAGGGTTAGATTCTCACTGGGCTGCAGCAATTTACATCTATTTAGAGACACAAAATTGTGAGAAAATGTAGCAAATTGCCAACAGTTTTCCCTTTAAAATTGCAGCAAGCTAGTGTTTCACACAACGATTTAGGCAGAAACACAACCCCTGCATGGATGTGGAGTGTTAATGTGGCACCGAAATGTCAAATTTTTGCTTGGAGTCAGAGTTTAATTTTCCCCAACCACTCACAAAGTTGTCTTGCATTTGTTGCACTTCTTGACCTCGAGACATGTAATCGAGAGCTATCCATGGACAGGTTTGGAAATGGAAAAAATACTCTTGACTCTTTTGAGAAAGAGTCCATTGCATACCTTTTTGAGCATTATTAACCCTTGTGCTATCCTAGGCACTTTAATATTGGGAGTTGGGTCATCTAGACCCCACTAGACAGTGCTCTGAACCTTTTTTCTTCAATGATTTGTGAACCTCACTGGTGTCCATGGATTACATGGAATCTTTATCCACCTTTGTCATGGTAGGGATAACACCTCAATGTAAGAGTTGGGTCATCTGGACCCCATAGGATAGCACAAGGGTTAAAGGTCATTGCCATGAGAGCACAGCCGTAAGACTCATGCATACTGAGAATACGATCAATTGACTGTATATGAGAACTGGACGGAGTGAGTTTGACGTCACTCATAGAAAGTGGTTTACTTCCGGTTTTAACCAACAATTTAATTGCCTTTTTTTTTTTGCAATATGGACATGTTGGAGCCCGATGGCGTCAGTAATTAGTGGTTGGTCTAAGTCGATTTGAGTCAGTATTTCTATGGCAACCACTCTTGCCAATCAGGAGTGAGCTTGTTGGAGTTTGGGAGAATCTGTCAATCAAATATTTGGAACGTTCAGTGTGAGACCACATGCTTTTATTGAGGCATCTGATTGGTCAATCCATAACTTGCACTACAGAATAATATCATAAAAAAAAGGATTTGGAAGAACTTGTTAAAAAAAGGTATCTGAGCAAAAATGGTGATTCTGACAAATAGAATGACTGAGCAAAAGGTGTTTATATCTCTGTAGAAGTCTATGGAATTTCGGCCTTTTGGGACCAGCGGTAACTTCCTGTTTGAGGGGGTGAGAGGTCACTCAGTCCAATTCTCTCATACAGTCAATGGATACAACTGCAGATTTAATGTTCTTCCCTTTATTAAATCCTTTCCTGTTGCTATTATGTTACACGCACACACATTTAATGGTCTTCAATGCTACCATGAGTGACAGTTTTTCATATTTTCTGAATCTGTTAGGACTACTGTAATGTCATCATGTCAGTCCAAACAGAAGAATATGTCAACTAGGCAACCATCTTCCTCCAGTTTATATATTTGTGCAGTGAACCCCAAAGCTGTGCGATATTTGTTTTCCTCACTTGTCACGAAGGAGTTTGTTTCTGATTTTGTGTTTGTCAAGAAAGGTTTCAATTCCAGACCGTTTTGTTTCTGTTGGTTCGACCTCAACGGTCTCCATTAACAGCTGTCACCTCAACTTCTGCAGCATTCCACCCCCTTAAATTGTTCTTGAATTGCCGTTTAATCTCCTCCTTCGTGGTGTTTCATGTTTAAAATGGGAATCTGCAGCGTGTGTGTCCGTGTGAACTGGCACGCTGTTTGACATAAATTGGAGCTTTACTCTCCAGAAAAAAGAAAGAAATGCTGTTTTTGACTTCAAAGGCTTGTTTTTTAAGATGAAAGCAATGATATCTACATGGCCTCCGTGCCTTACACTGCCTCTTTATTTTGTAATCTAACAATGCCCCCAGTGCAAACACTTAACCCTCATAACCACACTTAAACACTATTATTACTGCATGGTCTACAGAAAGCGACCCCCCCCCCCTCTCTCAAATCTGTCTTGGATTTATTGTGTTGAGTTATTTTCAGGGTCTGCACTTTTAAAAAAAAATTGTTGGATGGGTAGCATCCGGTTTCAAGTAAAATAGTAATTGACTCCCTCCCAGGGTTGGCTTGAAGGCTTTGATCTTTCCCGTACCTCTGTGTTAAATGGTTTCCTCTGATTTACTGTGAACATGCAGCCACTGGCTTTTCTTTTATCAGCAGCCCGCTAACAGCGCTTTGAAGCCATAAAACACTCCAAAAGGAACAAAAAAAAGGGGGTTACGGGAAGAGCTGGACTGCTCCTGTGTGTGTGTTTAAGGTTGACAGGGTTTTGGTTCAGAAAAGGTCCCTTGTAATTGGCGATAGTCTAGAAACTGGTCACCATGAAGGAAAAAATAGGCAATGATTAGCCAGAGTAATAGTCTTTAATGGTTCATGGGGGGTTTGAAAGTTGGAACTATGACTCAGCTCCTGTAATTAGTAGACTTTTGCATGCTGATGCTTATCTTAACGAGAGCAGAAATGGAGATTTTCTTGAGTGTTTCTGTGACTGGGTTCAGTAAAGGGCATGTGGCTTATCGGACACAGATTGGCCACATTTGACCACTCAAATAAGCCCATCGACTGAGATAAGGACAATTGCTGTAACCTCAGATGGCTACTTCAGTGCCATGTCATAAAGCTAGAATCATCTCAGAATGGTTTCTTGAACATGGCAATGAGTTCACTGGACTCAAATGTTCTCCACAGTCACCAGATCTCAACCCAATAGAGAACCTTTGGAATGTGGTAGAACCGGAGATTGGAATCATGGATGTACAGCCGACAAATCTGCAGCAACTGTGTGATGCTATCATGTCAATATGGACCAAACCTTCTGAGGAGTGTTTCCAGTACCTTGTTGAATCTATGCCACGTAGGATTAAGGCAGTTCTGAAGGCAAAATACTAGCAAGGTTTCCCTAACAAAGCAGCCAGTAAGTGTAGTTAAGATATGAAATTTGTCAGACCACAATGACTTATAAGTCTGTTTAAGTTTTACTCACAGCCCCCTATTTTGTTTTATGCTCCAGTGATTAAAAAAACCAAAAAAAATGTCATAAAAATGTCAACAGTCAAGGTCAAAACTGGCGAAGAACCAGACTTTGTAACCTAATGCTGATAAATTGCCCAGTGTTTGACTGTGCGAGGCATACAGAATACATCGATTTTCTTGCCTCTGTGTGTATATACGTTTACGTGAGGGAGTGTGATAGCAAAAACAAAAAAATAAAGAAATCCGGGGGGCAAGAGAATGCAATATTGTGTTTCATTAAAAAATCTATACTATATCTCATTACAGCCTCATGATTTTCTTGTGCGTCAAGCTTGGCGGGGAAGGGGCGGGGCCTGTCGGCGGTAAGATAAATGTGCTTTCCTGTCTCAGATGACTATCTCATCTGCAGTTGTTCATGGAGAAAGGAGGAACCGCTCGGCATGTCAACTACTTCCTGACCATGTTTGACCACCGCTCACAGTGTTTACAACCTTATCAGATAAATCAAAACACCCAGAATCTGGAACAGATTACTTTGCATTATCTTTCAAGCACTCAAGTTTTCGGAACGCCACCAGCAGCCAAACCGCTGCGCAGATTGTTCACTAAAAATGTTCCTTCTTTCACTCTCGGATTCATATCGGGTTTCAAAGCACAAGTCTTTGTGTTTGTTGAAACACAGCGGTGCTCTGAAGTGTTTTCAGGCTCTACTTGAAAAGTAATTTTGCTCCTCATATTAAAGAGCACTTATAAATAGCTGAATTCACCGTCTGCAGTCGCAGTGAGAATTGCGGCACAATCCGGTAAAGGTTACTCTGATTCTCTGTTGACATGAAGTGATGGTTATAACCTTTAGTCCAGTGTTTTGAGGGTCTCCGTCCAAGCCAAAGGAAGGTACCCATTTCTTGCATTTTATTTCCCAACCCTTCACTGAGACAATATTTATGAATTGTACATCTACTGTATACTCACACCATCCCTGCAGCAGCTCCCATCATTAACCTGTCTACACTGCCATTGTCTCAGTGGACCAATCCTTCATCTTGGATCTACAGGGAAGCAAATTCAGAGGAGGATTTGGAGCCTCAATCAGTGCTGGTTAATTATCACCACTGCATGAACTGAGAAATGGGTCCCTGTCTAGTTAGTCCCTCTGGATATTTGTTCATTGTCACTCTTTCGGAAGCTCTGCCTTGAATTCCTTTAAAAGGCTGTTTTACTCTACTTCGTTTGACCATCAGTGGTGATTTATTTGCAAAGTTGAAGGAAATTCTTAAAGGTGTCAATCAAACTGAAAACCACATTGATTATGTACAACAATGAAGTGCAGCTGTAGGAATTATTGAGGATTTGCTTAATTTGTGTTTGACCATTACAGCAGTAAAGTTGCACAGTTGGATCTTTGGAGAATTCTTCTTGATAAAAAACAAACAAAACACTATTTGTTAAAGTTGTACAGCAATGAGAACCATCCCATTGGACCTGCAAGCAACTCTCTACGGTCCGTTGTTTGTTTGTTCTTTGATGGCCCAGACTAGGGCGGCATGAAATGAGAAAAACTTGCAAAATAATTGATCGGTATTGTGATGATGATAGGAGTTGTGTGAACAAATAGGAAAACAAAAAACTCAAACTCCATATGACCATCGTCAGCATAAACGGGTTCCATTTGGTTGGTCAACGACGTGAAGGGGTACGTCTGATTAGCCAAATGCGTAAAGGGCTTTAATAGATTTGTTAAATACTACAAACTGCCACAGAATTGTTTTATTTAATATTTAATTGCTTTAAATCGTTTTTTGGTTGTAGTTTGTGTAAGATAAAGTCAGTGAAATATTATTTCCTCAGAGAAGGTTTGCCTTTTCTTGTGTTCATGTCAAATATGCCTGTTTTTAGCTGGACCAGCATTTGAGGCTCATTTATTTGCCAAAACTTTGAACGTTTATGATACACCAGAGTGCCCACATGTCTGACTGGTTATTTAAATGCTGTGAAACAGCAGCCAAATAAGAGAGATGTCATTATTTCTGTCTATAAAACTGGAGGAGCCACTCCAGATCGTCCACTTAATGCCTCCAAGAGTTCTGTTACCCTCCACTGATGGGGAGATCCAGTAAAAAATGTAAAAGCATTTTAATCAAAACTGAAAGTACTTTTCCTAATTAGATTGTCTCCAAATTACCTGCAAATTATTTAGTTTTTCATATTTGTGTTATTGCCTCATGTTTCTTGGATAAACATGATATTATGCAACATTATTCAGAACTTTTCTCTTAGCTACTCTTGGCAGATTTTGTTAAAAATTCAGCTTTGGAAAATTCGTAATTATTAATTAGAATCTACATGTTTTAGTTTTTTTGGAAATGTATTTCAGTTTTTTCACTTGGATTGGTTTGCGTGGTCTGGTATTATATATCGCACTCATAGAATATTCATTCATTCACTCATCTTCTTCCGTTTATCCCCTTTCGGGGTCACGGGGCTGTCGGAGCCTATCCCGGCCACCTGTGGGCGAAGGCAGGGGACGCCCTGGACAGGTCGCCAGTCTGTCACAGGGACCCATAGAACAATGCAACAATTATAATATGACATATTATAATTGTTGCTCACTGGAACAAAATTGTTGTAAAATGCCCTCAAAACATCATTTAAAATGTAAAGAAATAGGTCATAACCCTACCAATATATAATTTGAAAAACTGTTTTACATCTTGTGGCAAAGATTTTGACTTTTTTTTTAAGGAAATGTAACATCTATTTTGAAGGAAATGTCAAGCAAGTTGGGTATTTGCCCGTGGCTTTGCCAGTGGCTTTGGCTTCAACTCTGTTTAAGGATCTCAGAAAAATGTGAGATAAAGCATTTTATTAACTGGGAGTTGAAAATTAGTTTAACGGTACGCTCTTTATTTAGTTTTCCCCTCAGATTTTTTTTAAATAAGCTAAAGTTTCCAAATCTATTCTGACAAAGGCATTTTTGATCAATTATTTAGAAGAAACCTTAAGAAATACTCAAGACTTTTACAGGCTTTAAAGACCCACTGCAAGGAAAATTGTTTTTAATTTGTTCTTTCAGCATTTTTTTTAATGATGGAGGACATATATAAAGAAAATAAAAGTTCCATATCTGAGCTGGCATCTGGATCAAAACTGTACGTCTGCATAGCTCCAATGCTACTTGCCATTTTGGTTGCACTGGTAAATGTTAGGTTGGCTGTGTGAGTGGCTATAAGCTATGGAAGAGAATGGAAACAATGAGATCTCAGTCAGGGGGAGGGGGAGTGAAGATGGGGTTGCTCCACGCCAACAGTCCCGCCCACAGCTCAGGTGCATTTCTAATGAACTCCAGCTGCTCTGCAGAAACTATGTCCTAGAAAATTACTTTTTTTTGGTAACATTTTACCTAAAACAGCTTAATCATTATTGACTTATTAATAAATCACTGGGAATGCTTTAACCCTTGTGCTATCCTAGGCACTTTGACATTGGGAGTGGGGTCATCTGGACCCCTGCACTAGACAGTGCTCTGAACCTTTTTTCTTCAATGATTGTGATCTTCACTGGTGTCCATGGATTACATGAAATCCTCTTCACCTTTGTCATGGTAGGGAGAACACGTCAACGGTTATCTTGACCCTATAAGATACCACAAGGGTTAATAGGTCAAAAGATGATTAAAAAAGGGCGTCCTCCATGGGGTCACTTGATTTTCTTTGGGCCTTTCAGTTCTCCATGGAACTGCAGGCTGGTTTTAAACAGAAAGTGAGGGAGAACCTACAGTTTAGCAGGAAATGAGGCAGCGTAGTTGCATAACAGTGAGGGAAAAGAGGAGAAGGGCAAATATTTCCTTCAGTGTTGTCAGAGACACCTGACACTGAAGGTGGAAGAAGAAACAGAGCAGAGATGACATGAAATGCTCTGGTTTATTACAAAAACCCATCCCTCCATGTTGATCTATAAAAGTCTAAAAGCCTTCCATTGTTCTTTCATTTGCTGTTAAAGATTGTTTTCATCTTGGCTCGTTTCCTTGTTAAAGTCAGAGAGCTAGTTGTCCACATTGTAAAAAAAAGAAATATTTATTCTATCATGTAGAAAAGATTCTTTATTGCTCTTGAAAAAAGCCCCTTCCAGTATGTTTACTTTCAAAGCCCGGGATTTCCTTGTCCCTGAGTGGAAGCCACTGAAGGAGTTCTGTGGCAGAGCAGTGTTTGAGAGTCTGTTCTGTCTCAAGAGCGGCTCAATAAGGAGAACAGTCAATACAGCTGCTGTCCAACAGCGGGGTGCTGAGGGAAAGGGGTTCGAGTTGAGCCAGGGGTAGAACAGGAAAGAACAGGGGGTCTTTTTGTGGGCGACGTAATGCCCAAAGCTCTGCTGAGAGCCTTACTCTGTGATCATCTTTAGTTTGGAGCAGAACAGAAATCGATCATGCCATAGATTACTTTCACATAAAGCCTTTTTCAGGCCACTGTTGACCAAAAGGAGGCGCTCCTTTTTCCAGCTTTGCCAAACTAGTAAGGATAAGTTGTGGTCTGCAGTCTGAACAAAAATGCAGCCCAGCATTGCAATGACAGCAGCTTTTTTAGAGAAATTAGGACAAGAAAGAGTAAGCAAACCAAAGAGTGCAAAGATCATTCTAAATCAGGCCTGGATTTAGCCAGACCCACTATGGGATAATCCGTGTTTGGAGTGTCAAATCCCTCTGAACCCCTAACATGAATAGAAAACCATGCTAGCTTCATATCAGTTCATCTGTCCAAATATCTTCACCTTTAATCTATTTGGTATGTCTATAAAGTTTTATGTTAAACGCTATTCCTAAAACTGCGCTCTGCATTTACCGGGCTTGGGACAGGCACAGACAGGATGCTGGTTTATGCCCTGTTGAAACTGCGTTTATCTCTTTTTTTATTTTTATATCTTTTTGTTCATCTTTCTGTCTTCCATCCTTGTGTTTTTTTGTCTTTTATTTTAGTTTATTTTTTATTAATCTAATTTTTTTTTTTGTAGCCACAAGGGGGCCAAAGTCTGGGTCCCCCTGTGCCGTTTCCCAGCCGGGATAAAATACAGAGTTGTGTCAGGAAGGGCATACGGCATAAAACTTTCTGCCAAACCAAATGTGATAATCAGTAAAAGTTAATTTGCCGTGGCGACCCCTGAAGGTGAACACATTTTTTGTTGTTTATTTTAAATTATTTTTTATGTAATTTTTGTGGTTTTTTTTCTTTCTTTCTTTAGTTAATTGTGGAATTTTGCCAGCATCACATTAGGAGTGATGTCACGGCATTTAGGGGGGCATGGCCCCCTTTGTCCATCCCCAGATCCGGCCTTGGGCGACAGAATTTCCGTCCTGTAGTGGAACTGGACTTAAGGGTTGATCTAGAATACTGTTAATTCCAGTAGCCTCCTCAGTTGGAGTTGCTGATGTGGAATCTAGGTCCTTTATGTCCTGACGCTCCAAAGGCCAACATCGAGTTAGCAGCTGGCGTGCTACGCCATCCTCAGCAGGTGAACGGCTTCTCAGCTATGACAAAATACAAACACCTGCATTTCAACAACGGCTTCAGATCAAACAACCCATACAGAAATGCACAGTGGCCAAAAGAGCTCCATGTGGGCTGCAAATTAAAATCATAACTCACATTGACTGCAACAACCTCAGCACTGCAATGATCACGAGCTGTAAAAACACTTAAAACTGCATATTTAGAAGAGAGAAAAAAACCCTTCATCAGTTTGACAACATTGCAGTGCTGCAAAGACATCACTGAAGTTAAAGATGGATCTACCCATCCTCCATGGGTAGTTAGTGAAGAACTGTGTTTCCATAGAAATGTCCATCACAGCTTTGCCTGGTTTATTTCCTGTTGTTTGTCCCTGTGTTTTGTCTTGCAGGAGCACACACAGGCTTTTTTTTTTTTTTTGCAGAGGCATGCTTTGAGGCCTTCTCTCTGAAAGCAGGATTTTTTTTCTAGGTTACTTCATGCTTGTTCCGTGCTGCTTCACGCTTTACCTGCAGCAGTTTTAGATCTGGGATCTCAGAGTCTAGCTTTTTATTTTGTTAAGCTGTAGCTTTTCTTTTTCAAATTCGTAATGTCTGACTAGATCGGTTGTGTTCAGAGACACTCAAATTCTTGATTTTTGATATCTGGATGTTATGTTATTGATCTGCCCAAGAAACATCGTTTTCCTTTTTCTGCTCATCTGTATAATAATGAACTCTTCCTGGAGAGCTGCAGAGGCTGGAACTGATGACATTCATCTTTAGATTTTCTTTCCATGTCATCTGCAAAGATACAAAGCTGCTTTCTGAGAATGCTGTTTGCTTCATGACATTGTAGGACTCAGGGTTTTGCCTTATCCCACAGCTGTGTGAGCTGAATCTCCATGTTAAGCTTAGAGCTGGGCGATACAAAGAAAAACTATAGGTGTTGTTTAAAAAAATTATATTACACTAAATACAAACGGAGAGGAAGGTACAACTTAACGGAAAAAAACTGTTTGTTTTTGTAAGGAACTCCTGTATTGGTTTGTAATTCAACTTTGCTCTCTGCTTTTGCCGTTTTGATGCCGTCTATGAAATGTTTGATTTTCAGTCACAAATTAGTTGTTTCTGTTTTTTTGCTGAAAAACGCCCCCATGATAAGAGGGGTTTCAGTCAGTCACCTGTAGTCTGAACCAACTGTACAGGGAAGCAGATTGACAGAAAAGGCTCTTTTTTTCCTAATTTCTGCCTCCAGTTGATTAATTTGTCCATGAAATCAAAACAAACAGCCCAAAAACATGATCATGTTTTGGGTTCTTGACACAAGGGAGTGCCTTTTTTCAGCTCAACTCTGTGATTACAAAGGCACTACTAATAAAGTTCCATACAAAATGCCTGTTATTATATTTATAAAATATAGTTTTTATAAATATTCTATGAATTAATTTTGTGGCATTTATCTGCTACGTCTCAAAGTCCGCTCTGTGAAAATTTAGTCTGATTTTTGACCGATCCATTAAACGGGGGCTAAAAAGTTAACTGGGTTGGACTTAAACCAATCAGGGACTCAGCTTTCAAGCGTTTGAAAATTGATCATGAAGGATAATTTTAATAATTATGGTTTGTCCATGGTTGGAATTCTATGACACAAAGTCTTTCAGTAAGATTAGCTGCGCTTTGACATTTCACACCAAGCCTCTTCCAAATGTAGGTTGTGGACATGCGCTCGTGGAAAATGAAGAAGCCCCTACCTGTTTGTTCAGTGTGAACACCATGCACAAAAAGTATGATCAAACCCGTAATCAGCTCGTTCTTGAACGCTCATCACATGCCCGTAGTGTCCGCAGCTTTAGATGTAATACCTGCCTATATTTCTAGACACCCAGCTTGTCAGCTTATCAGTCACCATCTGACACGGAACCCAAGAACCTTGTATGACTGCTGAGAAAAGTGGGTCTCACCTCGATCTAATCAAGCAGACAACCTCATTTTGCAGCGCTGTGCTCTCTGCTCTCTCGTTATCATTGGAAGCTTCACAGTACAGGTTCCCATTTTTCAAGTATAGCTGGGCAACACTGCAAGGTCTTGATAGTTTTTTTTTGGATCACACTATGCATCAGTGCTTTACTTTTTACTCACAATGATTTTGTCCAAATAAATACCAGAAATCAAAAAAGGTTTTGTTGATTTTTTTCTCATTTCTCCTCTTTTTCAGCTTTGCAAGGTTAGACGGTTCACTGCAGTGTTATGTGTGCGTGAACATTTCATTTGGAAAAAAAATACATATATATATATATATATATATTGTGTCAACAGTTATTATATGCTAAAAGTAAGCTTTTCTTTCACTTAAACTCTGCCTTTAACCTTTGATGGAGAGGTCAGTCAAACTTCACAGAGACGGCCTTGACTCCTGGTTGGAAGCTGAGCCTCATCAGGTTCATTTAACCTGCCTGCCCATGTTCCATGCTCCCATGCAGCAGAGACTGGATCCATTTACTAGTAAATATAGGCAGGCTTCTTCTCACATTGATAAAATTGCCTTTGCTTTAACCTCAAAAGCTTGTATTGACACAAAGTCTAGGTTGTTGCTCCCTCATGGGACCTGAAAAAAAAGATATTTTTTTATATGTAAGCTCTCAAACATGCCGCCACGTTTTCTAAAAATAATCCGGCACAGCTCCTAATGAGGAGTTTGCTGCGCGTTACCTAAGATAAAAGGTCTTTCATTGAGTTTACAGAAACCAGCGGTTGTGATTCTCGCTTTTTGCAAAAAATAAATGCATAATAAACTCCATTCAATGAAGTGCGAACTTTTTTCGTTTTTGACGTCTTCTCTTATAGGTCTGCACAATAAATCGCATATTTTTCATCATTGCAATTTCAGCCTGCATGTGTTATATGCATATCCCACAAGACAGTGTAAACTGTGATAAATGGTTATCTTAAATATTTATACAGACGCTAAAACTATCTAATGGCAGCTTGAAGTATTTAATGAATCAAATAGAGCCCTTTAGGCTGTTGACCAATCAAATGGAGCCCTTTTAGATTAGAGGCCCGCCTAGACGAGGGTGACTTGTAGTACAACGCAAAGTTATTTTGACTTTTGTTTAAATAGAACTGTTGCAGTGAAAGGAAAGTGATGTATTAGTCGTTTTTTTGTTTTGTTTTGCTCTTTCATCATCAATATTGCAAGTCATGGCAGTATTGATGACCAACATTGCACCTTGCACATTTTCCTCAAATTGTGCAGCCCTAGCCTCTTTTCTAAGAGGATTATATCAATAGTTGTATTCAAATGTGGTTTTTACTTTCTAAACCATTTGCTTTGTCTGTAGTAGATGACTTGTTTGTCTACAATACGGCATTAATTGGTTGTATCGATAGGTTTTGTAGAGAGGGGGGCTTCTGGGACTTGGCTGTCTTTACTTTTCATTGTCCTGCTCTGCTGACAGTGGGCTTTAGCATCTGGAACTTGAAGGAAATCCTTCCCTATTTTGTTCCATAATACAGCAGAAAGTAAGCCCTCTCCCACTGTTCTCAGAGATGAGGATAAAAAGACGCCAAAAGCGTCTGTTTTGCCTCTGATAGGATGCGGCAGGACCTTCAAGTCCTTTCAGTTCTCTGCTCCCGTAGAGAGGAGCTGAAGATGGTCTTCTGCCTGGAAGAGAGCCAAGCTTGAAGGGGGATGCTCTGCACAGACCCACTGTTCCAGCTGCAAAAAAGCAAAGATGATTAAGCATGTCATAGTCCCTCTGTTCTGTCAGAGCAAAGGACGCCCCCCCCCGTTGCATCACTCCGTGATCTGAGTCCATCTGCTGTGCACATCAGCTCTTGAATTCATCTCTGGCTCTGTCATTCTCTGCCGAATGTGAACACAGGCCTGCTCTGAAGTTATGGGTAAACCCGCTCACTCTGATATAAAGGCTTCATTCATTAACGTTAGTTGAATTTTTATTTAAATTTTTAAATAAATGGCATATTTATAAACATATGGGCGTAAAAGTTAATCCAACTGAATATTTTACTTTAAATACGACCTTCTAATTGTGTACAAACAGAAGTAATTGCTGAACATTTTTCTGTTTCATGGCTTCTTATTTACAGAAAAGGGTCTCATCCTCGCATTTGATCCAACAAAGACACCAGGTTTTATTCGGTCAGCCTTTTCTAACCGGTCATCATTTTGTACTGTTGGGTTTATTTTAAAGTCTTTTCAATCCTCTGTTCTGCTCCATTAGTCTGTTATTGCAGCGATGATTGCACAACTTTGTTATATTTCTAGATTGTTTAGCGTTTTACTTTCAGCCTCGTTTTGCTGTAACTGTGCTTTGAAAGAATGCCGAGGATGGGCAGCCTTTTTGCTACTTTAATAGGCCATGTTTTACACCGCTTCACTCTTTGGCTCTCACACGAGGGAACAGAGAAAAAGAAATTACCTCTTGGTAGTTAAACAGCCAAATAATAGGCATGGTACCTTTTTTTGGAGATACCCCATTTTCCAATTTTCCATCGTCTGTTTTTCTCCACCCTGGAGACATGACATTTTCTTAGGAGAGAACAGGCATATTTTAAACTGCACTCAGCACTGCACACGTTGCATTATTGAAATTTGTTCATGACCCCCTTTAATAAATCACCTATCTTAAACCCATACCTGCCTGGATGATAATTGGCCTTATTTATCTAAACAGAACAACTGTGCAGCTCAAAGGTTGGCAGAGCCTGAATAATGGATAATGGATTATCACAAAGCTATTGCATTTACTAACTTTGGCACAATGCATGTCGATGCCATGTGGCCATTCTTGATCAGGGAAAGGAAATGAAAGCTAGACTGTTTACTCCTTGACTCCGGTCTGTTCTTAATAACAAAGCAAGACCTGATATTAACTTGCCAGGGAGGCTAGACTAGGTTAAATTTGTCAGTTCGTCTTTCCCAGCTCCACTGGGGCTTTTGGTTTCATACTAAAAAAGTATCTTGGAGACTATGGGATCAGCCAAAGCTCTTTGGCTAAAAGGATGCAACAGACAAAAAGATGTTTTACTTTGGGAACATTTCGTTACAGTTCCTGGAGTACAGCAGTGTTTATTTATATATAAAGTGAACTCTTACATATCATCTTTGGAAGTATTAGAAATTTGCACTCAAAGTGGAACTGAGGAGGCAGCATGTTTTTCTAAAGTCGACTACTGCAGATTTCTCCCATGCATTTGTCTTTTTGACAGTTCTCAAAGCTTCTTTTAGTTTTAGTTTTTAGTTTTTCCGGTGTAGTGTGTTGAAGCTTTTCAGTTGATAGAAAGTAAGGCATTAACTCTTGCTGTCTTGTGGAAGCGTACTAACCCTGCACAAGAAATTGTAAATTTGTCATAATCGTAATATCAGCCTGTTCAATCTATGCACTGCAAAAGACAGTGTAAAGTCACATAGTGGTTACCTTAAGATCGTGTCACACAGTCACCACGTACATTTTGCGCATATTGCACGGATGAAAATTGGTCATATGTGGATATACGTGGAAAAAATTAGAAAAGTTGGGGTCTTTACATGAAATTTTCACAGATGTATCACAAATGAACTACGTTAAAAAAATGGAGGAACATGAACAAAAACATTAACCCTAAACAATTATTGGGCTGTTTATATGGAATTTATTGGTGATCTGTGCGTCAATTACGTAATTTTCGTCATACGTGCACCATATACGCAATACAAAAAGTCATACATCAGTGGTATGTGTGTGAAAAGTCCATTAGACACACGTGGAACAGTCGTGGATGCAAATTTGCGTATTCATTTTGCAAAAATCAAGCAAAATTGCACAAGATGTACCTAATAATTGCATTTGAACTATATAAAATACGCATTAACCAAAAGATCTGAACAGGTAAAAACGGAATTCATGTAAAGACCCGTCGGCCGGTCATCTGCACACATTGCCAAACAACGAATGTATGAGACACTTATGAATTACGTATTTCATGCATGCAACCCAGAAAGCAGAAAGACTGAAATGTCATATGTGGACACAGTGTGACACAGCCTTTACACGGTTTATACAACCTCACGGTAGCTTGAAGTATTTAATGAATCAAATAGAACCCTTGACGCATTTGACCAATCAGATGGACCCCTTCATGTTGTTGACCAGTCAAATGGAGCCCTTTTATGTAAAATGCCCACCTGCTATTTAGACATTGGTCATTTGGAGGAGAATTTAAGTTTTGTTGAGTTTTATTTAAAAACAACTTGCAGTGAAATGGAAATGATGTTCATGCATTGCAAGTCATATCGTCATAGCAATATTAAACTCTAACATCAAAAGTTTTCCTCATATGATGGAGCCCCAAAGCACACACATGCTTGTTTTTTTTTCTTTTACATCAAAACAAACCCAAAAATGACTACCGTTACATCATCTGGAACAACCAGCCTTTGGCTAAGTACACCTCTGCCTGCTCTATTCCAGGTTCTGCAGCGCACCCCTTCAGCCCCTTCTGGTTCACAGTGGAGCCCCAGGACACGCTGGCCGTCCGGGGAAACCCCGCACTGCTCAACTGCTCGGCCCACAGCGACGGGGCCACGCCGGCACGCATCAAGTGGAAGAAAGACGGCACTTTCATGAGCCTAGTTTCAGACGAAAGGCGACGTATACTTCCTGACGGCTCGCTCTTCTTCACCCACATCACCCACTCAAAGCACAACAAGCCAGACGAGGGCATCTATCAATGTGTTGCCACCATCGACAACCTGGGCTCCATTTCCAGCCGCACAGCACGACTTTCCGTAGCAGGTAAGACTGCCGGATTTGCACAGAATGCCTCTCATTAGAAGGCTGATTGACAAAGTACTAAATCTTTAATTATTCTTGTTACCTCACAGCCAACAGGTTCTTTGGTCGCCCTACTTTCAGTTTAGTTATTTTCTCTTTTCAGTTGTTCTGTAATTCTTTTTATTTGTTTGTTTCTCACCTGGCCTGGCTCTCGAATGCACCGCCTCACTGGATAAACGCTTTGAAAATGAGGTCTGTTATTTTTCATTACATGGCCGACAATGTGACCTTGTTCAGCTCGGGAGCAGCCGGTGACATCGGGATTATTGGGTGCTTTCAGTGAAGTCATGCCCTGAAATTCAATTTGTAGCTGAAGGAGCCCCAAAATGCATTTACCGTGAGGTTCCTAGTCAGCCTCGCTCTGTCGGCTTTTACAACGCCCACGAGAGGCCTCTCATTGTCAGCGGTAGAGTACATTATATAGCTGCTGGTCGTTGAACGCCTTTTGGAGGTTAGTCTACAGCTCTGCCCTAATCCATATTTACACCAGTGTTTTGGGAAACAGCATTTTCCTCAGTAAAAAACGATGCAGCGTTCTTTGTACAAAACTCAACAAACACAAATGCTGAGAACCAGCTAGTTGTTCACATTTCATAAGTGGTGAAAATCTGTCTTGTTATTTTCCTAATGTGGACAGTCAAAAGGTACGGCCCCTCCCTCACATGTTGGGACAGTTGAGCTTTTCTGAGCACACAGAGCTGATCTGATTACAGTCGTAAAGGAGCTGGCGTAGCAGCTTTCACAAAGACAGCAGAGGATATGTTCTGGATTCTGCCACATCAGCCACTTTAATCTCTAATTTGTCGCATCAACCTTTCTGACATGTCTTTGGCTGTGCAGCGGTGATCAAAACAAGCCACGTAAGAAGTCATGTCAGGGCGCTTTCACGCCAAGATAGTTTTTAAAAAACGTTGCTTCGGGTTTTCTGCTTTCACACCACACTCTGACCGAACCGCACAGAAATGGCTCATAGTAAGAACAGCTGCTCCTTTGGCAAGATTAAGTGTAGATAACAAAAGATTTAGGTAGTTTCTAATAAATAATATACACCATGTTTACAGATGAGACATTTTTCAAATAGTACATCTAAAGCTACCTCTCAGTAACGATTGTTCAAGCAAACACTTTCAATAAAAAGTCTATGTAAATGCACATAAATGCGCATTTTGGGCTTCCAGGTTCAAAATTCTCGCATCCATGGATAGCTATATTTCTATGACTCTTTTTGGCCGCGCAGCCATTGAAGTTAAACCAGGTTGAACTTTGACCATCTAGGGACTCAGAATAGGTAGTGAAGTATGGATGTCCTTTTTCATTCACGGAAGTGCCAACCATTTGAAAATTGATCATGGAATGAAGAAATTAATAATTGGGATTTTTGTCTGGCCGGAATTCTATACATTAAGACTTTCATATATCATGGGAAAAAAAAGACTGGAGCAAGATTTGCTAGATTTGGCATTTCCCACCAAGCTTCTTCCGAGTGTAGGTCATGGACATGCGCTAGTAAGCACTGGAAAAAGAAGAAGAAGCCCCTCCCTGCTTGTCCAGTGTGAACACCATGTGCGTTCTTGAATGCTCACCACATTCCCGGTGTGTCCTTTCCTTTGGGATTCACAGTTTTCCTATCTTATAGAACTCCATGGTGCATATGTTGCTTACTCTGGTTCATTGGTCAGCCTATTAGCATTCACACTATCTTGAACTGCACCAGAGTTTACTTCCAAGTGAACCAATATTTGGTTTGTTCCAGGGTTCAAATGAGCTTTTATTGCAAAGCGGACAATCCAAGGACCCAAATGCCAGCGTGGACCAAACAGCCCTGGCGTTAATGCACCCTTAAGTTTGGCATTGACACATTTTTTAGTTTTGACGCTGCAATACCGGCCAAGTAGATATCAGCTCATGTTGTTGTAAAATTGCACAGATGGCACAAAGAAATTGGACAGAATGCCAAATTTTGTTGTGTGTGTGACAATCTCCTGCCTAGAAGATTATCTTGTGTGACAAAGACTCATGAAAATGTGGAAAACCCTTTCCTTTTGTCCCCATTGCATCAATTTATTATTAAATATAAAGAGGCTATTTTATGCTTTTTTGATCTAATGATGCTACAGTTTTCATAGATTTCATGTGCCAATGCATCTTTGCTTTTGCTTTTATGTGATATATTGTTGGCAAAACCAGTGATTACTGTTTATTTGAATTTGAGTATGGATGCTTTGCTTATTGCCAGCATGATAACCTTCAGAATGGGATCTATTTAGCTGGTCCACAGTGTGAATAATTCTTGACCCCCACCACTGACATGTAATGCAGAGGGGACTTGTTAAGTTCCTGCAGCAAGAAGTGCTTTTCCATCAAACAGCAATGCAGCCAGTGGGATCTGCCCGAGTCAACCATGATGGGGTGTTGGATTCAATCAATTTCTGTGGGAGAGAGGGAGTAATCTGTCAGCAGTTACAGGCACATACACTCATCGGTGTGGACCTCCACTGCAGCACATGCGCACACGTGTGGAAGGCGTTGTGTCCATGCTCCTGCGCTTATACAGATATGCTCAGTGGCTGCTGATGTATCTCCAGCTTCCTGGCAGGTGGCCAATAAAAAGGTTAATTGCTGTGTAGAGCGAGCAGGTCATTAGGCCGCCATCAGACCCTGGAAGGATGGTGCAGGCAGAGGCGGAGTGGGCGTGACCTCTGAGATGTAATGAGGGAATGAGTCACGGATGGCTGCCGTGGCGGGGAGCATATCTGACAAATACCAGGGATTGATTGCAGCAAGACGTGGTGCTCTCTCTACTATGGAAAACACTTCCACTTTGGCGCATTCGCACGACTGCTGGAGCTCCTCAGCTTTGGCTGTTTTCTTCTAGGTTCTGCTCTATGCTCGAGTTTTTATTTTATTTTGATAATTTTCCTCAAACAACAGGAAGGAAAATTCAATAGAACGCTCCAAACTAGAACTTCAACTAAAGCTTTTCATTCAGCTACAGATTTTTCACACAGAATCCAATTTTTTTATCATTATTTTGTTAGAGAGAATGTGAAGGCACTTATTAGTGTATCATAAAGGATTAGCAGGACTTTCCCGCATTGTTCAGAGCTCATTTTGTGGCTCCCAATATAAAAGGTGGGTTTACTGCACCATGTTTGTAAGAGTTTTTGTCTGCACAGTCTGAAAGTTGACAAAAAAGTTGTGATAATAAACAAAATAGGTTGGGATTTGTCTAATATATGGGAATCCAGAGTGTGGCAAGACAAAGAAAGAGAAAATTCAAACACTAAGGGAGCAAAAAAAGGAGACAAAGCAGCTGACCTGATGATGGAGAACTAAAAACCAAACAACTAAAGACACTGTGGGGGGTAATTGACAGAAATGAAATCAGCTGTTGGTGATTGATCATCCACCTAAACCTGGTGTGACTGATGCTACGTTCACACTGGGCATGTGACTCACACATGTGACATACATTTAGGATACGGTGTTAACAACTAGACCGTTGCTACCCTACGCTAACACATGTCCGCCATCTGTAGCTGGAGGAGACTTCCGTGCTTGCGTAGCTACACGTGGACGCCAGCATTTTGACATAGAAGCCCGAAAGGTGCGTTTACATGCATAGACTTTTCACTGAATGTGGTTGAGGAGTGAACATAGCTTGACAGGTTGACAACTCAAAACAAAGGATTACGAGAACCTACAAGAACCGGGGAAATACAGGTCACAAAACCAAATCTAACAGCACAATCTTCACAATTTAATATGGGGGACATAAACCTAAAATGGGACTGATTGGACACAAAAAGATAGCACATGAATTTGCACAAATTTGCATGAAGATGCAGCATGTGTAAAACTAGACATCATTATTGCTCAACATTTAGTTAGGTTTTTTTTTTTTAAATTGAACATTTTCTTGTAGTTAATTTTATTTTTCTGGTATTTTTTGGGTGTTATTGACGTGTTCGCCACATGGCAGCATGCAACATGCTTTGTGTGTTCTATTTGCTCCTGCTTTGTCATCCAGACTGTGTGTTTTAGCCTGTGTGTGCACAGTCATGTGCTGTGGAAACACAAGCAGGCTTAGATGAAAGAGAAAGAGAGCGTGGCCTAGTGGGGTGCAATCTTATGTATTCGGTTTGTGTCTGGAGAAAGGAAGGCAGAGAGAAATTATAGGGCATAGAATGAGGAGCGGCGTGCGGCGGTAATAGCCGGGACACGGAGCGAGACAGGAGTAATGAGAAATCCCATCCTAACTGTCTACTGTGCTCCCACGCAGCCATTGCCTCCTCCCACTGGCACGCTTTGAACTCTTTTCTCTTTAAGAATCGCTTGAGGTGAGCCCCACCTCTTTGAAGCTAAACAGGGAAACCCCCAAAATGAGAAAAAGGGAGAATCTATTCCCCTCCTGTCTCTCCCACTTTCTAGGAGTCTCTTTGTTTAGCTTCCCTTCTGACCTTCGTCTATATTGATGATGCAATTATTTTCTCAGATTTCTCCTCTTTTTTTGTTGTGGTTTTTCTCTGCTCTGTGTGCTCCAGATGATTTTATTGCAGGATATAGATAAAAACAAAGACGGCCACCAGACACAATGTTTTGATTTCATACTCCAATGAGATCTCAGTTTTTTTTAACCGCACGGTTGTAGAAGTGAAAAGGGCAAACGGGCCAGAATAATCTGATGGTTGGGTGTCACCGTATTGTAGAACAGCCATCATTTGATGACGTCAAGACAGCATTTGGAGAATTTCTGCCTGTCTTCAGAGCCTTTAATCTTTGTTTAAAGTTGCGCTTTATGTGTTCCTGAAGGCTGTGTCACAGCCACTATGTTCATTTTGCACGTATTATACAGATGAAAAGGTCATATCATGTGACATCATCATAACTGGAAAAAGTGAGAAAAGTTGTGGTTTTTGTTTGAAATTTTCATTGATGTATCACAAATGAACCACGTTAAAACCACAGGAGAAGTACGAAAAAACCACGCAAAAACACGTAAATCAATGTAGTGCAATGATCATTGCGCTATTTATATGCAATTTATTAGTGCTTCAATTATGTAATATAAGCATTTATTAAAAGTCATACATCGGAGGTATTTTTGTGAAAAGTGCGTTGGGCATACGTGGATCGGTCGAGAACCCACAAATTTGCGTAGGCATGTCTCAAAAATCACAAACAATTGCATAAGATTGACTGCATAATTCTCAACCAACCAGAAATTTTGAACAACTAGAAACCGAATTTAAGTAAAGATCTGTCAGCCGAAACCCTCGACCGACATCTGCGCACATCGACAAATGACCGACGCAAGAAAGACTTACGAGCTAGGTACCGTATATCACACGTGTGTCACTGAAGACCGACATTTTATACGTGGAAAATGTTCAGATTGCAGGACTGTGTTACAAAGCCTTTAATTGTCTTTAATTACCTTTAATTACCTTGTTGTCTTTCTGCGTGGCTTCCTCTTATACCTCACCTGTGTTTACTCAACATCATCATTTTATTCTTCCAGCTTCTCTTGCAGAAAGTCCCTGTCAGTGTCATGAAAAGTGGGTTTCCCGTTGAAATGTCTGCTGTTGACTTGTGCACAGATACGTGTAAATCCTTGAAAAAAAAAACAGGCTAAACAATCTGATCTGAAACCTTTTGTTACTTTTCTTCCCACAGTAAGATACAAAATTGGAAAAATATTTAAGCAATGCAGCTTGAGTTTACAGTTTGTCATACAAAGGACCGATCTTTATAAGCTGGAAATCCGAGCAGCTGTTTACAAGTCACACCATCAAATTTGTTCTGCTTTTGTGAAGCAGAAATCATTTAGAATAAATGAGATGGAATAATCATACCACAGTTTGAGTTACCATGGAGAGCAGGATCAGTACAAATAGAGGCTTGTTCTGCTGAATCAAAGTGAGAAACGGACATTCTTTACAGACAGAGTAAACGTTTGTTTTGTTTCCATACATTTATCAGATCTTTGACTGAAACGGTTCTCTTCTTCACTATTACGTACTATTGTGTTTATTACTGATAAATAAAAATAGATACCGGTAAGAATAATAGATTTGATGAAATTTATTTTTTTTTAACCAGGAAATGGATGAGTCCAAAAAAATGTTTTTGTTCCTAAATAAAAAACAAGATTTCTAATGAGTAGTATTTTATGACAATCTCTACTTATAATACTAAACTGAGATTTCTTTTTTTAATTGTGCCTTTCTCTCTTTAGCCAGGTATGAAGGTCACTTGTCAACTTAAAGAAAAATCATCCCCAAGTTTGTGGTAAATTTGTGAAGATGGACAAAAAGACTGGCTCCAGACCCCGGCTGGTTCTATTCTTTCTTGTTGTCTGGGGCATATGTTATAATACTGGGCAGCCCAATCTTTGTCTTTTGAGATCTACCTCCTTGCCTGATTTCATCCATCCATTCAGCCTTCGCCGCTGGTTAGCTGACTCAGGTGTTTTTTCAAGTTCTGATTGGACGAGCACACCTGTTCTAGGTAATATGTCTGGTATGATAGTCCTCCTTGATATTGGACTACATGAAAATGGTCACAGTCTCTTAGCATATTTGTAATTTCATATTTCATTGAAAAACTGTGCTGTTTTCGCCTTGACCTGGAAGCAGGGTACCTCATTGTCAACTTTTCTTTTTTATATACAATTACAATTTTAGAAATGAGCTAGAAAGTGTCACGTGACATTGGGCAAATTGGATTTGCGCTAATAAATTTGCTTAATGGCAGAACAACAATTTTGAAAAAACTCGTATTTATCGAAAATAAACTTTTGCGCTTGTAGGAGGTGGATTTTTTTAGGCGTATCGAAATTGACACATTTTACAAAACTACAAAATTAATTTTGTTTATTCAAAAAATTAGGATTTAATGGGAATAGTCTAATTACCAAATTGTATTTTTTCCACATGTCTACGATTTCGATGACGTTTTGCATATATGTTTATTTTATAAAAGGAGCCTGCGGGCCGGTGGAAATTTGAACCTGGGCCGCATTTGGCCCACGGTCCGGTCTTTGGACATGCCTGTTTAATGGGTTTGGGATTTGTGAGGGAAGTTGGACATAGCTCCTATTTATGTAGTTTCAGAAGAGACCAGGCACACTTTTGTTTTTTCTGCAGAGCCCCATAAAACAAGAGGACAGGTGTTAATTAAGCCAAGAATCATTTGGACTCAGCATATACCCACTTTGTTACACACAGCTTTTTGTTTCACTCTCAGTTTTGACATAACAAGACGGCAGATTCCACCAGTGCTGGTTTCTCAGGCTTCGCAGTATGAGAGCCTTAACTCAGTTTCCCCTCTGTCTTATGACACATGTGAGGAAGGATGGAAGTGACTTGAAATAATTCAGGAAGGAGAGACAGTTACAGCCGCACTTCAACTAAGATGATTCTCTTCTGAGACAGAATTGAAAACCCATCCTGGGAGCACAAGTAATAAAGAGGGAAAATAATGGGATTGGGTTAGAAAAAGAAAACTGCATTTGAGCTGCTGGATCATGCAGCAAAGATGAGACTGTAGAGGAAGCAGGTAAAGGGGGAAGGTATAAGTGTATGTGTGGGCACATCTTGATCTAGTATGGCTCTTCCTCTCCTTTTCTGCAGTATAACACTTGAAAGAGAGTGTCGGCACGAGTCTGCGGGGATGGAGGTAGATGGCAGCTTGCATTTTACGTGCATTCACTGACTGATTAGGTCCTTTGGGTAGGTGGAGAGGCTGATGGAGACCGCCATATCTCTGTTCTGCAGACACCCCAGTGACTGCTGTGTATTTCTGTGTCCATGTGTGGTTTTTTGCCCTATTGTACATTTATTTTCTCTGTTTTTGTGTTTTATTACGTACTAGTTATTTTGTGTCTACATGCATGCGCTGAAATTTTAAAACAGCAGTTAGATGAAAGGTACTTAACGCATGGACATATCATTTTATTTGGTAAATTGTTAGGATAATGATTGTTTCTGAAAGTTGTTCATGTAGGTTCTAAATTGGTATATTATATGAAAAAACGTATTTTAAGATGCTCTCTACTGTATTTATTTCAAGATAGCTGCCTATGAAATCAAAGAAAATAAGAAAATAGAATTCATGAAGAATCTACACATTCTATTATTTTGTTTTTGGCAGTGTAACAATTCATTTTAAGAATGATTCAATTCATATCATAATTTGTGTTTGCTGGTATGATTTATTGTCTATATAGTTGATATGATTGGATCCGATTCACTGACCTAAAATCGATCCAAGACATCTTTATCTCAAAATTCAGGACTCAGAGATAAATACCTGGTACTGAACAGTGCAGGGGAAGTTTTCCAAATTCCAATTTCCTTTTGAAATGATGTTATAATGGTATAAGTTTATTTGAATAACAACGTGCCTCAGACGGATCCATCTGGTTCGATCAAGTCATTGATTACGTTTATTAATTGTTACACCCCATAGTAGTTTTGGCAGCAAATATTACTTTTTTTTTTTTAAAGACAAACGTCTGTGTCAAGCAAGTTGCATATTGTTAAAGAGCTCATATGATGTTGTTTTAAGGATATCTAATCTTTATCATGTGTGCTACCTCATAAACACCGGCATTCATTCCTATATTTGTTCAGCTTATACATGATTTCAACTTTTCCTTTTAAAGGGTTGTGATTGTCCACTGGAGTTCAAGAGAGGATTTCTTAGAGTCCCACCCTGATCATCTTTTGATTTATTTTCAAAAAGTTCCCAGTGGTCTTTTAATTATGAACAGTGGTTCATTAGACATTCACCTCTGAGTTGTGGCCACTGACACAGAGTAAAGCCGTCCCCTCTTCCCATTTTTGTTGCTGAGAGCAAGAAACAAGAAGATCGTGACCTTTCTATCACATATATGCTTTTTCCAACAGCATTTTTTGTCCGTGCCTGAATCACAATTTGATTAAATAAATATCTAGAAAACCGACCTGTCCAGGTTGCCCCCTGCATTCGCCCACAAGCGGCCGCCGGGATAGGCTCCAACAGCCCCATGACCCAGAAAGGGAATAAACAGAAGAAAATGGTTGGATGGAAATATCTAGAAATGCAATTTTAAGATGAATTTTCTTTATATATGTCCTCCATCATCAGAAAAATGCCACAACAACATGTTAAAATCACCAAAAACATGATTTTCATCGAAGTGGGTCTTTAAGACTTTCGCAGTTACAGTTAAACCTTTGCTACTGTGCCATTATAAGTTTACTTTTGTTTATTTTTTGTCAAGAAGTAAATGTAAAACAGTATGAAACTGAAGCGAACTCATTCCCTACTGCTTTGTGCATAGAACAAACAGTGCTTACAATATTTTTTCCAAACACAGATGGAACACACGCAGGCTCACCGATGCGTCCAAAACCCGAACTAAAACAGTCCCTGATTTAGAGAAGCATCTTTGTGGTAAATCCAGACAGACTCTGCTGTTGTCCAAAGTCAAAAACATTCCCCTTGGACACAATAAGAAGGTATTGTGTTATTTCTTCCAAATAGCCCAGCAGACACACTTGTAATTTTCACAAAGTGATTCTTGAAACAACAATCCTTCTGTCTGCACCGACTGCAGATCTGCTTGGCCTATCTTGTAACTTTTTGATGGTGCATTTATCAAATCTTCTACTGAGCTGCTTTAGAGTGTTTTCAGCTGTATTTTCTGCAGTCAAATGTCAGAAGGAGAAGTCAAATGGCCTCTGGATGGAGTTCTGTGTTTACCGCATGGATGTTTTATGAAAAAGACAGCGTCCCAACATAAAATATACACAGGAAATTCTCTGAAGCCCTGAAGCCCCTGTACAATAAAATCCTTCAACACTGTAATAAAACACAAAGTAAACACATTATTTTCTACACAAAGATGAGACTTTCTGGTCCAAATATGTCTGAATTTAGATCATTTTCAGCTCTTCTCTATGCTACTGCAATCACCATGTGCTAATGAGAGTGATAACTGACTGCTGCGGCCAGCAGATGACGAACAGCTGCCCCTGCTTTCTTGACTTTTTCTTGGTTTTTGATCCCAATCGTGCACTGCTGACATGCATTTGACGCATAAACTGATTTGTCTGCTGGAGGCAACTGTACGTCAGTGTAGAGGCTCGGAGCTTTGCATGCATCATCAGGGATTTTTACTTAAATGCCCCCATTCTCGCTTTGGACACGAAGGAGGGAATCATGGTGTGGGTGACAATTTGGCTGCTGGGACAACATGCTAATCTGCCTCAGTGTTTTGTCTTTCAAAGGCGCGTTGCTGCCATCTGCTCGGAAAAATATGTCTGGACGTGACCAGCATGAGTTCTGGATTTTGTTTAATTTTGAATTTTCCATTTAGCTGATGCTACTGTTTATTTTTTCCTCAAACTCCAGAACAGTTTCCATGGAAGCAAATGGACATATGAATGAATAGATTTGTAGTCTGCAGGGATTCCTTTAGCGAATATCATGAGAGCCATGTGTTTGTGTTTAATAGAACATCTGTCTTTAAACAATGACCCGAGGACGACTGACTTTTTATGGATTTTGTAGGTCTTACCAACCATACCGTATTTTCCGCAATATAAAAAGGGTACTAAAAAGGCGCCTTATATATGCCATTAGTTCAATAATAGACCATTGACGGTGCACCTTACAGTCTAAAAACATGTTAATTTTGAAGATGACATTGACCCGACTTGATCCAAACAACAAAATCAATAACTTCAAAAGTTTTCCTTTTTTTCTTTTAATCATTCCAAGTTCCGGCAACTGAACCACCATTTTTCATTTTCTCCCCATCTGCATAGAAAAGCAGGACTACACTTATTGAAATTCAGCGTCCATGTCTCCTTTCTCTTTACATAGAGACACCAACGGCCCATTGCGCTCTTTCACATCACCCTTTCATCTCCCAGCGCCTGACCAAGCAGGCATGCATGAGTTAGTTTCGGGTTTTCATATTAAACTCCCACCTATCTTTCAAAGATAAATTGGGCTTGATAGAGCTTTTGAACCCTGGAAGAGTTGGCTCTCTCTCTTTTTTTTAAGAAATTTTAATGCCTCACCATGCATTGGGGAAACCTTTTGAAAAGCACCTGAATTTATCAACCTCAAAGCAAACAAAAAGAGGGAGAACAGATGAGCAAAGTTTGATGTTCAAGGTCACTTTTCTTGCTTCTTGAGTATTTGTTTTATTTACTACTCGTTGCTTCTGATGCTCAGAATAATCTGTGTATGAAACTGCTATTCTGGTATCATTTCATTTGCTTTCCATATGAATAAAAAAAGATGCATGTTTTCCTGCTTCTGGCTCATGCTGAGGATGCAGAAATCTGTAGCATTTCAGTGCATACTCTGCATTAAGACAGCTCCTCGCCTTTGGCAGAGATGGAAACCATTGAAGAAGCCAAAGCGTGAAGAGCTCTGCTGGTGAGCATCTTGGTTTCTCATGCTTCAGAGACATGTATTTATAGATTTACTCTTTTGTTTTGTTTTTTTGGAATATACCATCTGATATTTGTACTGCTATTATGATGGCATTTGAGAGATTCATGATTTACCCTAAAACAAGTACATTTAGTGCTAAGGATGGATTTTAATCTAACAAAGATGATGATTTTACGGTGGCCCTGAAGTCCAAAATCACACCAACAAATCCCTCAACGTAAAAATATACATAAACACATATAATAAAAATGAAAGTCACAACAACAAATAATTAAAATACAGCATTACGTTTTAGAAGTCAAAACAAAACTCCCCCCCAAAAAAGAAACAAAATAATATTTGTAATGTTTTAGAAAACAAAAGTAATTTCAAGACTTTAAAATGATAAGGTAGGTGCTATTGGACATTGCTGATTGGCTAATTTTGTTTGATTTTTGATGTTAAATTTTCTAAAATACATCTTCAATGTCTGTGTAAGGTATAATGCCCGATGAAGAGACCATTATCAGAAATTAGCAGACGGCACAAAAGACTGTTTTCATGAAGTTTGTTCATTTCTGATAATGGACAATTCGAAGGCCATAATCCCACTTATATTATTGTCACTCAAAAATAAATAAATATTCAATTCGTTCTTGTAATTTTTTGGTTTTGATCGCTTGTTTCACAAAAAGCAAACTATTTGACACATGGTGTGGCGCGTTGTCATGGTAATGGCTGAGGACCTTGATTGCAGCGGGGAAGAAAAACAATATATATATATGCTGATCGTCACGACAGGTTAAATAAAGCATCAGTTCAGAGAGAAAGTTCACCTCTTACCGCTTGTTTTTGTCCAGATGAGGAGGCAAAAATTTGTTTCAGAGGAGCCAGCGCAGTGATATGGAACATTTAGGCTAAGTGACCGGGACTTCTTATTTAGGTGTGTGTTGTCACTGTGGATTTTCACTTTTTAATCCAATCAGAATCGAGTATTCACCCGGACCATGGTGCTAATACAAATAAAGGTTTTATCATTAATAAAGATCCTATCCAGTATCACTCATGCCAAACATTTTTCGGTTAAAATGATGGACAAATGCTATCATCCCATCAGCGATGTCCCATACATTTTCCAGCTTCTTTGTTTCGTTTTTCATAACTTCTGTTTTCTGAAATGTTTCTTTTTTTTTTCCGTTCTACTTGTTTTTAATTTTTTTTTTTTTCTGGGATTTGTTGTGATTTTTGTTGTGCGTAATTATATTGTCCAAAGAAATGGACATGTACCATTCCTGTTTGTCCAATTTGATCTTAAGCAGCTTTTTGTTAGGGATGGTTTCTTGCCAACTCCTTTGAACGTAATAGAGATAAACATGAAAGCTCTTCACCTGGAATAAAGACTGTTTGGGGAGCTGTTGGAGTCTGTTCAGGCCTGCTTGTGTCTCTCTGTGAAGAGGCTTTACATGTGTGACACATGCAAGAACTGCATGAGCAATGTGTGAAAACCGGGTGTGTTATTAGCAAGGGAGATAGAAAATTCTGGAAGTGATAGGTTGTTTCAGCGGGCAGTTCAACCGTGCAGCAACAGAACAAAAAAACATTTGACTGTGTGTGTGTGTGTGTGTGTGTGTGTGTGTGTGTGTGTGTGTGTGTACACACTCCTTTGACTGAACTGCCCTGAACCCTGAGTGTGCGGGCCCCGGGGAGCATGTGCAGACGTCTCCTCTCCACACCGTGCGGTGTCCTCATGGACGCGTTGATTGGTGAACGTAAGCCTGAGGGCTGTGCGAGTGCGGATGAATGCGTGATGTCAGGGTGGCGTGGAGGCGTTTGGCTCGCCGAGTCGAGTCTGATTGGGTTTGATTGATGATTAAAACAAATAAAGGTTTGCGGCTTTCCACTGGGGGCCTCCTGCTGTTGTGTTGATGTGTGGTATTATGAGATTTCCTTTTTATCCGATTGGCTGCCTGGTGTTGCAGCAGCGGTAGGCGCTTTGTTTGTGTGTGTGCGTACATTCTTACAAACTGTCAAATAAGGTGTGCTCCAAGGTCAGTGATCTGCATCGCCTCCGTGTGTTTCCCGCAGACACACGCTCAGAGTGTTGGGCGGTACTACACAGCGCCTCTTTTCTTCCACTCTCTGAAAACACCTTTCCTTTTATCCTTCCTCACCCACCTTTCAGCTTCGCTGCATCCCTCTGCGGCATCTTAAGATTCGGGTATCAATTCCTTTTCCATTTACAGTTATGGAACATAAAACAGGCCCAAAAAATAGCTGCTGCATCAAAGATTCATTCTTTGATGTTTGAGATATCAACTCTTTCACAAGGGGACCGGAACTTTGTTTCATGGATGGAAATACAGCTCACGCTCTGTTACAAGGACACAATCAATGATGATTCTAGTCTAGTATAAATCATGCAAAGAAAATGATTAAACACAGCTTTAAGGTGATCTTTTTTTAACATTGTAAAATATTGCTTCCTGACAATGAAAAGATTGTAAATTAGGAACCACAAATGAAGCAACAGAGTCTGATTCATTCTGTTTTCATTGTTATTTTTATTTATTACACATTTTGTGCTGATTGCTTCATTAAAAGAAGAAGTTCATATTTTAAAAAAGAAATTTGCTTAATTCTTCAAGTTCTGTAATCATGCACACACACTTCGTATTTAAAATCTATTTATTAAACGTCTCTCTGCTATAATCACGTTGCTCCAAATTTGTTAATTGGTACTTTTTAAACTCATTGCTAGAAGGCTAAATATGATGTCTTTATATTCTGTGTCATACAGCCAATATGTACATTTTGTGCATTTTCCACATATGAAATTTTGGTCTTTCGTGATCCATGCGTGATTTACGTAATTCACAAGTGTTTCTTGCGTTCGTCATTCGTTGATGTGCGCAGATGTCCGTGGGTTTTGGCCGACGGGTCTTTTCATGGATTTGGTTTTGAGCTGTTTAGAATGTTTTGGTCGGTTGAGCATTATGCAATTCACGCGTATCTCCTATAGTTTATACGCATTAATATGTAAATCTTACACGATTGTATGCGATTTTTGCAAGATGCATATGCAAATTTGTGGCTTTCCACGACCGCCCTACGTATGCCTAACAGACTTTTCATGTATGTAGCACCAATGCATAACTTTATATTTGGAGCACATATCACGTTCAAATTACATTAATGACGAAGAAGTCACTATAGAATTGCATATAAAAAAAGAAATAATCACACAAGGTCCATGTTCTACGTTGATTTACGTGGTCTTTTGGTGTTTATTCATACTTCTTCCGTGGTTTTAACGTGGTTCATTCGTAATACACATAAAGACTACACCTTTTTAGACTTTTTCTAAATATATACACATATGACCAATTTTCATCTGTACAATATTCGCAGTGGCTGTGTGACACTTCTTTATTATCGAAGCTGTACACTGATCAAAGGTTTTGTTGCAAAATGTAAATTAAAAACAATTTATTAACCTGTGTTAATGGTCCATTTGGGTTAAACAATCTGATCTTTTTAAAAATCCCACTCTGATTGTCTTTTGATCTCTGAATACGTTTACATTCTAATTATGATTATGCTGTCATGTTATTTTAGCCAAAATTAAAAACCTTGCTCCCAATTCACAATGATTAAATAAAGAAATAGAGATCCATTTCTAATCCTAATTTTTAAAAACACCAAAAACATAATTTTTATTGGAGTTGGTCTTTACAAGACAATCCAGAGATAGGCGTTTAGGTTATTTTCTAAACTTGAACTAGCTGTTTTCATGTGAAAAACACATCTTTTGATTACAATATTTGATTCCCTGAATGAATGTTTATGAAATGATTAGTGTTCATTATCATGCGTCAGTGGATACCCGTACAGTAGTTGACGCCGACCTTGTTTGCCTTCACACCTGCTCTGTCTGAAGGCGATGGCATCCAAATGGACTGATGTAATTGCCAGAGCCAACCCGCCACGCCGTCCAGGTGTTCCACAGATCTGTTGCATCCTTTCCCCTTTGTGTCGACTGTCTGATTAAAATCCCTCTTTTCATTTTTCGTTTCCCCTTTTCTCAGTGATGGGTTTATTTCCATGCTTCTACCTTTATTTATGCTCTCTAGATAGAGGATATTTATGAGCATTATTAAGATTGTTCAGTAAATAAACAGGCAGACAGAAGTGCATGGGGAAATGTTGACAGTGTGTTTATTCACACTCCCTGATTATCATTCAGATATGAACGTCGTCTTCCTGCAGCTCATTCAGTATGTACAGTATGTCCTCACTGTGATTGATGTCTGTGTTTGCTGCAGATTGCTTTGTCTGTGTTATACATGGCATCTGCATTTGCTTCAGACATGGCTAATGAACTTTGAAAGGGTGTTGTGTTTTATGTCTGTTTGAGGAGCGCTGGGTGCCAGCATGCCAGATCTTCATTCTATAATATGTGGACGAGGTCTGTTCATTCATTCAAAGGACAATCAAGGAACAAAATACTGAGGCTCTTTTATGGGCTGTTATTTACTGTTGGCAATAACATTTTAAGAGTTTAGATGATTTGACCTAAAAATATAACGCCATAAAAATCTTAAATGTGTTTTCACTTTTCTAAATGTCAAGAATCTTAGTTTTTTTAAGACAAACTCTAATAAAACTTGTAATTTGGTGTTTTTAACACGTTCTTCTTAGGATGGAGTGCATATATAAAGAAAATTAAGTTAAGCATTAGTATTTCTTTATTCAAATTGTGAATCAAAGCCAACAAAAAATGCAGTTTGAATAAAATCGTATTTGTGGTGTAGACGTCTTCATTTTAAGCGTCCGAGCTGGTATCTGCATCAAACTGTATGGCTGGATTGTCCCCATTTTTGTTGCACTGGTAATGCACAGGCCATGTCTCGCTGCCTACGTACATTTAGCATATTGCACAAAATAAAAAACTGGTCATATGTGAATATATGTGGAAAAAGGAGAAAAGTTATGGTCTTTACGGGAAAATTTTCACAGATGTACCACGAATGAACCACATTAAAACCATGGAAGAAGTACGAATAAACAACGCAAAGAACACATAAATCAACATAGAACATGAATCCTCTTGATTGTTTTTTTGTTTATATATGCAATTCTTTAGTGATTCAGACGTCAATTATGTAATTTGAAAGTGATATCTGTGCCCTGT
The DNA here is from genome assembly GCA_037389245.1 of Oryzias sinensis. Taxonomy (NCBI): domain Eukaryota; kingdom Metazoa; phylum Chordata; class Actinopteri; order Beloniformes; family Adrianichthyidae; genus Oryzias; species Oryzias sinensis. The sequence goes on from CM074489.1 coordinate 37,233,297, forward strand.
ATGCAATATAAGAGTTATACTTCGGTGGTAAATGCTTGAAAAGTCTGTTAGACATACGTGGAACAGTCATGGAAACCCACAACTTTGCGTTTGCATCTCACAAAAACCACACGCAATTGCATAAAATGTATGCATTAATTACGTTTAAACATTTTTGGATAAACTGCAAAAGTCTCAACCGACCGAAAATTTTGAACAGCTCAAAATCAAATTCACGTGAAGACTTGTCGAGGCCAAAACCCTCCCCGGACATCTGTGCACATTGATGATGACAAACACAAGAAACACTTGTGAATTATGTCAATCACACATGGATCTGAAGACTGAAAATTTCGCCGTGGAGAAAATCTCAAAGTGTTATAGTGACTGTGTATTGACAGGCCCTTTAAGTTGGGGGTATGAAGGCTGTAAGCTAGTGGAAAAAATTGTGAATAGAGAGCTCTCAGTTCTGCAAGGAAGAAGTAGAATATTTTCCACCAACTGTACCACCTACAACTACTGCTCTTCAAAAATATATGCAAAACAACAGTTTTTTATTTTTCATTTTGGCTCAAAACGACATAATGGGCCTTCAGCGATTTGTTCTTGAAAATCCAAATTCATGCTAGAACCACTGGGTATGGACTTTAGAAGATGATGGAGAATGATGGGCGCTCTAAATGACGTTAATTTGCCAGCCCATCACACCTCTTGTTGATGAGGTAAACAGTAATGTCATCTCCTGACCGCGTCGACGAACTAATCACCCTATGCTGCATCTGTGCTTCTAGCATCTACTGCCCAGATGCTTCCCAGCCAGTGCATACTCAGTGACACTTTGACATACTGGCCTGAAGCCCAGGCCTTTCTATGTGCATATTCTATTTATTTTGATCCAGAAATACTTTTAATGCATTTTAGTAATGCGCAGAAGGAATTACAAGAGTGGTCACTGAAGAGCCTCTATTGCTAAGTCTGAGTGTTATGCAGTGATGCTCACCATTTTCCATAATGGTTTTATCTTTTGAATGATTTTGGGGGTGGGCCTTGTTGTTGAGAATAGTCATGGCTTTATAGTAAAGCTGTTTTATAAATTTGATGCATGCTTTGATTGACAGCAGTCCAAACACATGAATTAGCTCTTCTCTGTTAATGTCATATGTGTGGATATTCGGTATCCCCATGAAGTTCATAATCAGTTCCCTTGTGTTTTTAATATAACGTGTACCACGTTTTCTGGCACTTAAAAGCCTCTTTTTTACAAAAAATAACAGTGCGCCATATCAATAGTTGGTTGTGTTGACTGATGTTGAAAAGATTTGGAGAGGTACACTGCGCTCTGTCAAAATATCCGTTTTTTTCGTGTTGCCAACAAGGTTGGAGTGTTATTGTGAATGTACTTGGCTAATGTTGTTGCAGTGTTTTTTTTTTAAAATATTACTAACAAAGTTTTGGGTGGCGTGATCACAGTAGCGTTTGTTTTAGCGGTGTCTGTCTCTGTTTTTGTTAAATCTAACCCCTAACCTATGGTGCAAGTCGGGACTAGTCATGACTGCATCTCCAATTAAACCTCAGCCTTTCCTCTCTGGTTACAGAGCGGCATTTTGGATATAAGCTATAAAGCATCTTAAGCGTAACTCTGGGGTTGGCCTTTAGCATAAAGTCATTTGGGTGGGAAAAAGAGTGAGAATGGGGATCGGCTTATGCTCAAGCTAAAGAGTAAGGTGGAGCAAACCCTTTCTGAATTTACATTTTCCATTGTAAATGTGCTTATAAGAAAGAGATAGAGGTGAAATGCAAGACTTTTTGAGACAGTTTTTTGTTTTGTGTCGCCAGCTTGTACATTACTGCCTCTCTTTGGTGGCAATAAAAGCATAAAAAAATTCATTTGATTAAGTCTTCCAAATTCTGAGAGTCCAACTGTTTTGCCTCAATGTCCTTGTTTTTGTTTATACATTTCATCACAAACGCGGCAAAGTTCTGTTTTAATGTTAAATATCACAGAGCATAAAATCTACAAAGTTTTTTTTTTTTTTTTGATCAACCTAACTTTTTAACATAGTTGATTAAGCTGGAAGTTTCCCTTCTGTCATTATGACGATGTAGAGCGAGTTGCCTTTTAAATTCAAACAGATATTCCCAAGAGGAAGTCTCACTTTGTACCTTTTAGAGAGTGGTGTCTGACTTAGGTTTTAGTCCTCCAGTGTGTCTGATAGGGGTTTAGTCCTCCAGTGTGTCTGACGGGTTTAATTCCTCCAGTATATACAGCTGGTTTAGTCCTCCAGTGTGTCTGATAGGGTTTTAGTCCTTCAGTGTGTCTGACTTGGGTTTTAGTCCTCCAGTGTGGCTGGCTTGGGTTTTTAGTCCTCCAGTGCTGCGTGGACAGATTTTCCATTTGTATGTTTAAGCACCTTCCTGCCCTCTCTACTCACTCCCATCATCGAGCTGAGCAAGATGCTCCCCATCTTCCTCAGGCTCCATCCTCCATCCATTTGTTTCCCATCCAGCTGCACTTGCAGGACTACTTTCTCTGGGGCATAAGCAGGCAACAAAGGCATGCCATCTTCAGCTTTGCCAGCAGCGCCACCAGATAAGCAGAGGAGTAGCAGCAGCGCGATCCTCCTACCAAATGGTGTGTGTTTGGTAGACAGGGAGGGGGTTATGAATGGATGAAGTGCCATGGACTAATGCAAGGGCGAGAGTGTGAAAAGGCAGGTCAAATAGAAGGAGGAGAGCAAAATGCAAAAGAGGTCATTGCTTTATCTCATATCTGTGTACATCGTCGGCAGGACTGGGGTGTGTTGGTTTGTTTATCCAGATGGAATTTTGAGCTTGGGTGCAGGCCTTTCTTCCAGTGGTTCCAGGTGTTGTCAGTGGCCTTAAGGGAACAAGCTCTTGACAAAAGATGTAAGGAAAGGTCAGGAAAAGTTGCTTTTTTGCCCATGCCTTGGATTTGACTGACAACTCCTTTATGCTTGTCTGTTAAGCTTTTCCCTGCACCCTGGCTTACCTTCCCCTCTGATAAGGATTCAAAGAAGACAAGGAAGGTTAGACAGAACGTGAGGAGGGATATATGGTTGTAGGGCCCACTCATTTATCTGTGCTCCCGTAATGGGAGCATCCGCTCCCACAGTTTCCCCTGGCAACAACCTCTACCGAAGGTTAGCCTCAAAATGGGCCAAGATTGAGGTAAATTCTCTGTGATAAAATAAGGCACCTTAACACCGTTAAAGGTTTTAACACAATCAGCATTGTTTCAGCTACAACTCAATTACCTGTAATGAAAAAGGGCTCTTTGAGTAGATTCTGTGGGGTGTTAAACAGGCTTTATTCCCCTTCCAAAGTGCCTGTTACACAGATTTAGTCCTCCTTCCCCCACCCACCTTCTGATGTGAGATAAAGGGGTCTGCTCACCACCATCACGGCAGCCTATCAATGCCGGCTTCTCACACCTTCAAGAGTGGTTGTTCAGAACAGCAATAAACACTTTGAATTCTTTTTTTTTTCTTTCTTACATGTTTTCATTGGAGATCTGGCAGACCATGTCTGAGAGACCATTAATGGCTGAAATACATCCAAGAAACAAAAGGAACAAAAGCATGGCAGTCTAGTAATACATATATTACAAGAGGAGGACGGGCATTCAGCCGATGGGTGCAGCAGGAGAAAACAGTTGTCGTCTGTCAGTCCAAAGGTCAGCAGTTTGACCCCTGACCTCTCCAGTTAACATGTTTAGGTGTTCCTGGTCAAATCAATGTAGCCCATGTTGCATCAAAGACTGTCATCTTTGTGTAATAGAGCATAATAACTGCAATAAAAATGCAATGCCTGATTCTTTCATCATAAGGGATGAAAGTATTTTAGCTGTGGTAAACTAATTAAAACCTGCTAAAAATGTTCAAGAATAACAACGATCCAGCCATAAATCCAACCCTAAATGGATTAGCAACCTGATGGATGAAGCCAAGAGTTGCCACATCGCCAAAATTGATTCCATTAGTCTTGGTGACCTATAATTCTTACAGAAATCAATGTTGACCGAGTTTCTAAACTCCGAGACGACATGAATCAGTACTTGATAATTACATAGCCACAAAAAACTGCCAAGAATCGGAAGGCAACATAACAGCCTTTGACATAGCAACATAAAAACATATTTGTCTGCGCGTCTTTATGCGGTTTCATGATCACGCATTCAGCCCTTAGTGTTCACACCGGGCCAGCAACGGACCAGCAGGGAGCGGCAGGGAGGGGCTTCTCTTCATTTGTTTTTCTACTGTCTGCTGGCGCTTGTTCACCACCTACGGTTGGAAAAGACTTGGTGCAAAATGTCAAAGAGGTGTAAATCATTTCTTTCACAGTTCTATTCCGATATATGAAAAAAATGGTGTCATACAATTCTGGCCGGGCAGAAAAACTGGAATTATTAATTTCTCCTCTATGATCATGTTTAGAACGGTTGGCACTTCTGGGTTTTAAAAAAAGGACGCCATCCACACGTCAAAATCAAAACCAAATCCGAGTCCCTGATTGGTCAAAGATCCACAGGTTTAGCTTTTAACACGTTTTCAATCGCCGCATAGCCCAAAAATGAACTTAAAAACCTGCATAGCAATATGTGAGTACAAGAGTTTAGAATGCAGAAGCCCAAAACATGCATATATTTGCATTTACACACACACACCTCACCCCAACAGCGATTAACCACTATCAATATAGCACTCACCATGCAACCACTGACCTAACACGTTGTGTTCACTTTAGACCAGAGCTTTGCAGGGGTAGATCTCCTCAGTAGGAAGGGCTTGAGAGGGGTCCAGATAGTTGGTACATTATTCAACAGCAGCTGTTCTCAGATATTTCAGTTTGGGGGGGAATTTGAGTTTTTCTACCTAAAAGGATAGAAATCCATAAATGCCTCAAGGCATAACTTTTATGTATTTGGTGTGGTTTTGATTTGTCAGACAGTGCATCTTGCTTATCTAGCTACAGTGACAAACTGTCTTTGAAATTCAACAGCATTTTTAGGATCCAAAAACTTTTTTTTTTGAAAAATTAAATGGTTCAGATCATTTGATCTCAAAGCTTGCCTTAAGGGCACCCTGGTGTCTTACACTTTAAAAGACCTCTTGAAGAGACTGAAGTCGTAATTACAACAACCAGGGTTCAATTCAGTGCACCACACTTTTTTGGGTGCTATTTGACGTTCCACCTTTGGCGCTGCTCATTTGGCATAGCTAGACAAATACACCAGGACAGGTGGTGCTTACGTTGCTACAGTGCTCTAATGAGTGCAACACTCAAAGTTTGAAGGGCTGATCTCATAAAAATCAACTTTTTGAGCGTTTAAGTGTATTATAATGTTTATTCCTCACAAAAACCAAAGGTTTTTGGTTGACGTCACCACAAGGTGGTGCGTTTGAAATTGAGTCGTCTTACTTCCGGAACTGCTAAAATAACTCATATTTCATACATGTTTTTTTAATGTGCCATGGGTAATATATTATCATATATGTGGATATAGTTTACTCTGAAAGGCTTAGGAAAGCATAATGTAGACCCTTTAATGAGCAATTATAATTTTGCTCAAAAGTTTAAATTGAAACTCAAACTGTGAAAATATGCAGATCTGAAAGTGGTTTTATGTTGGTATGGAGACAAGTGATTTGAATAACTGCACAGATCTGCACACATCTCTACTGTTTTCCTAATGACTCAAGAGCTAACAGAGCCAAATGTGCAGAGGTCCCATCAGATTTATGAAGCTCAATAAATGTTTATGTAGAGGTTTTAATTACAGCATTACACAGGTGTGTATAATCAGTCTTTATACAAGAAAGCTGGAGATGTTTCTAACCATCACATGGAGATTTATACAATCCTTTTGGCTATTTGGGTGATTGAGTTTAATAGCAATGAAATTCGTCAAATTAGAGACCCATTGTGATAAAAATTTTGTTTTTTAAATTTGACTTTTTTGCATTTTCTTCTGATCGTGGAGGACATGTTTATAAAAAATTAAGCTTGAAATTGCATTTTTGAGTCTTTCCTTACTTAAATCGTTGTGATCAGAAGCAGACTAAAAATGTCCTGCTCCATTCTTTTGGCTAAAAATGACATACCGGTAAATATTATCAAAATATGATCAGAGTGGTTCTTTTACCACTGTGCCTCAAAGAGGGTTTGGGCTTGATTAATAATAATAAAAAAATTAGGCTAAATAAATGTGTATTATTAATTACTTGTATGCAATTTATTAAAAAATATATACATAATGCAGTAAAACAAAATGAGAATGCCATGTTCTTTTATCAGCATTGCCATGGTAACAGATCATCTGTTTCATGCATAAAATCCCCTTCTGTGATCTTCTGCATAGTCTGCTCTCAGTACAGGTAACCAGGAACTGTTGAGCCTCCAACTCAGTGTCCATTCACAAACAGTCCAGCGTGCTGTATTCATCTGACATTGTTGGACGCCTCTTCGCTGTGTCTCCAGCATATGTGAGAAGAGACCGAATGGAGCCACTTAAGCGTGTTGAGGATATGACATTTGTCATTGGGGGTTGTTTGAATCGGGTTTTCGCATTGGTTTTTGTCCGTAGCTGATGTTAAGTTGTCCGCCTGTCTCAGTTATAAAAACAAAGCAAGAAAAGATCAGCTCAGCTGCACTTAGAGCTGCAGCTGAGCCCCACAGCCAATCCACTGACTGTCATCAATGTTCAGAAAGGCACATTCGGTTTAACATCTTGTCCACACACAAAGTGCTTTTGTTGTTCAAGATCTGTTTCCCCCTGCTTGTTAGTTTTCTAAGCTGGGCAGCCCTGCAGAGTTAGCTCAGCTCACTTAAAGGCGATGTTGGCGATGAATCCATGCTTTGATCAAAGTCATGCTGCTCAACAGGGCTTCTGTTTTCATCTCTGAGCTCAACTAAACTGACGGTCTTTGCTTGGATGTGTCATATTTGGAAACCAGCTGGACTGGTCTTTTTACTTTACTGTTTTCATAACAGTCTGTCAGGCCTTTTCGTCTGTTTTCTGCTGCACCCCGGATGCTGACACTCTTATATTCCCAATCTGACAGTGGAACATCATTCATCCAAACATCCATCCATCCGTCTATCCAGAAAATCCATTCATCCAAACATCCATTCATCTAGAAAATATTTTCATCCATCTTTTGAAATAATTTGTAAATATGTCCATTCACCCATCCACACATCCATCCAAACATGCATCCATCCACACATTTATTTATCCATCAATTTATCAATTCACGCATTTATCCATCCATTCATCCATCAGCAAATGTATCCATACATTCACCTATTGAAACATCTATTTATCCATCCATTAATTTAACGACACATCCACTTATCAATCCATACATTTATTCATCCAATTATCTATTGACAAATCTATTCATCCACCCACACATCCATTCACCCATCCATTCATCCATTGATTTATTCATTTATCTGTCCAAGCATTCATCTAAACAAGTATGCATCCATTCATCCATTCACACATCAGTTCATCCATTCACAGATCCACTGATCCAACCAGTCATCCACATATTCATCCATCCATCCATCCGTCCATCCATCCATCCGCCCGCCCGTCCGTCCATCCATCCATCCATCCATCCATCCGCCCGTCCGCCCGTCCGTCCATCCATCCATCCATCCATCCATCCGCCCGTCCATCCGCCCGTCCATCCATCCATCCATCCATCCATCCATCCATCCATCCATCCATCCATCCATCCATCCAAACGATCAAAAACATAAACTTTGCTTTATCTTTCTACTGATTACTATTATTAAAAATCTTCTGTTTTGACAGAGTAGATGATTAAAAGACTCTACGTTCAGCTCAGTGTTAAACTGGTTTAAGATTCATGGAACTGTTTATCTAGATAGTTGAGTGAAAGAAATGAAAACATATTATATTTGATGCTGTACTTGATGCATAAGTCATACCATGTGGGTCTAAAATAGGATGTCATCAGGCTTTCTGTGTCATTATTTTATTTTGACTCCCCAACGTCTCATGCATGATGAGTTCTCCATCTTCATAAGATCAGAACATTTATAAGTTAATGCAGGTTTTGTTTCTATCACAAACGGTTCACCCTTCTTCTGACAGGATGAAGGCTCCTGCTGCTTCATATTTCCTACAAACAAATGAGCATCTATAGAATCCAGCACAAACACCAAGGTTTTTTTTTAGTTCCTGAAGTTAAAAAAAACCTTGGTGTTTGTTAAAACATCAAGGTTTGTTATATTACAGTTTGTTAAAGCACCAAACTGTGATTTTTTAACACAGTTTAAAACTTTACATCTATTTTCTGATTTACACCGACACAAAGTTCTCCTACTTTTCTGACTTTGTCTTTTATATTCCCTCCTATCTATGCCATGCTAACTTTGTAATTATGCGCTAAAGTTCTTTGTAAAAGCCGAAACGTTTTTGTACCACATCTCCATAATCATATTACACCAAAAAAGGCCAAAAAAATGTAAAAAGCTCAAGCTGAGGTCTTCATGCAACACAGCTTTTTTAAGGACATTACCACCCCATAAAGCATATGTTTAGCTTAATCTACAACGTGTTTTCTTGGAAACTGTGCTTTTATTGGGAGCTATATTGGAAGAGTCTGGTTGTTTTGATGGCAGATTTGGAAAATTTCATACTAAATTTGCTCTACAGTTCACAAAAGTTCAGTTACAAATGTAGTACAGGAAAATAAATCCTCGACTCAGTCAAGGGTTTGATAAACATGTTTATTGTTCCCCTTCTTACGTTGTTGAGTTTTGCACACCGCCTTACGATCTCCCATCTACAAAGAGCATTAATTAATAATTCTCTAGTGCTCTTTCAAGCGCACTTTGTGTTCTTTTGCTGCAGTTTTTAGAAAATTTTTTAGATGGATTTCTTTTTTTTTTTTTTTTTGGTAGAGACCCAGAGAGATTTGACTCAAGGACGTTTAAATCCACTCTTCAAGGTTTATTTTGAACTAAAAAACACTGGATGTAGAAGGTTTCCTTTAGGGAAGTTTATTTTTTAAAGCTTTAATCTGGTACCACAGCAGCCGTACACAACACTGCAGAGAAAGATGAGGGGAAAACTGTTTATTTAGTCACTAAAGTAAAACTTTAGTAGAAAGTTTGGGGCTTTATTGCATTAACTATCCATACAGATGTCTCTTCATTACCTTTCAGCACTGGTCCTGAGGTTTCGGAGTTCACCTTTAATGTTTTTAGAGATTTTTGTCTTCACTCATGTCAAACTTATGTTCATATGCTTTACTGGGGTCCCTTTGCTTTTGTTCATACTTGCTTGTCGTGAAGTATCATCCTGTCGTCCAAGTAGGATACCTGCACGTTTGAAACCTTTTCAACGATCTACCCATTTTAACACAGAGGGCGTTTTCCTTTACCAAAAAGAACCTGTCATCCTTAAGGTTCAGTGTAACATCGTAATGCCTCAGTGACAAATGACGTCTGTGGGTAAAAAATGGGCAAATGTCCGTGACTCAAAATTTTAAGACCACACAGCCACTACGCTCATTTTGTGTATTTTCCACATATGAGATTTCGGTTTTCCGTGATACATGTGTCATATATGTAATGTAAGTGTTTGTTGCGTTCTGCATTCGTCAATATGCGCAGATGTCAGTTGAGAATTACGCAGTTTACGCCTATTTAACGTAGTTTATTCTCAATTAATACTCAAATATTACGTAATTGTGTGTGATTTTTGCAAAATGCATGCGCAAATTTTACATAGGGGTGTTTAGGTGACACTTCCGTAACACCTGTACACCCCATGAATGCAGCATTTGTGCACGGTCAGTAAGGAGCCAGTGCTTGTGCTTTATAATGACCTGAGTGCGGCGTTGGGGCTCCATACGACAGCATCACCCGAACATTGTAAGCGCGTATAACTTATGTTAATCTTACAAATACTTCACGATACCCTTGTCACACACACGACAATGGTACGTTCCATTTTCAGGACGTCCTGCGCTGCTCCTGTCTACGACCTTCCGCGGGCAACCTTCCCCATAGGGGTGCATGTGCATCTGGTGGTAGGCGGGCGCCTGTGTTTGGCAGCGGAGCAACCACCAGTGTGTGAATGTGTGTGTGAATGTGTGTGTGACTGTAAAGCGCTTTGTCCTTGTAGGAAGAAAGGCGCTATATAAGTATACGCCATTTACCATTTACCATTTACCATGTGACTAAGGCATTACATGAAGGTTGTATTATGAACCTTTTTTTCTTATTGTTGGTTAAAACATCAGCATGATCCTCCCTTCTTGCCGTGAAACTTTTAATTAAGAAATTAATTATCTCGCTGCAATTGATCTCAAAGATCCACTGAACTGAATAAAGCCAAGTACTTCTTTCTGACAGGGTTTGACAACACGAAAATACTTGAATTCACAATTAATGACTGAAATTGAATGTTTACAATTTAGGCTTTCATTCCCTTCCAACCAAATGTGTTCATTTATGTTGGATCTGTCACTTTATACTCAAAAATTGATCTTTTTCGACTCAGTGAGCCCCTTTTTGCTCTGTTTGGTATTGTAAAATAAATAAACACACCTAAAATAGAGCTGTGATTATATATCTTTGAGCACAGATGTCACACAAGCCAGAGAGATGGGCTGATAATAGAGGACAAACACTGTGTTCATGTTTGGATGGTTGTCGGCTGTGTTTGCTCTCACACACATTTGTTATAGTCACTGCTTTGAGGAATTGTTTTGACAAGAAAGATTTTAATTTACTTTTCAGTGGAACCCACTTTCCTTCAGCCTGAGTGGTGCAGCTATTGATTCCTTACATTTTCCAGAGTGACTTTCAGATGTACCCCCAGGCCTGATGAAGTAGGAGAAAAGTGGAGGGAAAAAGACATTTGTTTCCAGTCTACTGATCTTTTTTTTGTCAAATTTACTTCAGTTTTGATTGCTGGACTTTGCAAGAACTTACTGGACCAAACCCCAAGAGAATTATGGGTAATGTCTTGTTAGTGTCGGAAACACCATCCTCTTAGTGAATTTACCTCATTTTCAATTTAGTCTTTTGTGGGTGTTTGTCATTTGTGCATTAAGAAATCCACTTAGACTTGGCAAATATTTTCATAAAATGCATCAATAAATTCATTTTGTTTAAAGATGTGTTTTCCTCCTTTAATTAAGCCATTAGGGTAATTTCTATGCTAATAGAAGATAAATTAAGGATAGAATCTGCCTTGCAAAACCATCTCAAGTGTTTTACTTCAATCCTTTTTTTTTATTCAGACTTTATCTTTCATCTTATAGCTTCTTATTGGTTAAAAAAATAAAAGCCTGCTAAAATAGATGCACAGTCTCCTTTTTAATTTTTTTTTTTTAATGATACTAGTCAAAATTTAGCCAGAAAAACATTGAGATTTTTTTTTTCCCCAACTGACCCCATGAAGGAAAAACGTGTAACAGAGAGCACAGTTGCATTTCTGATTCCGTCTTTCTGGAGTCAGTAACTAAAACTAAAATCCCAAGGGAAACCCCTTAAACCCTCTTGCATATTCCATTAAGCTGCTCATTGTTATTCAATAGCTGATTTTAATTAAGAATTGCAGGAACCCCACGGTGTGATTCCGGGTTCGGCTGGATGACTGAGTGCGTCAGTGCTGGCTGGTTGCTCTTTGTAGCACACTTTTCCCAGAATCTCCATCCAGTCAGGGAGACACCTATTCATTGATATATTTGGGGTTTTAACACTGTACATGAGACATGAACTAACCTCTGATTTCATATATTATTGATATCAGATCTTAGATAAATACTTAGAAAAATACTTTTTTTGATTAAAAATGGTATTTACAAACTTTTTTTAAATCTTATTTCTGGTGATGTAAATCAGGGGCGTACACATTTTTGCAAAGAGGGCCAGATTTGGTGAAAATGTGTGAGGATCAACCAGCCAATATTCTTTGAACCCCAATAATAACAGTAAATGCAAATAAACTATTTTAGGAAAATTCTATTGCAACAGGATACGTTTTGTTTCTTAAAACAGAATCGCAATATATCTAAAAACATGTTTTCCCAAAGAATACTGTAAATTTGAAGACCAGAAATAAAATAAAGGGAAGCAACCTGGGTTCACTATTGAGTTATGTTCACACCGCCCTCAGCAACATGCATTCAAACGGCCACAACCAATGAAAAGTCTATGAGCGCGCGTTGCAAATTAAACCAGGTCCAACTTTGACCAAAAAAGGAACTCAGATTTGGTAGTGATTAATGTATGGTGTCTCCCTTAATTTAAGGAAGTCCCAACCGTTTGAAAATTAGTTATGAAGGAGAAATTATTAATTTTGGTTTGTGTCCGGCTGGAATTATATAACACCAAGTCTTTCATATATCGGAATAGAACTGTGAAAGAAAAGCCTGCAGCAAGATTCACAAGATTTGTACCACGTCAAAATTTCACACCAAGACTCTTCCGACTCCCCCGCTGCTTGTCCAATGTGAGCATTTAAGGCTACACACACACTAAGCATTCAACGTGCGTTCAAAAACGGGCTAAACACGGGTTCTGCAACACGCTTTTGTTCTGCTTTTGAACGTGTAGCCTTAAATGTTCATTGTAAACTTTAAACAATGTTTATCTTATTCAAAAGTACAAACCACAGACACAATTGTTTTGTATTTCACAAAAACACAACAACTCTAATTTCCACTTGTAATGGCGGGACTTGCTGTCAATTGTGGAAATTTTAGAAATAAGCTGGAAAATGTCGCAGAAAGTGTTCAGGACAGTCTCACTACAGGTGATAATGTCTTATAACGGAATTTAGCAAATCACACAGTTTATAGAAAGTGGTGGGGGCCACAAATTATTGATTTTATGACGAGAACCTGCGAGCCAGTGTGAATGTGGGCTGCATTTGGCACACAGGCCGGACTTTGGACATGCCTGTCATCTCTATTGGCACAAACTCCATTCTTGCATTTGGAGTAAAGTCACTCCTGCTGACCCGGACTTATCTCAGCCTGGTTAAAGGAGTGCAGGCTGGCAGGGCAGCACTTGTGGTCAATAGATGTGCTGACCAAGGATGTGGAAAATGAAGCTCCCGCCCAGTCGATTTCTAAGGTGAATTGTGATTAATTGGAATCAATGTTGTCGGTCGACACATACTGCTTCCCCTCTCCTGTCCCATGCCTTGACCCACTCTCAAATAGGTTTGGCCCTGGTGTAAACATATTTCAACAACACTATATGCATCTAGTTCATTATAACTGACTGAAATTGAATGACATGGTTGAATCTGGCCTGGGGGAGCTGGGCTGAACCCAAACTTTACGCCCTGTCTGCAGAGATGTGATGAAGCTGGGGAGGCAAACGGGTTCATCAGTTTGGAAACCGTCTGAACTGCGACTCTGTGGAACAATGTGAAGATTTTGGGCAAGTGGCACAGTTTTTGTGTCTGTAGATGACTGAGTGCACTCATGTGCTCCTTTTAAAAGGCATCGTCGTGGGTTGATGATTTTTATAAATGTCATCTCTCTGTAGGAATGAGGATTTAAGGAGTTTGCAGAAATCACTGGATCAAATTAAATGCTTTTTCTTTGTCATAATAAAAAGTAAATCTTCACTGCTTGGGTTCTTCAAGAGAGACTGAATGGTTGGAGGATTGGAAATTTCTATTATCCTCTAAGAGTCTTTACCAAATGAAAAGAAACTTTTATTTTTAGCATGCTAGCATGCATATTTTTAGCAAGATTTATGTAAATCATGGACATGACTGAGGTTTTTACTTTATATTTAGGTGTTAACATTTTCTTTATTATGTCCTGCAGCAGTCCAGGGCTGCAAGCACCATGTTGTGTTCACAATCTTTTTTTCTTACTGATTGTTTTTGAAACTCAAAAACCGACAAAATGTGCACGTAGTGAGGACCTGGAAAAAAATACATTCTGGGAAAAATGAATGCCCTCCCCCCCCACGCACACACACAAAAAGGTGACATCAGTGTGGGAGAAACTCATATGAACTGAAATAAAAGGAAAACTAGTGTCCCTTATAATAGAATAGACTTTTTTTATTATCTATTTATGGTTATTGTTAAGCTTTAGTCAACTCAATAAAACTGCATTTTAAAGGAAGAACGCAAATATTCACTGGCACATACACATATGAATTGTGGTATAAATGACAGCCCTGTATGCCTCTCAGGAACAGCTCTTATTCTTCCACTTTTAAAACTTTTTATCTCTTTTTTTTGGTTAATTAAATCTTAGTATAAACGAATTGGTTAACCTGAACCTCTCCTGTTAATCATAAACAAGGGTTTGATTCAGTGGAGAGCTTCGACGACAGTAATCTAGATTAATTTGATTGTCTCTCACTCCCCCGCATGATTATGCAGCCGATGATTGGCAGCTCTGACACAAAAATATCAGTGTCTCCCATCAGCTAAGCTTATATTAGCTGAGCCGTTGTGCTGCGATATGCTCGGGGAAGCTGTGCGTATCCACCTGGGCCAGCAGAGAGCCTTGCAGCTGTTAGGGTCTTATCTGAAAGTGTGATTTACCCCGGAGCCACACTTGGCAGGGGATTTGATGAGATGTCTGTTGCAGAAGAGGGGCAGGGAGACACCAAATCACTCAGCATTCCTCTGCATCCCTTCCAGCATTAAAGCCCAGTTAAGAAAGACAAACACCACAAATAGATTAACATAGTATTAAAGCCGCTCCTTTTTGGATATTTCATTATTATTTTTTACATTTATTTCAATGTTACCAAGGAGACAGCCACTCCAGAGACTTTCTGCATCATAATATTCTTGCGCTGGAGGATGGAGTGGCCTTCGCATTTAGAACAACCTCAGATCTTCTTTCAGCAGCATTAATTAAAAAAAAAGTTGACTGTCAGTGGAGCTGACAGTCTGAAACATTTTTTCTTCTGAAACATTTTTTCTTCTGAAACATTTTTTTTTCCAGCTGCTGTTGTTTAGTTGCTTCCTTAGCAGCAGATCGACAGCTTCAGACGTGGGGCATAATTATTTAGTGTTGAGATGAAAGTCGGGGTTCAGCCGCACAAACAGCCTGTGGACGGAGCCTTTAATTGGTGCTGCCAGCTCCTTCTTGGTGCTGCAGATTAACATCCACCACCACAGAGGAGCCATTCTGAGACACCCAAGCGTCTTGGTGGCTTCATCGGTTTCACCATTTGTGAGGGTGGGGCTGGACTTAGTGGTCTGACAATTGTACACTGCAGCATTTTCAGATTAAAGTCCAGCAGAATAAAAGGTGCCCTGCATAATCCCTTGACATTTAAATCTGTCAATTTACATTAACGTCTTTTTTTGTCATCCAGGCACGCCGAGGTTCTCCAGCCAGCCCTCAGCAACCACTGTGCATGTGGGGGATAGCCAGTTGATGGCGTGTGATATCAACTCTGACCTGGTGCAGTTCACCCATTGGGAGAAGGACCGGCGGCCGCTGGAGCCAAACGCCCAGATGATCCAGCTACCAAGCGGAGCTTTGGTCATCAGCAACGCCTCGGAGGCCGACGCTGGTCTGTATCGCTGTGTGGTGGAAAATGTTGGCCCCGCCAAAGCGAGCGAGGAGGCGCAGCTCCAGACAGTGCCAGGTAAATCGAGCAAGCAGTCACATTTTAAAGAAAAGAATGGATTTATTGGTGCAGAATGTTTGCTTTTCCTCTACTATTAACCTTTTGTGCAGAAAACTGAAGTAAATGTATGGACCAATGCATCATTTAGGTGTTCTCTTTAGGTTTTTTATTACCTATAGCACGGAGAGACCTTTGTGATAAGGATGAAAAATGGTTTAGGGCTTCAGGGAGTGACCTAATTCCCAATGGAGTTATCAGCAACGCAGCAGTAACTCAGTTGCTGCACAACAAGAAGCTGGATTCCAGTTTGGCAATGTCTCCTCTCAGCACCTCTGTATGTTTTATTTACTGGGTTGTTAAGTGCCAGACTCATAGAAGCACAGAGGAGATATTAGAATCCATAAATCAGAGTTCAAAAAGAGCTTAGGGGAAGTCTTCATTCTCTGTCTGTGTGCCAGAGTAGCAAATATTTGGGGGTGTTTAGGAGCAAACTAATACAGCTGTGTCAGAAAAAAAAAGATGGTGGACTCTTTAAGACATTCACATTAAAGTGATCAGCTCAACTTTTTATTTTCAAATCCAAAACTCGCCAAGTGAAGGATTCATCTGAGCTTTTTCTATATAAGTTGTGGTCTAATTCAGTGTTTTTCAACCATCTCCCACGGCACACTAGTGTGCCGTGGGAGATGGTCAGGTGTGCCGTGGGAAATTGCCCTCATTAACTGATCTAAAAACATTTTCCATCTCCACGATATCAGCTCTTTGTTCATCCAAATAGGCCCTGATAAAACACTGAGTAGTTAGGAGTATGAGAGATCGTAAAATACTTTTTTCTTTGTGTTTATTTGATTCTATTAAAGACATTTTGATAAGAATGACGGTGCCGCGATTTAGCCATAGCGTCAACTGTTTTCAGTAAAGTTCCGCTCTTTTAAACTGTCTCCACCAATCATTCTTGGAGGCTTAATCGCATGTCATCATTCTGACCAATCAGAAGTGGTTAAAGTATTCACTTCCTTGTTTCGATTCTGCTCATAAAGTTGCTTAGTTCCAACAAAACGGCCAGCTAAAGCTCATATTTAGCGGTGTAGCTTTCCACAGAATCCGGTATCAGACTGTGGAACAAGTGAACAAAACAATGAAGCTCAGGGACGTGAGTCTGTCTGGCGCTCGGCGGCTGTTTGCACTACATCTCCCATGAGGCATTGGATTAAAGTGACAGCGCCTCAGCGCACAATGAGTCGTCCTTTGACATCTTGTAACCACAACGAACACACATCAGACAGTTTTTAAATCTTCTAACTTAACTTTTATTACATCTTTTAGAAAAAAAACAGCTGCAGCTTCCTGATTTTTCTGCCACAATTATCACAAAAATGCATGTAAGATTGCGGAGGGGCTGTAGATCAATACAGACTGTGAGTTTGTTTCTCCTTTTTTTTTATGCTGGTGTGCCGCTGGATTTTTTAATCAAGGTTATGATTATGATTATACAGTATTTCTCTGAGTAAAGGTTCCGGAACCTTTTATGAGATTATGAGACTTCACCCTTTTTCATTATTTTTCTGTTTAATGTAAGAAACGGGAGACGAGAGGAAGCTGGAGTTTCTGGTGCAGCCTGCTCCTGTGACCAAAGTGATGGGCTCTAGTGTGCTGCTGCCGTGTGCTGCTGCCGGTTACCCAGTGCCTCACATCCACTGGATGGTTGGAGACAAGCCATTGGAAGAAAGGTACAAAGACACCCATCTTTTTCTATAGAATCCAGAGGACTGCTGATTTTTCGTATTTATTTTAAATTCTTGTATTCATATTTTTAGTTTTTACAAGCAGAATTAGCACCACAGATACCCTACGAAGACTGGCGACCTGTCCTGGGTGCCCCCTGCCTTCACCCACAAGGGGCCGGGATAGGCTCTGGCAGCCCTGTGACCCCGAAAGGGAATAAATGGAAGAAGATGAATGAATGAATTAGCACCACAGAGTGCACCCTATATCCCTTGTATTATCTTGTGAGGTCCAGATGACCCCACCCTTACATTGACGTGTTATCCCTACCATGACAAAGGTGGATGCAGGGGAAGAGGATTTCATGCATGGACACCACTGAAGATCACAAATCATTGAAGAAAAAAGGTTCAGTGCACTGTCAGTGCACTGTCAAGGGATATGTGAACCACAGATGCTCATAGTGCTCATGGTGCATCAGCTCCCACCTGTTGTCAGAGCGTGTCATGTTCCCGCTTCTGTTAAACTGGTTTGAACTACCTCTTTTTGGTCAATTACACATGACCTTTATTTGGATTGGAGCCATTTCAACAAAACTGCCGCGCTTCAATGTTTTATTAAAGACAGACGAAGCAAACTATCTTATTTTATGCATTATACAAGGCACAGGATTATAAGGCGCATTGTCAATGAATGGTTTATTTTTGAACTTGTGTCATAAGATGCACCGAACTATGAGGTGCAGTAAGCGAGACAAAAGAGTCAGAGATAAGTACGTCAGTCAGATCTTATTAACTACATTAGCTGTAATTCTAATTCATGTTTGTAACACGCTAGACGTCAGCTGCATGTTCACAATACCTGTAATTCCCAACCTTGTCTGGAAGCATGTAAAAAACAGACTGATACCGCTCAAACGAACATTACTGTGACCATGCTAACTCCCAAACTTGTTAGTAAGATGTGAAAATTAAAAATAGTCCAAAACTGCTACATGTTAGCAACTTTAGCATATTTACACTACCTGTAACTCCCAACAATGTTAGCAACAAATACAAAAAAACAGACTAATACAGCTAAAACAGACATTATTTTGACTACACTAACTTCCAAACTTGTCAGTAACACATAAAAAACCTACGTATCTTTCAAAGTGGCCTCAACATTAGCTAACACAACCAGAGTTAATCAATATTGAAAGTGCTCTGGATTGTGAGGCACACTGTTAAGGCTTTTATCTGCGAAAAATACAGTACCTAAAGATTTTCTTTACATTAACTTTCTACCAGTACTCCCCAAGATATTTGAAAACTTTTGGAGATCTTCATGAAGTGCTTAGTATTGATTCGTTGCACTTGGCTTCCAAAAGATGTCTTCTTAGTGCTGCTCCCCAGTGCATCGATGCTTTTCTGCAACTGCTGCAAAAAGAACCCCGGGGAGACGGTTCCAGGCACCAAACGAAGCACTTCATCTGGAAGCCCAGGCTGCCAGGTCACCCTCTGAGGGGACACTCACAAATAAAAGGCACAGACAGACTGTCACAGCGGCTGTGCTCTCACTCCTCCGCTGCTCATTAGCTCAGGCAATGCAGCTCCTCAAAGAGACTCGCGGCGGACCCGGAAAATTTGATTCTCACCAATTAAGAAATGCGCTTTGTTTACCAAACCCCTGCGTGCCAGTTCTGTATTGCAATATAGCTGGAACTTGTGGGGGTTAACAGAAAATAGTCCAAACAAGGCTCATTTATCTACATCCAGCTCAGGATGGGATTTCTGCTTTAAGTGAATTTAAATAGTAAGGTCATCGCTTTGTTAACCACAAGACTCCAGCGCAGTGTGAGCGAGAATGTTATTAGCCCATCGAGCTGGAAGTTCAAAGCACAACTCCACATCTCCAGTTAAACGTCTTTAATAGAATTGTCTGCAAGTACTTTGACCTCCAAGGGGACTTGGATGAATTGGTACGTATTAATCTACCTTGTATTAATTAGAAACATAATACTAAGCATGAATGCTGGCCTCCCCTTGGGTGTCAGCGTCAGTAATTGGTGAGCATGCTCGACAATCGAGGGAGTCTTGGTGTTACCAAAGAAGGATTCTTCTGCCACCAAAGCAGAAATGTCTGCTGTGGTGAATGCATTTCCAGGCTTGTTCTTTCATTTAAATGAGCCTGTGACAACTAAAAAGGAGCAGCTATGGAATTTTTCTATTTTTTCCCCCCTCTCCACTCTGTTTTCTGTTTTTTATTTGACAGAGAGGAGCAGCTGTGGATTAAAAAACATTGGAACCGAAACATGAAGGGGAATCTGTTGAGGCTCTAATTGGTCAAGCACAACTGAGAATGATGCTTCAGTGTGGTCGCTTCCCTTTGTTGATTTTCACTCTGAGTCGAAATTTCTGTCTAAATAGAAGCCTACTTGGGTTATTAGCAGAAACGAATCTGCAGGACACTTCATTAGGAATCACAAAGTAGCACACAGAGTTAAAGATCTATGAAAAGGATGAGTGGATACACACACACACACACACACACACACATTTACATGAAACTGTGTAGAAACTGTCTTTAAAAACAAATACTTAACTGTGGAAAACATAACTAAGATAAATAATGACAGCAAGTTAGAACTTCTGTTTTATGGTGCAACGTTAAAGTCATGTATTAAGTGAGGGTTAATGCCCGACGAAGTAAGCATTTTCATTTTTTTTTTAGAGGAGTTGTAAGCTAGCGGGTGACAGTGTAAACACAGAGCTCTCAGCAACAGGGAGGGGAAGGGTTGTTACGGACCAACGGTCCTGCCCACAACTCAGAGGTAAATTTCCAAAGAACTCCTGCCGCTCTGCAGAAACTATGTCCTAGAAAACAACACAGATTTTTGATTTTCACTAAAAACAGTATAATCATGAATAAACGTCCACTGCACTTTTACAATAGATCATAAGATGACCGAAGTGGAGCAAATGACTGTATAAGAGTACTGCACTGAGTAAGTGTGTAGTCAGCCATAGAAAAGGCCTTACTTCAGCAGTTGAAGACAATTCAGTCACCATTTTACTGCAATACAGATATCGTCATGTTTGAGCCAGACGGCAGTGATTGATTGGTTTAAGTCGACGTTTCTATCTCAACTACTGTCACCAGTCAGCAGTAAGCTTGTTGGAAGTCCACACCCATTCCACTGAAATTGGCTTAGAAGAATATGTCCATCAAGCATTGAGATGGGGAGCCGCGGACGCCCCATGCTTTTGAGGCATCTGATTGGTCGGTTTATACTTTAAATAACTTGGGACAAAAAAAAATGTCATTAAAAAAATAGGATTAGCAAGAAGATGTTAAAAAAAACAGGTATTCTGATTCTATTGAAGTCTATGGGATTTTTGCTTTCAGCTGGTACGTCTTGTTTAGAAGGCGAAGGGGGAGGGGTCACTCAGTTTGGTCCCTTTTATATAGTCATTGGCGGCTCCTCTGTCACTTGTGTCTCAGATTAAATTTTTTCTTGGGTCAGTTAGGCCTGGGCGATAAATCGATCAAATGAATTAATTCGAATTTTTTGTTACGGGCGATTTCAAAAATAACTAAATCGAGTTTTTATGTGGCGTATTTTTGGCTGCCCAGAGCTTCCGTAGCTTTAGTATCACACGGCGACACGCGACAATCGACGCACGAAGCAGCTAGCGACAGCATGGCTACCGGTGACAGTGGGATATTTGTTCCCAAGAAAGGAATCAAATCATCTGTAGTTTGGAACTGGTCTGTGTTCACTGCGACACACGTGGAGGAAAAGAGAGACCCCACGCTGCCTAAAGCCCATCGGAGTCAAAGGCTCTCCCGCGTGGCACGCGCTCAGTCCTCTTAAACACGCACGCGCCCTGACAAATACTCATTTTACAACGCCTGTATAGTTAGTTCATTAGTTAGTAAGTTGTTACTGTTATTCGTTAATAAAGAATACTGCGTTGTAGTTATTACTTGTACCGGTAGATTCATTTGCGACGCGGCCGCCGGAGGATTTTGTGTTCGGCGCGGGGGGGAGGGAGGGGGGTTCTGACCGCGACTCCTGCTTCTTAATCATCATCTCCGTGGAGAAGACGGGGTTTATTAATCTAATTAAAACCTTAGAGCCCAGATATGAGCTGTATTGTTAATCCTTTAGAAAATGGTGCTACTGTCAAGGTGAATGTTTGTCTCCTTTTAGTCTTGACTACAAAGTGGGACTTAAACACAGCTGGGAGTTTAACCTTTTTGTTTTGGATAAGTGAAAACAAGTTTAGAATAACGAAATTAGACATAAAACAAAACAAAAGTTATATAAAACAAGACAAAATTATTTAAACACAAGTCCAAAAAGGGAGTAAGAAGAAAAATCTTATACTTAACTTTGATTCCAAGAGTGTGCTCATGTATTTATTTTTCATCCCGGAAATGGGGGTTACATTTGTCTTGGGTTTGATTAAATAAAAGCAACATTTGCTTGAAATTGTCTGCCGTTTGTACTTATTGCTTTCTTTAAGTAGCGTGGGGGGAAATAAATCGGGAAAAAATCGGAAATCGAATTAAAAAAAATAAAATCGGAGATTGTATTTTTAGGCCATATCGCCCAGCCCTAGGGTCAGTCAACATGCGTCTTTTTGTATTCTGAAATTTTGTTATATCTTTTTAGAACTTTGTTGCTTTTTTCACTGTCTCCTGGTCGTTTTGGATGCTTTTGGAGTCTGAGCAGGTCTGCAGTCAAGGGCGCAAATGTTTGTTTAAAATGGGCTCAGCAGCACCATGGTCCATATGCATTCCTAGCACGTCTTGTGCATCAGTAATGGCATCCCCAGGTATCCCTAAACACAGAAAATCTCCCTTTGGATTTCAGATGTGTTGGTCTTACCGACTCTAGCAGACGGGGCAGTTATCTTTGGCTTTTTCAGAATCACTCTATCCTCTAATAGAAATTTCCCAGCAATCAATAAAAGGATGAATTATGTATGTCAAACAGCTACAGGGAAGTGACACAGCATGTAAATCAAGCCTTTCAACGCCTCTGAGTTTACTGTCTCTTTCCTGTCTCCAGTGCTCATTTGAAATGGATTGCTTATATTCTGTTTACTTGGGGATGAAAAGTGGGGTGTGGTGTGTGACATTTATTTGCAGTTGGACAAATGTGCAAGTGTGCACATATGTTTGGCATGCAAATACACAGGCTTTTTCCGAGGGTGAGAAAACTGGTACAAGCCCACGCTCAAACAGATGCAGAGCTGCATGTCTGTGCATGGAAAGTCTTTGTCCCGGTGTGCTTTCGGGGAGGACAGGAGCAGCCTGATGGAAATGAAAAGTGGCTCCTCGTTTGCTGTCAGTGCCACAGAACGGCTCTGTTCAAAATGGCAGGAGTGAAGAAAAGTCTCAGACTGTGCTTGGTGTATGAGTGTGTAAAACCTTTCAAAATAAGAGCTTTGCAAACTAAGAAGAAAATAGTTTCTTTTTTGTGTGATAATCCCTGAAGCTTTATTAAAAAATGTAGCTACAAACAAATGGT
The DNA here is from genome assembly GCA_037389245.1 of Oryzias sinensis. Classification (NCBI taxonomy): domain Eukaryota; kingdom Metazoa; phylum Chordata; class Actinopteri; order Beloniformes; family Adrianichthyidae; genus Oryzias; species Oryzias sinensis. Next base: position 37,256,155 of record CM074489.1, read on the forward strand.
ACAACTTTTATATCAAAACGCACAACCTTCATTTTTGTGAATCTTTGCTTTTATTTAGTTAGAACCTAAAACTACTGAACTGAAAATGAAATGACTTAATGTGTGATCCTTAACCCTGGAGAACCAAACAGCGGTTTTCTTTAGGGCTTTTAAAGTTAATTGAGCAAATTTGGTTTTTGTTTGTTCATTTTGGGAAGGAGCAATTGACAGAAGTAAAAAAAAACAACAACACAAAAATAAATAAATATATATAAAAATAAAAAAGAGGACAGCCTTAACATGACTTGGATTCCTCCAAAGAGATGATTCACAAGTGTGTTTGTGACCTCTGTCCTTAAGTAACTGAAATTTTAAAACTCAAAAGAATTTACTATTGGATTTGTATATGAAACAACCAGATTTAAAAATCCTAAACTTTGAATTTTCTGGAGTATAAGTCGCCCCTGAGGTATAAGTTGAATAATAAAGAAGAAAGAAAATCATATATAAGTCACTCCGGAGTATAAGTCAAACTTTTGGGAAAATAAGTGCAACACTTCTGAACAAATCTGCCAAGTCTGGCATGATACTGCATGATGCTGCGTTCACACCGAACGCAATTCATGCATCATATTCGTATCCACTGCTGCTTTTGACGCATGTCAAATTCGATACTCCACACTTGTCAAAAAATGTCTTATGAACTAGACGTGTGTCACACGTGGGAGGAGCTACCATCAAGTTTTTGGTGTTTTATTCTGAGAGATTTCTTTGGGTTTTGTTATAACTTAAATAATTTTTCTGAACTCATTTTAAAAAAGTAAATTGTGTTAACCCAGAGTTTTCAATCACATTAAGTAGCAAATATTATTCAGAAATAACTCACATATTTATTTGACTAGACCTAAAGAAGACTATAAAACAATTAAAAATTAAAACTTCAGTGTTCGAACACCAAGATTCATCCATCCATTCATCCATTTTCGTAACCAGCTGCATCCCTTTTAGGGCTGCCTGAGCCTAACCTGGCCACTGTTGGTTGAAGGTTAATGAAGGCTTCATGGCTTCTTCTTCTTCTGAGCAAAAAGTGAACATTTTCCTGCTTAGCGTCATCTGATGGTTGCAAACTGGAAGGACCAAGAGAAGATTGTACTTCTGTTAAATCCACTGAACTGATTTTATTAGTTGAGACGTCTTTGACTTAAATTTTTAATTTACACAAGTATGACCAAGAGCTTGTTTAGTGGAATGACAATAATACATTAAAACCATAACATTGTCAAAATCCAATTTATAGCGTAAATATGTTTAAAAGCAGGCTGCACAGTGGCACGGCGGTTAGTTTGCGCTCTTTCCTCACAGCAAGAAGGCCCCTGGTTCAAGTCTTGGCTTGGGGACCTGAAACAGAACATCAGTGGGGGACCTCTCTGTGTTTGCAAGTTCTCCCTGTGCATGCATGCAGGACTCCAACTTCCCCCTACCATCCAAAAAAATGCTTCATAATTAATTGGTCATTCTAAATTGTCCATGTGATTGTGACCCTGCAACAGACTGGGATAGACCCCGACAGCCCTGTGACCCCAAAGGGGATAAAACAGATTTGAAGATGAATGTTTAAAAGCATCATAAAGACAATATGTCCATATTAAATAAATATGAATAATATATTTTTCTAAAAAATCACATATTAGTCACTTCCTTAAATAAGTTGCACCCCTGGCCAAACTATTTAATATTCCGGAACGTTTACTCAGAGAAATACTGTATTTGTCTTTGGAGACTACTTCATAGCACTAAAGCGTACAGAAAAAATACAAGACTTTAGATGTGTGTGTTTTAGAGTGGAGTCAAATCAGATCAGAGCAACAATTTAGTTTATCTGTAAAAAACTGTATTTTTTGTCTTTAAATGGCTGGAAAAAGGGAAATATGTGGTCAGTTCCTGGCATCCTATTAAATATGATTTGAAGATGCATAAACAGAAGAATCTCTGCTTGAGAAATCAAAGACCACTTCCTTTTAAAAGTACCTCTCTGCTAATGGTTCTTCGACAATCATCCAGCATTTTCTGCCATTTTAAATGAAATAATAAAGTGACACTGGGAATTTTAAATTGCTCCGTGCACAGCGCCCATTAACTGTTTCTGGATTGTTAATGCCCACACCATCATGCTGCTGGAGTCATTAAACCATATTTTCCTTTTTTCCCCCTTGCTCTTTGTATTTTGTATTTTTTTCAGAATGCACAGTAAATGTCCACTGCAGCACAAGCGTGTGTTGTAAAACTGAACCTTTCAGGCCCTTGAAGAGGCTGAGAATAGATGAAAGTTGTTGATGGTTTTTGTCAGCGGAGGCAGGAGGTGATGTGTGCGGCGAGCACCACGTGACCGCCGCTCCACTCGGCTTTGTGTTTGTCGTTAAGGTTACGAGAACGGCCTTGGTCCTTTTCTGGGGGTCACATCTATTTGTGTCATATCATTTAAATGCACTTTGGAAAGAATGAATTCGTAATTAAAAGCACAGCGTTTTAACAGTTTCTAATATCGAATGTGAATGTAAAAAAAAAAATCATCTGAGAATAACAGCTCAGCTTTTTATTTAGATTCCCATTATGTTTCATTTTGATGTTTTATTTTTTGCTTGACCCTTGTGTACTTTTGCACGCCTCGGTGCTTAATGGCCCGTAGGATGATTACGGAGCAGATGAAGGGTAAATGTAGAGATCATGCAACTGCAGCCATAGAATCGCTTTCTTTGAGTCTGAAAGGCTGTAACTAACTTTTGCCAAGGATGTGTTCTGTATCTACGAAAACCCCGCAGGAAGCTAAAAGTAGTTTGTAAAAACTGAGTCTGGTCTAGGAACTATTAAAAAACCGTTTTTTTAGCTTATGCTACAGTCACATACACAACTGCCACCGGTGAGGAGGCATCGGCAGAACCTTTTAGATTCGATTTTTCTAGATTTTCTGAAGATCGATGATGTGGTCATGAATGCAGACAGCGGCAGTCAGGCGGAATGACACCTTTACGAAATCGGGCGACAGCTGGGCAACACCTTGGTGGCCACAGGGCGGTGGCAGCCAGATCGCCGGCTGGCAGCAGCTCAGATTGGACGATGTGTAAATGTCTCTGCATGGCAGCCGTTCATATCAAGTGCCACTGTTCATGCAACTGCCAGCTGCTTGGGAGCCGGGATGAATATAAAAGGGGATCATCTTGCACCACTGATTTTGAGCGCACATTATAATCTTTTCAATTTACAAATGTACTAATTTTTAGACAACATGCCTCCAAAGAAAGCTCAATGTTGTGTCCTCTTCGTATTCATCTCAGCATCAGCCACAATTTGTCAATACGCAGGTCTCAGAGTTGCTGTGGTGCTATCAACGCCATGATGAGTTTTGTGCAGCATCAATGCCATGCTGTCTCCCCCTTCAGACCCACAGTTGTGGTTTAGTCATTGCCAGGCCCTGTGGTCCATCTCAACAGCCCTCTAACAATCGGACGGTGGCAGTGGGACGGCAGCACGGGGCATGGAGGGGGTGGCTGGAGGGTGGCAGTCTAAAATTAGATGATCATGGATCATGGACGCTCCTATCAGTCAATCTGCTGCCTTCCTGCCACCCGCCTGTCACTGGACTGCCCCTGCACGACCTCCAAATGTGCCAGAATGTCCAGTGCCCGATGTCAAAAAATTGTCTGGTCGCCGTTTATTTTGAACTTTTTCTTAAAACCTCGGTGGGCGCCATGTAAAAATGCGCCTGCCGCCTCCCAATTACAAATGCCAATTTTGCTGAAAAACTTCAGCAAACTTGACCATAGTCTTAGCTTCAAAGTAGTTTTTACATTTCCTCTTTTGATGGGATTTTTGTGACCATTTGTTTTTGTGGGATATGTTTTGGGGGTTTATTATGTTTGCTATTTTACTACAAATTTTTTTTTTGTCTTATTTAGTTTTTCAATTTTTTATATTTATTGATTTATGTAAAGCACTTAGAGGTGTTCTGAGGGAGGAAAAGTCCTATATAAATAAAGTCGAGTTTGAATTATAATAAAGCAGGTCACCTGGTCATTGTAGCCACTGATTCGGGTTTTGCCATCAGACTGTTAAGTTTAGTTGACTGCTTGCTTTTATGTCACAATTTGCATGAGCAATGGGCAGATAAGGAGGCCATATCATGATTTATTAAGGTTGAGGAGCATTAAATTTTGCATTGATGAAAATCATACAGTCGGGGGAGCACTTCATCAAAATAGCACAGCCTAGACATTTCCAGTCAAGGTTAAAATAAGCAGCCTCGCTGCCTTCCTGCTCAGCTTATCCTAGTGTGAGATTTCATCGGCGGTTCAGAAGTTTTGGGGGAAAAATACCGCTGCCTCTTGGAAACAAGGTAATTTCAGGGAGTGGGGCATGGGTTAGTGGGAAAAGTTGGAAAACGGTACTCTGGAACACAAAGGGTTTGTATTTTGAGTCATTACAGAAAACATCCATCCATCTTCAGAACCTTTTGAATCCCTTTTGGGGTCATGCGGCTGCTGGAGCCAACCCAGCTACTGTTCGGTGAAGGTCGGGTACGCTGGCTACACAATCATACCTACGGGCAATAACTTAGTGTCACCAATCAACCTATAAAGCATGTTTCTAGTCTGTGGGAGGAAGTCGGAGTGCCGCGAAAAAATCCACGTGTCCACAGGAAAAGAAATCCGCGAAGAAAGGTCCCAGGCAGGATTTGAACCAGTCCCTTCTCACTATGAGGCAAGGGTGCTTACCACAACCCCACCAGTCAGCTCTCATTACAGAAACATGTCTTTAAAAACACAATAAAGTTATGATATAAGCAACTAGTAGCCTCTCAAAGCAAAGAATCAAACCACTAACTTCCAGAATAGAATCATTTTGACTTCCTGTAGAACAGTTATGTGCTGCCAACTTGATGTACAGAACGTCACATTGGTAGATTTAGGAGAAGATGGGACTTTGCTGGTAATAACGGGCGGCAGTTTCATAACGGGCTCAGGCGGTAGAGCAGGTCGTCCAACAACCGAAGGGTTGGCGGATCGATCCCCGCTCTCCCCAGCCAGCTGTCGCCCCCCGAGCGCGGCCAGCATGCAGCCCACCGCTCCCTCCAGGGGATGGGCCAAACGTGGAGAAAGAATTTCCCCATTATGGGATAAATAGAGTAAAAATTAATTATTAATTATAAAATCAGGTTTACGTAGAAAAGAGCGTCCAAGCTTGTGTGTTTTGGTTTATGTCAGACATCTAACGTATCTTCTAGTCACGCCGCAGGCCCACATGGATAGACGTCTGTTCAGGAACTCCAGTTCCTTCAGCTCTACTAAAATGATAAATGATGACAGCAGAAAGTAATGGGGCGGTTCTGTTGGCACGTTCTGCTGGGAGATTGGGACGAGCAGCACAGCCGCCTGCCAATGCAGGACGGGGATTGGGACTCTGTATGTCTGTCGACAGCGAGCAGATCCGTGTCGATGCTTATGCAGCACAACTCTTTTTTGTGTGTGTTTTCTTTTTTCCCTCCCATACATAAATTGTGTTTCTGGGCATGAAATAAGCGCACCTTTACCATTTTTTCCCGGCAGACATTAGGCCCGTCCTATTTAAGGGCTTCACAGTTGTGCAGAGAGCAGCTTTGCAGACATGACACAGCATGGGGCACGCAGAGTTCATGTGGCTTTAAGGGACCTGCGGAGTCCAGCAGACCCATCTGAGTGGATATTATGGGAGTTTCAGGCTGCAGGCTTTATCGTAAGAAACTCTAATCAAACGATCAGTTTATACTGCAGGACTCTAGAAGGAAAAAGCAAATAAAGTCAGGTATGCAGGACTATGTGTTTATTTTTTATTGCAAGGGGTTTGATATTACAAGATGGTAGAAAAACATTCCAGTCGAGCTGCTGGTTCAGGTTTGCTTCTTATTATTAATCAGTCATATTAACCTCTATGTGTTGATTTATTCACTTCTGCTGCCGTTTCTCCTTGCATCGCAAATGTCACATCTTGCATCGGAATGTACCACTTCAAATAAAAAAATCATAACCGTTATTGTGTGCATTTTCGACATATATGAAATGTCCATCGAGTGTTTGGGCCGATGGGTCTTAACGTGGCTTCAGTTTGGAACTGTTCAAATTTTTGGGTCGGTTGAGAATTACGCATATTTTACGCGTATTTTTTGTAGTTTATATGCAATTGTTACATAAATCTTACGCAATTGTTTGTGATTTTTGCACTTTCCACGATTGTTCCATGTATATCTAACGGACATTTCACGCATACCACTGATGTGCGTGTACGGCGCACGCATCACCTTCAAGTTACGTAATTGACGTACAAATCACTAAGGAATTGCATATAAACAGTGCAATAAACATTGAATGGTCATGTTATACGTTGATTTACATATTCTTAGTGTGGTTTATTCGTACTTCTTCCGTGGTTTGAAGGTGGTTCGTTCTGTGAAAATTTCACCTACAGCTTTTCTCACTTTTTCACGATTTTCATCCGTACTATATATATATATATGTGCAACATGTAGGCAGTGGCTGTGTGACCCTTATAAGTGTTCACTACGGCCGCAGAATGCCCATAGAAACATGTGCATGAACATTTTTCGTTCTATTGGGTATGGGTTCTACAGTTTTAATATTTGGTCCAGGCCACCTGTGTGCCCTATATGGGATTGCTCGCATCCACCCGTAAGGGCAGTTTTGATTAAGGCATTAATCCCTGGTGGATGTGGACTGATCAGGTTGGAAAAAAAACATGCTAAGACTCCTCTATAGTCATATTTCACTTAATTGATTAAAAACAGGAAAATTGGAGATAAAGAAGCTGCATGTGGACAAATGGAGCCAACAAAAAGTGGAGGTAAATGCTCTAAGGGTGGCAGTTGTGACTGCTTGCTTGAGCCAGCACACCACCGTTGTCATCGTACAGCTGATTGCTCCGTGAGGACATACTGCACCGCTCCAATCAATCCCACACACACTTCTGGCATTCTCTCCATCACTGACCCTGCCAGCAGTCTGAGCTACCAATCACATATAACAACTGCTGCCTCCTCTTCTTGTAGCTCCTTCAGGCTGCTGATGGAACACTTTTTCTGGAGCCACATGTCTTTCTCATATCATAGCAGTCACTTATGCCTGAGATGCTCTGTAAGCCTTTTTTTGTTGTTGTATCTCGTCTGTCTGACATGTTAGCCTTCATGTTGACTTCACATAACGGGTCCATGCTTCTCCTGACAGCAGAGGGATCATTTAGCATCTCTTTGGAAGAGAACTCAGCGTTTGCAGCTCCAAATCAGAGCCCCTCACTGGTGGGCATTTCCCACAAAGACCCTGAAGCCAGCGCACGGTTTGACATTTCCCAACTCCTAATAACAGAAACCCTGCTGTTGTTTATTTGTTTATTTGTTTTCTAAAAAAAAATCTCTGCTAGCTTGGGCTAAACTGTTTTAAAGACCTAATCTGATCAGCTTTTGATCTATTTCTGAGTGTTCTTTTAATTACGATTGTGTCGCTGAAGCCAAAATAAAAAAAAACTTGTTGTTTTCTAGGACGTAGTTTCTGCAGAGCAGCAGTAGTTCATTAGAAATTCACCTCTGAGGTGTGGGCGGGACCGTTGGCGTGGAGCAACCATAGAGTGTAGGTCCTCCATCATCAGAACGATGCAACAAGAATATATTAAAAACACCAAAATCACATTTTTTATTGGAGTGGGTCTTTAAATGTCCAGATAAACTTCTCTCGGACAGAATCAGAAACACGTCTGCTGTTTCACACAAGGCGTGTGTCGTTTTAAAAATAGAAAGGACGCTGTTGTGGATGCTGAGAGTCTGAAAATGAGTCATCCCGGTGAGAAGAACCGCAGTGATGTCTTTGAGAAGTTTTTATTTTTCCCTGCCCTTTGAGGATTTACCATCCGCAGCTTCAGAGTGGAATCAGCTGCTGCCTCTTCCATCCGCACACAGCTAATCAGTGAGCGGCCAGACATTAGTCATTTACAATAATTCACTTTGAGGGACAGCATAAAGGCAGCTGCTTGCTTTATGTTCTCCTGCTTTTCCCTGCCTCTGTCAGGCTTTCTGCTGAGAGCACGTTTTGTGGTTGTTTTTTTAACACATTTATTACTCGGTGTGTTGCTGTCACAGCAGTGTGCCTTGTGGACTCCTGGTTGTTTTCAGACCTTAGAGTTAAATGGTGTTTCCTGTCAGTGTGAAAGGCTCGACATGCCTCTCCTGACCTGACTTTGTAAATCCGCTCCTAGCTTAGAATGTGAAGGTCTGTCACATTTGTTCTGACTGGTTTTTCTTTCTGGAAAAGCTGCAGGCTGTGTTAAGCTATACGGACACGTGTGACACGCGTTCCAGAACGCAACAAATGCGGGTTCTCGAGCATGTGACGTCGCTCAAGAACGGAGGTTTGGCATATATTGTTGTATGTCATGAGTCATGAGTTTAAGTTGTTCTGTTTATAAAAAATGTTCTTTTGCTCAGATGTTTCACCAGAAGTTTTTGCATAGAGCTTCAAACTAGCCTGATTTGTTTCTTAGTGTGTATCAATAATGAGATTTCCAGTTACCTTTTGCTACCGCATTTAAGTTTATCTTTTAATGAGGTGATCTTAAAATAGTTAAATAAATAAAAATGATTATTAATGATGATTAATTATTGTCTGAACTTTGTATTTAGTAGATTAAGTTTGAAAAAACATGTTCTTATCTTCCTCTGCACAGCCTATAGTTTCTGTTCAGAAACAGAGTTCTGAAATGACAGAATTGCACAATAATAGGTCCAACTGAATTTACTGCTACTACTAGGAGGATCTTTTTTGACACTGAATCTTATTTTGTAAAGGAACTTATATGTACTTCTGTCAGATTAAAATAAATCAATATTGTTATATAGCCTTTTAATATAACACTGTTAGATTTTAAATATTAGAACAAATTAAAAATCTACATGATATAAATAAATGGCCTAATGGCTGCAAAGAAAGTGTATTTTTATAAAAAAGAGTACCGGTAGTCAGATTTTGCGGCTCTATCTCAGTTTTGTCAGTGAGAAACTGGACTAAATAGTTCTTTTATAGGTTGCTGACCTCTGGTTTATCCATTGCATTAATAACATAATTAAAAAAAAACTCAAACACACTCTTTATACATACAATATACACACTGTATATGGTGGCAGTGGAATATTTGCAAGGAATCCATATCAGACTTTAACATCTTGTCCACAAATGACAAATGAAGCTAAAACTAATATTTCCAAAATAATTTAACTCAGTTATTGGTGAAAATCTGAATGTGAATGATTCTGATCCAGATCTCAGCCCATCAATCCTCCCTGTGATTATCTCCAGGATTAAATGAATAAACTCCAGGCTGGCTTGTTAAAAATGATTATATATAAAGTCTTTTGAACGGCTCTTTGAAATGAACTGATTTAAAAGATTAGGCTCCCTAAAAAGAGCCATACATCCCATCACTAGTTCAAACTGGACTGTAACTATCCGTTGCAAGCACATGTCCGCCATCTTTCACAGCTCTATTCCCATAAATGAAAGACATGGTGTTATAGAATTCTGGCCGGGCACAAACCGAAATTATTCATACATCCTTCATGAACAATTTTCAAACGGTTGGTACTACCATGCATTAAAAAGGAACACCATCCATAAGTCATTACCAAATCTGAGTCCCTGATTGGTCAAAGTTCAACCTGGTTTAACTTTCAATGTGCATTAAACTGGCGACCGTGGTGCAGCGGTAGGACGGTCGACCCATGATCGTAAGCTCTCAGGTTCAATTCCCACCTTACACACCCATGTGTCAAAGTGTCCTTGGGCAAGACACTGAACCCCAGCTTGCCTCTGGGGGGAGGTTGGCACCAGTGTTTGGCAGCAGCGTGTGAATGGACGAATGGGACTGTGACTGTAAAGCGCCTTAGAAAGCGCCTAGAAAAGTGCTAAATAAGTACACGCCATTTACCATAAATGGCCGCATTTTTTACATAGAGCCTGAAAACTGTTGGAAAAACATGTGTAGCGATGCATGAAATGTGAAAACCAAAACACGTGATTACGTAGGCATCTCATAGGAAGTGGCCACATGATCATGCGTTGCTGAAAGCAGTGTGAACGTAGCTTCACAGAGTGTCTATATCTGCTTTTAGGCATTTATCTTATTTAAACTACTTTGGAAGCAGAGAAAATCCAGTTTAGAACCAATCTTTTTCCAATATTTCCCAACAAAGGTTGGGAATGTGAAGTGACTGTTGCTGCTGTCAAAGTCTTTCTGACCCCCCCCACCAGCCCAACTGAAACAGTTTTTGGTGACAGCAGGTCGAGTGCCACTCGAATGCACCATTCCAGCACAGACAGAGGGGCAGATGGTCCTCCAGACCCGAGCTGCCAAAAGCAGGGCTTCATCATGAGAGACAACAGGGCCTAATGTGGAAATCCAGCTCGTCAGCAGTTTGTTTAGAACTAATTCAGCCTTCAGCTGCTTCCTGACTGAACTCTGCACCCCTGCATGCCTCTGCACTCCTCTGTGCAAAATGAAAAAAAAAAAAAGATCCACGCCGCTCTCTGATCTATCTCTCCTAGCCTGCTTTCTGCTTGCTCTGCCCCTTTTTTTCGGACTTCTTTCGCTGATTCACTGACTCTACCTTTCCCCCATTCTGAGTGCAGGGTTCTCTCTGGGAGATATTGATTGCTTTCCTTCCTCTCAGCCTCCTCCCACTCCCACCCTCTTACTCCCATTATGTGGGGCTTGTTGAATCAAGTCCCAGACTGCATCCCTTTGGGGAAATTTAAGTTGGGACTGTTTAAAATGAGGAAATATTCCTTTTTTCTTGACTGAAGGTTTTAATTGTAGCATATTTGATTCCTTGACTTGTAAATCAAAACCAATCAACAGCTTATAGGAGCTGGTTCAGTGTTTGGGGTTGGACGCATGTCAAAAATAGTGTCTTTCTTTGCATTTTACTTGTGTAAATGACAGGAGTTATTTAAGTTTGAGGCGTTTTTGTGCTTCTTTGCAGATGTCTGCTGACCCACTTTATCAACAGCTGATGAAAGAAAATGAAAGACTAGTGTCTTGCCACCATACAGAGTTGCAATGCTATAGACATTCCCATGGGATTACTACAAAATAAAACATGAAGAGAGCTTTGTTTGAAATATGTTCTAAAAGAAATCTGAAAATTATAAAGATTACATAAGTTGTTGGTCATGGCCAGAATATTTTTTCTTCTGTTTTTATTAAAATACATCTTACTGCAAAAAACAGGCCCTTTACACATAAGTCAAAAAATCTTACCTTATTTGTAGACTTCTCTAAATAAGCAAAAAAAAAAAAAAAAGAAATCTGCCAACAAGGTCAGAAAAATGGCTCAGGAGAATCTGTCAATCAGATGTTTGAGGTGAGGGCCCAGCAGGCACCATATGCTTTTACTGAAGCATCTGATTGGTTAGTTTATAACTTGAATAACTTGCAAAAAAGAAAAAATATTTTGAAAAAAACGTAAATTATCAAGAAGATTTGAAGAAAAAGATATCTGAGCAAGAAGTCTATGGGATTTGGGGATTTCTTGAAACCAGATGGTACTTCCTGTCTGGGGGAGGGGTAGCTCAGTCCAGTGATATATGTGTCTATGATCACTACTCAATACTAGCACATGTTGCCAACCTACAGATGGAAGAAGCTTAGTGCAAACAGTCAAAGTGGTGTAAATCTTACTCCAGACTTTTTCTTTCACAGCTCTATTCCGATATATGACAGATTTCCTGTCATAGGATTCCGGCTGGCACAAACCGCAGTTATTCATTTTTCCTTAATGATGGATTTCCGAAACAGTTGGGCCTCTCTGTGTTTTGAAACAGAAATTGCCCAAACATCACCGAATCCCTGATTAGTCAAAGTTCAGTTGCCACAACTTTTGCAGCGGAATCAAAGACCATGTGTTTTATACGTGGGCCAGGCTTAAAAGCTTGCTTAGCGAAACATGAACTGAGGTTTTAATCAAAACAGTCCAAAAGGCGTATCTACATGGGTTTACATTGGCTTTTTATCTAAAGTATTTGTAAACGCCCGGTTTGAATTTGAAAAACCTTCTGGATAAGACAAGTTTCCTTGCAAGACGGAATCTAAGCTGATTTTTCTAGAAACAAGGGTCTTTATACTTTCTGAAGATCCTGTTTTTGCTGTGTAAATGTTCTTTTTTTCTATCTTAAAGTGGGTTTTCCAGCTTTCTATCATCTTTTATTTATTGGGTGAGCTTGTTGGAGGTGACAGAGCAGAGAAATGAGGACAAAATGTAGAGTCAAACTCAGGTCAGGTAGGAAGCAGTGGAAGAATCCACCAGTTATTTTGCATTAACAGGTCTGAGTTTTGTTCCATTTGACATGTTCTCTACGGAAATTTATCTTTGGAGAGCTGTACCAAAAATGCAAATGTCCTTTTTTCTTCCTGCAGTGAAGGGCGCATTGAAGTGGTGGGTGGTGGAAGTCTCCAGATCGCCGATCTGGTGGAGGACGATGCCGGCGTTTACACCTGTGTGGCAGAAAATTCCAACAGCACAGCTACTTCCCAGGCCGAGCTCACCGTTCAAGGTATGTTTACCATTTCAATTCCCCACAGGCAGGTCTGAAACTCAACATATAATTACAGTCTCTCCAAAAACATGCTATTATGATTTTGAATCAGCCAATAGGCCTAAAATGTGGTTTATTGTTCAGAGGAAATTAAAAAAGCAAGGGACAGTGAGGGATGAATGGCTGCACAGATTGGAAATTAGCAAGAAGCGAAGGAAAATGAAGTTAGACAGGAGAGCTGAGGCTCCCCTGGTGCGGTTCTGGTCTCAGAGCATACTTCCATCTGTGGAAACAGACTCATTTGATCCTATTATGCTTGAGAATGAGACTTTTTTCTTTTGAGCTTAACCTTTAAAAAGACAAAACAAAGCAGCTCTGAGTTTAGTGAAAGGAAATGAGTGGAAGGGTTAAAAGGCAACAAGGACATTTAAAGGTTTGTAGATGTCAGAGTCAGTTTTTTCTTTTTCCAAAAAAGATTTCAACATAAAATTGAGTTTGTTATGGTGTTTTTGGATTTACTCTTGATTGCATCACAGCATTGAAACAAGTGTGGATAAAAAGCGGCTCATCTGGCTTAACTTGATCATGGAAAGCGGCAGCAAACGCACATTGAAATGCCAAAAAGACTGGGTCTGCATCTATTTTGCAGCAGGCAGATTCAAACTAGAGAAAGTTCACGAATGGGTAAAACGGTGTAAAAAAAAGCTGCGGAAGTATTAGAGGAGCTTTATGAAGTTGCCATATGTATAGTTTTTCCATCTATGCCAATTCTTTTGCTGTTTGTATTTCTGAATGTCTTTTTCTGCTGCTGCTGCTAATTTTCAAAGTTTATCTAATCTAATCTAAACTGAGTTGCTTTTCTGAGTATTCCTCTAAGACCCTGCACTCTGAGCACCACCCCCTCCCAACCAACACAAACTAGTGGGTTCTCACATTGTGACGTAGATAAATGAAGAACAGCCCCTTCCAGGAAGATTCTGCGCTGCCAGCACCGCCTATATTTCATAAAAAAGTTTCTATAGTGTGCCAAAGGTAATATGTTATCATATATATGGATATTGTTTCCCTGAAAGGCTAAAGAAAAGCACGTTATATAGGCCCTTTACTGTGTGTGTGATAGTTATAGATTTAAAAACAGTACATAAGTTTATAAAATTGAGCCATCCCCAAAAAATGTTTGGAATATACCTTTATATTTATTACTTTAAAAAATTGTTGTCGTTTTTCTTTTGGCCATATTTTTTTTTGTGTACGTGATTATTTCTTTTAATTCTGTTAAAATGCAGTTTGTATAAATTTAGGTTTGGACTGAATTGAAAAAAAAGGGGGCTTGGATTCAAAAGTTTTCGAACTTTTCATATAATCATTTCCCGTTATACTTCTATTTATTATATTTATTTATTATTTTAGTAGTTCAAATAAATACATACAAAACATTTGAAGAACTTATATCTCTGCAGGTTTCAGGTGATCAGCTGACTAATTTTATATTTTCTCCCAAAAGAAATTTGAGATTACTTTATTTTCAGCACAAAAAGAGCTCATAGCCAAAATAATGGGTTAATATGCTGTAGGAAGATGGAGAAAAACACATGTGAACGGGTGCTGAAGGCGCACCACTTTTATTAAGGTAAATGTTTTTAATAATTCTTCAATTTGTCATATATTTCAATCAACGTTAACGTTTTTATGTACTGTGAGTAGATATGATGGGCAAAAACCAAAAAGACGGAGTAATTTGATGGTGCAATTAACTGCAGTTTGATAAGGTTAACCACATCCAGCCTCTTACTCACACTCACAGAAGGCAAAATGAGCGCAGACACACAAAATCCTCTTTTATATTATTTGATATGCTGCACTCTTCACTGGAAGAAAGAAATCCATTTTTTTTTACCAGTGATCTATTGTTTTTTTCAAGTCTTAAATGGTCTCATTTAGGAGAAACTTCTGGCTCTACATCTAATCGGCTACACTTTCTGTAACAGTCATAAAGTACACAAACCCTCATGTTGTGTGTCTGTGTGCTTTGCCCTCATCAAGTGCGGCAACAAGATTTAGTTTGGAATCACTTTCGACACTGGGAAAACTCCCTGAGGCTCATTCTCGATCTTTATTGCATTTCACACGGTTGCACATCGGGCCATGACTCCCAATCTTTCCTCCCCAAATCCCTTCATCTGCTCGTCACCCTTCAACCTCCCTTCCATCCCTTCCCGTCACTCGCTGCGATTAAAGGAGACAGTAATGGAAAATCGGATCAGGCCACTGGAGGACACCTGACTTCATTCGTTTTCACTTTTTGAGTCTTTCCACCAATTTTCCCTCTGAACTCCTTCACGTCTCCAAGCCCTCCAGGCGTCAATGTGACGAGGCTTTGGGGGATTGATCGGCTCTCCCTGAATATTGTCATGCGACGAGTGTTGTTGTAATACAATAATGCAGTTTGATTAGTTCCAATGTTGTAGACTCAAAAGGGCAAATTACATTAGTTTCTACCACATTCATAAAGAAGCTCAATTATTCCATTGATTTGCTCCTTTGACGGCAAAAGGTCAACTGATTGCCTCAATAAGTGGTTGTGCCCCTAAAGGACACTCAAATCAATGTGGTATGAATCCATACTAAGAGCGTAACTTTTTTGTTTTTTTTGCATTGTAACTTTCACTAAAACACCTCAGGGTTATTTTTTTCTTGGATTGACTATGTGTTTATTTTTTCAAGTGGCTCTCCACAAACACTGGACAGTTCTGCTGAGGAGAAGTCAGCTGGGAATTTTCGTGGTGGGTTTGGCCTAAAGATTGCTTGAGGTTGTGTGACAGACATTTATACAGAAATTCACCAATATACAAACTACACGATGGTTACACAGCTCACAAGTGGAGTGCTGTAGCATTTGTTGATTTCTTTTTACATAATAAGGGATTTCCATTTATTAATATTCCCTATAAGGAACATACTACATTTACAAAATGCCAGTATTTTTTTCTTTTCTCAACCTGAAAACAAAATATAAGACAAAATAAAAAATCAGTTAGCATAATTTGGGAAAGAATTTCATGCTATGTAGACAATAGGCAAGTATTGTGCGTTCAAGAATGCACTGAACGTGGGTTATTGTAGACCATTTTAGCATATGGTGTTCACACTGGACTGAAGAGACTTGGTGCCAAATGTCAAAGCAGTGCAATTCTAGCAAATCGTGCTCCAGACGTTGTCTCTGACTGCTCTATTCCAATATGTGAAAGATTAGGTGTCATAAACTTCCAACCGGAGACAAAGCGCGATTATTGTCTCCTTCATGATCCATTTACAAACGGTTGACACTTCTGTGTTTTGAAAAGGACGCTACACAAACTACCAAGTCCCTGAGTGGTCAAAGTGTAACTGGTTTAACTTTTGTCGGCACACAATCACCACACATTTTGTACTTGGAGCCCAAAAATGGATTTAAGAAATTGTGCAGCAATGCATAGACGTGAGCGATTTAAACCCAAAACACGCTTATACGGTATATGCGTTTACATAACAGTTGCTCCAACGCACAATTCCCAGCCCGATGTGAAGGTAGCATTAGAGTTTCTGACTTTGTTTACAACCGGCTAACTCCAAACCCAGGCTAGTATGTTAACTGTGACAGAGTATTAGGGCCACCATAAAAATACATAAATACATGAGAATAAAGTCAAAATGTGTGGAATAATGTCATAGTTTTACCAGAATAAATGAAAAAACTATGATAAAAGTAAAATATTACAAGAATAAAAATCGTTTTTACAATAATAAAGTCACAATTTTATAAGTTGCAATGTGAAAATTAAATTTATGAAGCAAAAGTCTGTTCACTAACAGACTTAAACATAAAAAGAACCAATAAGATGTGAAAGACAATGTATTTTCAGTGGTTATCTCAGCATTGGTTTCACAAATAAGGACAAAATAAGTCTTATAGAGAATCAACATTGTCCTGTTGTAAGTATGTGGACAATGAAGAGAATTTACAGGAAACTGGGTCTCTTCAGAAGTTGATTCTTTGCCCACAGTGAGTGGATTTCCAGTGGGCGCACCCGTAGACCTGTGACAGATGTGTATTTTCTTAGTTTGGCGCATAAATGTAGGTTTGGATGTAAAATGATGTTGCTTGTTGCCCTGAGGATGGATGATGATGCAGCCTTATGTCTTTCTTTGAGGTGGACCTATGGGTCAGAATGTCATTTTAAGTGACTGCAAGGCTTTTAAGTGAATACTTTTTCTGTTCCTAGTATAATTTTTCATTTGTTAAAATGTTTTTAGTTATTTATTGTTGCATTTTTTTGAGTACCGGTACTTGAATGAAAATAGCTTCCATTGGACTGAATTAAGAGCATCCACGCATCAGTGGGCTGTACTGCTTCAATCTTAATGTGATGGACGGTTAAATAGTTGTGAAATTCAATCTTGTCAAATTTATTTAATTTTCCCAGATCTGAAATAGAAGCATTCAGACATTCAGGAACAGGTTTTGATCAGAGCAGATCTGTGCCGAAGTTAATTAAATGTAATATTCTATAAATGTTGGGCTGTAGTACGGTTAGATATTGACTGTTGAAATAAATTATCATAGCTCTTTAGGCTGCAGTTGACTTTTGCTGTAGACTTTATTAGTGTTGAATAGTTATATGAAATCGCTGTTTTCACACAGATGATGGTCTGCAAATGTCTGGAAAGAAATGTTAGCGGTTTCTTATTTTGCTTACTTGTGTGCATGTTATGAAGGGTTAGGGTTAGCCTGACCTTCAGTGACATCTGTGTCTGTATTGTTCCTTACCAGCTCAACCAACCAAGCTATAATATGCCTGTTGAGTTTGTAGTTTGTTCCAATAAGTAGGAGAGAGTGGGGTAAGTTGTGCCAAGTAGTGCCACCCCTCCTATTTAAAAAAACAGAAGAAGAATATTATTTACCAACACAATTTTGAAGATGGATCCACTCATCATCCAAAGAAAGGAGATTGGTGGTTTGAGAGAAAAGACCAATTTGGTTCAAAAAACATTTTTTTGCCCTCTAAAGTAAAAATTGGATAGCCGTGTTTTTATGATCGCTATGTTTGAACAGTTTTAGATAACAGTTCACACATCTTTTATTGCTTTAGTAAGCTAAATCCCAGGTTTATGCAGCCAGCTTTAAACAGCAGGGGGTTGCATTTTTCCCCCCCAAAATGGTGGGGTTGAGGAGAGTTGTGCCACGGGCACAACTGGAGAATGTCAAAGGAAAAAAAATCAGTGCCAAGTTTCTGATGAAAACTTTTCAGAGGCCTGTTGATGGAAAGTCCGTTTTCATATTTAGAGAAAATAATGGAGTCATCCCTATGGATGTGCTCAAAAAGCTGCCCTTACCACTCAACCCTGGTGGTGCAGCTAAAAGGGAGCATGGGCTTACTTTCCCTTGCAGGATTGACAAATGGGATGTTCAGTAGTAAGTTGAACCTGTGAAGAGATTCAGATCAGGATAAACTGCAAATGTTTTATTTTGTTGTAAGTATAAGTTCATATGGCCCTGCCATTGTTGAAGTACTTTGGCCTTTGATGTTGTAAACTATATTTGATTAAACCACCCACAACACAAGTACTTACTGTATATTCATAGGGGAACAAAAGTTCATATTTTCCTGCAGCATTGCTAAAAAATGTGGTCTCTGTAAATAAACAATATAGCAATTAAATTAAATACACTTTATGTTGATTTTTTCTGCACAATAAATTGCATATTTATTGTTATTGCAATGTCAAGCTGTGCAATACGAACATCACAATAAACAGCGAAAAAATCACAATAAATTTGCTAAAACAATCTTATGGCTGCTTGAAGTATTTAACGAATCAGGTTGGAGCCCTTTTATGTTAGATGCTTGCCTACATGTTTTTTTTGCATTTAATTTTGATTTAAAAAAACTAGTTTACTTTTGTTTTCCAATTTTTTTTTTCCCATTTTTTTTTCAGAACATTTCTCAGTGGATAGCTTCTATAAGGACACTTTGAAAACTTGTTTTTTTATCTATTTGATCGTCACCATCTTGAAAGCAAATGATGTCACAAGACCCTGGCCTATCGGAAAATGTTCTTGTAGTTAAAACAAACAACCTTGATAGTTGTTTGAACGTCCCCAAAAATGCAGTTTTAGAGCAGAGGGTGTGGTGGCTCCTAATCGACCCCAGTTTGTTCCGTTTCAGGGCCAAACACAAAAGACTCTATATAGTAAGGTTTATAAAAATATATATAATAACAACGTTGTGATATAAGTTATAACAAAGTCAAAAAGAATTTCTTTTTGTTTTACTTTTCTGTAGTGCTGTGCAATTATCTATTTTTGTAAATGCCTAACAAGGCCCTTAGTGGTTATGTTAAGCCTCGTTTTCAGAGTGGTACAGTCCAGAAACTTGAGTGTTAAAATGGACCCATCAAACCGTCCCAAACCGTATCATTTTTGGCCTGTAGGTCCATAGTAAAATAGAACTGAACGGTTAGGGCAGAGCTACTGTTGTCACGCGATGAAACCCGTTGATTTGCGGAAGGTTATTACGTCCAAAGAAAGCGCCGACGTCTTTGTTGTTGCCACACAAACACCTCTTTTCCCAATTCAAGATCCAAGCCAAGTTTTCTCCTCTTTTTGGCTGTTTTCTTCTTTGCCACCCGCAACACTTTGAGAGTAGATTGTGGTCGGCGAATTTCATTAAATGACTTACCAAAAGCCACGTGGAAAAGAAATTAGCTCCATTGCTTTTGTTGATAGCTTTGCTTTTGCTGTTGTCACACTACTATGACGCAAAGCTACGCAATCAGTCTACACTAGACAGTAGTGACAGTCGAGCTATGAGTGGAAATGCTCACCTGAATTGCCTGGACCATTCTAAACCGTACCGCTCAGTGGAAAAAAAAGGCCTTGGTGGGACTTTTCCATCTAACCTCAAAGGATTCTGGAATGAACCAAACCAGATTCCAAAACCACTGGAAGTGGCTCTTCTCTCCAATAATAATTCTCATTGAGTGATCTCCCCGTCTTTTCACGAGCTTGTAAAATAACTGAGGCATAAATCAGAGATGAAATCGTCACCTTTAGCTTTTACTTCAGCTCTTTGTTCTTCACAAAAATAGTCTGCTTAAACTTATATAGTTTGGATGAATCCATTTTCATGATTGGCCTTTTTAAAATCTATGCAATATAAAGGAAGAAGAACACTGCATGCTTTATCATCCTATAAAATGCAATCAAGTTGTCAAGGAGAAGATTGCAGTTTTTGTGTTCAGACGACAGCCTCAGACGGCGGCGTCTGATATTACAGCGCCGCTCACAGAACCAGCTGCAGAACCAGTGTGAGGCTTGAAGGGTCGTCATGCTCTGAACAACTGTTAACAGCAGCATTCAGGCCACTCGGACCCTATGGAGGCCCCACGCTGCGTGTTGACATACGAGCATGTGTTTACTATAGCTGTTGTTTGACATTTCACCCTCTATTAGAGCTTGCAGAAGGAAGGAGGGCACAGGCCAGGGGAGGCAACAGATTGTGATTACAGTCTTGTGTGACTGGATCCCCACCCGGACCCGTGCACTGTTTGTGTGCCTGTGTGTGATATCAAAATAGAATGGAACCAGTCTGATGAGGCTCCGAGTTAGGGGTCCTCATCTGTCACGCTTATGCTTTCATGTCATCAGCTTAATTGTTGTTTCCATGTACTGCACTGGCAAGCAGGAAATCCCTACCACAATAAAAGCCTTTCCTGTGAACTGATTGCTTTAAACTCTGTCAACAAAGTGTTTGTACCTTTTAGCAAAAAATAAATATCACAGCAGGGGGGTCATCAATATGGATAAATGTACTTTTTTTTGTAGCAATGTTTGTGCAACACACTTCCATTGACAGCAGCCTCTGCTCTGCCTACAGCTGGACTATAACCATGCACAGAATATTTTCTCCACCTATTCCCTGAAATAGTTTTTATGTGAATTATTTGTATCCTTTGCAGATTTGATTAAAAACAAATAGGGACTTTGGACACAGAGTCTCCCTGCTCTGCCCCTGACGAAAGCACTAAAAAGATACCCAATCCTGTTTAGCTATTTAAAGAGCACTAATGCTCTCTGGCACACACCTTTTCACCTTCTCATGTGTCTTTGCGTTATTTTGCTGGTGCCTTTGTGTTTGTGTGTCCCAGATCTGCTGCAGAGCCCTAATCCAGCTTGTTTCTTTCTAGCTGATGAAATAAAGAAAAAGGCATATGCACTTTTAGGGCCAAAACTAATGCTTTAGATTGACACAGAGATCCTTTTCATCGTTAAACTAAAGCTTCGCTAACAAACTAAAATGTTGTAAATGGGTTTCGGCAACTTTTAGTCAGTTGATCAGCAGACACCTCCCAAAATTAAGCGTTTAGGACCCACCCCGATCATCTTGTGATCTATTTTTAAACCATTCGCAGTGGTTTCTTAATTATGATTATGCTGTTTTTGGACAAATCAAAAAACCTGTTGTTTTCCAGCACTATAGGGCGCACCAGATTAGAAGGTCCACCATCAATAAATGCTCTATTTTTTTTTACTTCTGTCAAACATAAGACCCACCTAACTGCAAGGCATTAAGCAAAACAAAAAGAGTCAGACATAAGTCTGTCATTAAGACTTTCTAAACTGCGTTCACAGTAACTCTAGAACTTGTTTGTAACACGCTACATGTAGACCACGTTAGACGCATTAGCCGTGTTAGCATATTCACAATACCTGAAACTCCCACCGTTGTTTGTAACACGTAAAAAAACAGACTGATAGCGCTACAAATAATGTTACTGTGACTATGCCAACTCCCAACCTTGTTAGTAACATAAAAAAAAACAATTTGACACCGCTACACATTAGCCGCGTCAGCATATATTGCATGTTATACAATAACACCCAAACTTGTTTGCAACTGGTGAAAAAACAGAGCGACATTTTGACAGAGCGCTGTGTACTTCTCAAAACTGCTTCAACATTGGTAAACAAAACCAGAATTAATCCATTAATAAGGAGCTTCAGATTTTGTCTTTCTTCTGGGAAATAATTGTCTTTTAAGTCTGCCTCATAGTGCGGAAAATGATCGTTTCTGCACGGCAAGTTAATTAGAAATCAACTTGGATCTGTCATCCAAGGGTCCATCGGTCCAACCCTTGGTGCAGAGTAACCCCACCCCCTCTTCCCCTCTTTGGTGCTGAGAGCTCTTAGCAGGGAGCTTTTGGCCCGCCCAGTGTATTTTCTATGTCAGAAATTCATTCTTTTTCCGACTGCATTTTGCGTCAACTCCTGATTTACAAAAATTTGAATAAAGAAATGCAATTCTGAGTTTTTTTTTCCCTTTGTGTGTCCTCCACCTTGGGAACAATGATACAAGAACAAATAGAAAATACAAAAAGCACCATTTTCATGGGAGTGGGTCTTAAAAGTGTTTAAGAAAGAACAATTTCAACCATAAAGAGAATAGGTCGAGTTTTTTTTTAAGCCTCCATATAGTAAACCTGCTAAACGCAGGTGCAGTGAAGACCGCATTTTAGCTCAACTACAGGGTTCAGAGTTTTTTCATCCCAGATATTTTGTATCTCAGTTTCATCAGTTTGTTAAACATTTTTATGACCACCTGTTTGAAGTTGTGTACATTTTTTCTTTTAAGCGTAAATACAAGAACACTACCAAGTATGTACAGTACATTGAATTGTATTCAAAGATACACCCACTGCATGCATGAAGCTGAAACATATTTTTAAATAGAATGAAAACTTGAAGTATGTTTTTTATTTTTGATATTTTTCAATTCTCTTTGTATAATTTGAGCCTGATGGTATCTTCTAGGCGCACTCCTGCCGATATTCTCAGAGATTCGTCTCAGCATGTCATGGTCAAACTCAAACATCTGCTTTCCTTCCGTTTGTGTTATTTTAAAACCATTTAAGCCCCTTAAAGTCATGCAGAGACTGGAGTGGCAGGGCAGCATTATCCGCTCTTTGACAA
Source organism: Oryzias sinensis (assembly GCA_037389245.1). NCBI lineage: Eukaryota > Metazoa > Chordata > Actinopteri > Beloniformes > Adrianichthyidae > Oryzias > Oryzias sinensis. The sequence continues at coordinate 37,278,763 of CM074489.1, forward strand.
GAAATGCAAAACTTCGGGCATCTTCCTTTCAGGTTTGCTGCTGAAGCTGTTTGTATTGTCTGTCATCTCTGAAGGAGCTGGCCGGCTAGTCAGTTCAGCCTGAACGACTTTGTTTGTGTCTGCTTCATGCACAGCTGCTGTGGTTTCATGATTTAGAAGCTTTTTTTTACCCCTCTTTCTAATTGCTAATTGAACCATCTCAAGAACCAGTTGAAGGCGACTGGACTTTGTTTCCTTTGGCGTGTCTCTGTTCAGTTTCTCCTGGACACCAGTGAAGGTTTAAGGAAAGTAATCTGCTCAAAATCCCCCTTTAAGGAATCCTGTGGGGTTTTGTTTTAACAAGCTCACAGTAAGACACACACATGACCTTTAAGTGGCCCTCCTTCAGCAGTTCACTGGAGTCAGTCTGCATTAAAGCCTCTTTTGCTAAGCTACAGGCTGAAGATAACACCATTCCAGTCGAACTGCTGTTGAAGTTTTTTTTTTTTGTTTTTTGGTTCTTTAAATGAAACTGGATGTATTCTCTTTTCTTTAAATCAGCTTTTTTTGCATTTTCCTTTTATCTTTCAAAGACACGTCAGCTCGTTTTCTGATTTTTCCCGCCCATATAGAAACTGCTCAAACAGAACCTTGGTCTGTGTGATGTGAAATGTTTATTCTGGTCCACTTGAGTTTAGGAAAACTACATATTACTGGTGCATTTTCCACATATGCATAATCTGGGTTTGAATAGGATCTCCAAGTGCAACAGTTTCTAAATGAATTGCAGAATAAACGGTCACATATAGGATACAGTTTCTTTCAAATGCTGTGTTTTGTTGTTAATGACACAAAAAAAGTTTCATAAAACATAATAGGGGTTAATCAAACTCTATTCATTGCAAAAACTAAATCTTCAGCAAGTAAAAAGATTCTTATTTCAAGAAAAATGTACTTTATTCTGTCTTGCAAGAAAACTAATCATATCAAGAAAGGTTTTTAATAGTTTGAGAAAACATGTCTTAGTGACTACAATTTAGGACTATTTTTCCTATCCCAATGGCAGACTTTTTTTGCTTATTTAAGAACTTTTACTTGTTTTCTAAGGGGCCTGTGTTTTCAGTGATTAGAAATTGTTATATTTAATGAATTTATTGTGGTATTAGTTTGTACTGTATCTTTATGTGCAAATATATCGATATATTATTATGAGTAATAACAATGTCAAGTAAACTTTAGCGATTTATATGATAATATATTACTAGCACATGTTTTTTTATGAAATAAAAGTTATTATTGCAGTTAATTTTCCTACCCGGAAGTAGACGACTTGATCTCCGGGGCACCGTCTTTCGTTCCGTGTGGGCGCCACCCATTTCATGACGTCAGCCTAGAGCCGGCTTCAGCAGCGTGTCTGTGTTTCACGGACAAAAACAAGCAACATCCACACTTTTGCAAAGATGCACGTGCATATTCTGCATAAAAAAGAAAAGAGTCTTTTCCAAAACCGGTTGCGCTACAGAGAAAGTGGGTGTGTTAGCCTGGGGGCAGTGCTGGCAACGTAGAAACTTCCTGGAAGGGGCTGTTCCTCATTTATCTACATCACAATGTAAAGACTCCCCTAAGACCCCCGGTGCTCAGAGAGCAGGGTCTTAGAGGAATAATTGGAAATGCATGAATGGATCAAAATACCACTTTGGGGTTGTTTTTAGGGAGAAATGAACATTATAATAAACTTAACAGCTCAAAAAATTGATATTGTATGATATATGTATGATATATTTGACATATCTATGTAACTTTTATTTCCTATTGCTTTTACGCCCTGATATATGTTTTTCTAAATGAAATTGTCAATACAAAGTCACTAAAAGGCATTTTCTTGCACAGAAATTTGTTTCTAAAAACAAACTGCCTCCATTTAGCTGTAAAAGCTTCTTTCATCAACACCTCCATGTTTCCACCCAATTCTCAGTCCCTTGTGTTCTAAATGTCGGAATTCTATGAGTAAAAGTTGATGGAAATCTGATTAGAATGAGGAGTAAAGTACGTATAGCAGTGCGAATAGGGAGTTACAGAAGGAATGATAACTTTATCTTGGATGAGCTTTTCAGCAGAATTGCCACTTGGGTTCAAATGGTCACTTAATATGTAATATGAAGCAAAAAACTGGTTCTTTCAGCAAACATTTGTTTCCAAACAATGGCCTGGTAGCAGAAGCCTCAGCAGAGCTGTCTTTGAATGAATGAAAGTTAGCATTGCTTCTGTATCTTCATGTTTGTCCTGCTATGCATCACCCAAAGGTTGTAAGGCAGGGCCTTCTGGGTAAATTGAAGTGAGCTAGAACAGCCCATTTTTACTACATTTCTATCTATAGGAGGTTCATTGTACTTTTGTTCTGCCTTTTAACTGAGAGCACCCAGGGCTTTTCTTTAAAGTTCCTCCTAATTGCAGTATAAATCGCTGCTATTTGTTTTGTAGTCTGTGGGATATTTGTTAGTGTTGCAAGAGCCTGCAAACAAATCCCATGTGTCTTTGTGTCAACAAAAATTAATTTTACTAAAAAATACATGAATATACCTGGTACATCCGTTGTGAAGAAGGTGTAAAACTGTATTCTTTGCATCCAAGTGCATGAAAGCAATGTGGTTGCGCTCTTGTGCCAAATGTTATTTTCTAAAAGTAATAACAAAAGCTGATGAATGCGATTCCTGCTGAAAGCTGTGCATTAGCATTAAATGTTCGTTCCACAAGCATTCTTGTGGGTCAAGCTCCTGAAACATTTCACAGTCTAGCAGTTTTACATCTGCGATCCAGCCCAACGTCAGTGATCCATCCTCATGAAGCTAACATGCAGACATCCTCTGTCCTGTGACTTTACCCTGTGTGGTTAAATAAACGATCAGAAGTTAAGGAGATACGAGCAAATTTATTTGAGATTTACACTCAGAAAAGAGGAATTTATACAGAATCCAAGAGGAGAGCATGAGAGCTCCAGTGTTCCAGCAACCATCAAAACCCTATAAGGGATGCAAAGGCATAGCTGATACATACTGATGAAGCAAAAACGCATGAGAAACTGACCGTGCACAGGTCGAGGACAGTCCTCTATTCCTATCCAGGAGAAGAACGCTACGTCTGCTTTTTTGAACTATCTCTGGCAATAAACAGGAGAAATACAGATTAGTAGCATTTAATGCAGTAAAAAACAAACACTTGAATCCAGAACAAAGCTGTAATAAGGATACATTGACATTTTTTGTTGTTTTCTTTTTGCTGCACTAAAGCAAATCGATGATTCCGCCTGCCTCTGCTGTTAGATGTAAGACAAATGTGCAGAGGACATGGCGCTGTGTGACACCTGAACACACACTCCTGTTTAAAACACACTGAGGGCAGACTGATAGCTGTCGTAGTTGTCACGCAGTGATCTATTGTCAAATCCATTCTGATATCAATCTTCACCACAGCGGATCAGAACTATCGAGTCACATTAATCTTGTCGGGGGGGGGGGCATGTGGAGGTTTTGTGCTACTGCTTCAGTTTACCGTATTTTCCGGACTATAAGTCGCCCTTTTTTTCATAGATTGGCAAGGGGTGCGACTTATACTCCGCAGCGACTTATATTAGAAATAAATTGAAATAAATACATTGTTAACCCTCCTGTTATGTTCATTTGTGAGGAACAGAGATGATGTTCCTGGGTCAATTTGATGTATGAGGTATGTTAAGTGTTAAGAGTATGTTAAGTGACTCAGAGAATCAGCAAAGTTTTTTTTACAGTAAGATCTTAAAGGCTAACAACATAATATTCTATTTTCCAATGATTTCATAGATTCAGAAATGCAATAAAAATGACTGCATTCTACAAATACAGGATGAAAACAGAGTATTAGTTGGCCAATGATGCTTCATGAAAGGAATAAATAAATAAGTATGAGAAAGAATTACTGTGAGATTCTGAGATAAACAGTCTGCTATGATTGTGTCATATGAGGTTGTGCAAGTTATTAGTTCTTGGTCTCAGATTTTGTCAAATAAATTTCCCGTCAAAATGCGACTGATAGTCCAGTGCGACTTATCTGTGTTTTTTTCTACTTTATAATGCATTTTTGGGCTGGTGCGACTTATACTCCGCAGTGACTTATAGTCCGGAAAATACGGTAAATGTGTCTGAAAAACTGGCATCTGGAAGGTAGTTAAACAAAAAACATAACAAACCCAAATAAAAATCTTTTAATTAATAAATACGCCCCTCTCACCCCTCTCCATGGGTGGTTCCTCCTCCAAGCTCGGGTCCTCTACCAGAGGTCTGGGAGCTTGAGGGTCCTGCAGTATCTCAGCTGTTCCTAGCACTGCACTTTTCTAGACTGAGAGGTCTGAGGTCTTTCCCGGTATCTGTTGTAGCCACTCCTCCAGCTTGGGGGTTACTGCCCCGAGTGCTCCAATTACCACAGGCATCACTGTCACCTTCACTTTCCAGGCTTTCTCCAGTTCTTCTTTGAACACATTTTCCTGTACAGTATCCCAGCCACTTGGTTGTGTATATCGCAAAAGACGGCGAATATCTTAATAAATCGCAAATCCAAAATGTGTTAAAACAATCTTCTAGCAGCTTGAAGCATTTAACGAATCAAATAAATCCCTTTATGTTTTGACCAATCAGATGGACGCCTTCCCATTGTTGACCAATCAGATGGAGGCCTATTATGTTAGATGTTTGTCCCCCATGTCGATGAGGGTCATTTGGAGTATAATTTTTAAACTATTGCAATGAAATGGGAATGATATTTTTGTTCATTTTTCTGTTTGTTTATTTACCGCAAATTTATCGTTATCGCAATATTGATCACTAATATCGCATATCGCAAGTTTTCCTCATATCGTGCAGCCCTAATTTAAAGAGATGGATGACGGGAAGTGTGGGCGTGCTTGCTCTGCACTATCATACCTGCCAATTACTCAGAGGTGAATTCCTAACTAACCTTGCAGGTTTTTTGGGGGTCTAAAAGTGGCATTTTCATGAATAAATCATAAGAACCCAGACCCTTTTTTTTTCTTAAAAATAAAATCATGTGTGTTTTACTACAAACAAAGTGGACCACCAAATCCATTTCTGATTTTTTTTCTGTTACACTGATGTTGCCGTGGGTTAAAAGAGCAATTGGAACGATTTTGAAATAGATCAAAGGATTATCAGAGTGGGACTTGAAAATCTATTTCAAAACCTTCAGTGAAGTCTAAAGCTACGTTCATACTTCCCCTGTTCAAGCATTCTATGTATATACTATATCTGCTCACTTTCACGCTTCTGGGTACAAAATTCTCACTTTTATGTGCATGCTTTGCACATTTTTTAGACCGTTAAACCAGGTTTAAATTAGACCAAACAGGGACTTGGATTTGGTAGTGACGTATGGATGGCGTCCCTTTTAATTCAACGAAGTTCCAATTGTTTGAAGCCTGATCATGGAGGAGAATTTAATAATTGCGGTTTGTGCCTGACCGGAGTCATATATCGGAATAAAGGTGTTGAAAAAAAGAGTAAATCTGAATTGATCACACTTTTTTTAAAGCTGGAATTTCCAAAGAAAAGCATAACCTCTTCTATCCACATGCAATTTTATTCATTTATTTATTTCTGCTGTATCTGTCTATGAACAGCTCTCTATAGTGTTGCTGTTCAAAGTGAGCGTGTGAATGCACAACACTTCATCGCTGCATGTGTGCTTCAGGATGTGTTATAGATAATGTAAAGTCTTAGTTCCTTTGAAGAGTGAAATGGTGTTGAAGGGATTTGTTCCATAGAGAAATGCCATGACCTCACAGGCTGCAGCCGCCGCTACACTGACTAACGCCAAAGAAGAACCTGGTTCTCTCAATGCTGCTAATATCCATCCAGCTCACACCAACTACCACACAAAAGACCCTAAGAACGTACTGCCCAAAAAGCTCACAGGGCAGAGCTTGACGAGCACCAGCACACTAACAGTTTAGTCATTTAAATTGAGGCCAGTGAGGTCGCCGCTTACCGGGGAGGAACACAAAGCAAACGCAAACAAATGCACACGGCGAGCGTTTTTTCCAAGACGGGCTCAGTCCAATTACAGAACGAGGAGGAAGCTGGGGCTCTGCGCTCACGCCGACCTTGTTCCTGGACAGATTGACGAGGCGCTGCATCACCGCAGCAGATCAAAAGACACCTCTCTGGCCCTCATTAGCTGGTCTCAGGGAGATCTGCATGTGCTCAGCTATCTGCTGTACAGTTATGGAGGCAGATGAAACAAGTGCCAAAGTCATTTAAGCTTTTTTCTGAAGGATCTCCATGCTTGAAATTGACAGAGAATGATATTACCTTGAGATTCAGAGTACACTTTAACCACCAAAATCTGATGATTGTTCGTCCTCCTATTCATTCCTAATGATTTTTCTTTCCTTCTTTTCCATAGTTCCTCCAAAGTTCATTAAGCGGCCAGCTAACACTTACGCACATGAGTCCATGGACATCGTCTTCGAGTGCGACGTTTCCGGCTCACCTGCTCCTACTGTCAAATGGGTGAAGAATGGAGATGCTGTTATTCCCAGTGACTACTTCAAAATAATTGTAAGTATATTAAATCAGGAGAAAGGCAAATCCTTTTGTAAATTAAATGCATGGAAATGTGCAAAAAAAAAAAAAAAAGATTGATTGAGTGACTTTTTAAGTGAAGCAATTTGCATTAAATTATCGATTAAATCTGTGTGTTCTGCTCTGTAGAAGGAGCACAATCTACAGGTTCTGGGTCTGGTCAAGTCAGATGAAGGTTTCTACCAGTGTCTGGCAGAAAACGATGCAGGCAACATCCAGTCCAGCGCCCAGCTCATCATACTGGATCACGGTACGCCACTCACTAATTCCTATAGTGGACAAAATCTCATTTTTCCATTTGAAAATTTTTAGTTCTAACATAAGAAAATGGCATCATGAGAACATTCATGAGATGCCTTAGTTGTGAAAAGATGAAGGTCACGTGTCTGATCAGTTCAGACCATCGACTGTGTATGAGACCTGGACTGAGTGACCCCCCTCCCTTGTGGTCTTCCAAACAGGGAGAACCCCCTGGATCCAAGAGGCCAATACCCCAGAGACTTCTATTGAGAAATAAAGAGCTATTACTCAGCCATTCTATTTGTCAGAATATCTTTTTTCATGATTTTTTTTCTGGTGTTATAAACTGACCAGTCTCAATAAAACCATGTGGTCTCACATTGAACATTTGATTGGCAGATTTTATGTAGCCCACTTTAAGTGGTAGGGGTGTGGACTTTCAACAAGCTCACTCCTGATTGGTGCGGGCGTTTGCCAACGATGACTCTGACCAATTCCGACCAATCACTGCTTACTGCCGTCATCGTGGTACAACATGGTGACATCCGTATTGCAAAAAAAATGGCGTCCTTTCATTGGAGCCAGAAATAAACTATTTTCAATGGGGGATGTCCCACTCACTCAGTCCAGTTCTCCTATACAGTCAATGGTTCAGACACACGAGACTTCAGGCATCCTTTCACACTATTACAAACTTAGAGATTCTTTTAGTTTTTTTGTGAACACGTCATTGTTGAATGTGGTTGAGGGGTCTTTGGAAGTGGGAGGTTGAATGACGGCGTGAAACCGCTGGGATCTTTTCAGACCAGAGGTGAATCAAAATGAAACCGGAGCACATCTGAGGCAAACGGTTTGCATTCCACATCTGCTGCCACAGAAATGCGACATGTGTTTAAAAAAGCTGAATCCAGCTGTGGTCCTCATAGCCACAGACCTGCCTCTCTGAGGAAACGGGAACTTTGAGATCATGAAGGGAAATAGAGAATCCTCGTCACATTAAGTAATCCATCTGTGAACCCCAACTCAACTGCTGACCCCCACTACACCCCGCCTCTCCCACACACACACTTGAAGCAGGTGGCTAATGAATGAGCATAGCAGTGACTGAGTGTTGGCACCCCCGACTGTGACATCCCAGCTGATTAGAGGACATAAAGTCAGAAATAATGACGACCTGCAGCTTATTGTGTATTGGTGTTAGACACCATGGGGAACGGCCTGGCTCTTTTACATGCCCCCAAGTCCTTTCTTTTGTTAGTTGTTTTTTTATGTTAAATAAAAATGGAATGAATTACTGATGCTGCCTTCATGGAGTCCGCCCAAAGCGAGGCTTTTAAAAAATTAATCTCTGTATAATCCAAAGAAAATCACAAATGTGTCTTTTTTCTTGGAGGGCACGCTGCTTACAAAGTGACAAAACTACAATGTCAATTACACCACATCGATCGTGTTAATGTTTCAGATAGAGATCCACAACAATTTGGTGACTTTTAATTGTCCTTACTTGGATATGGGGCATTAGTTCACCTCCTAAACAGAGAAGTTCCTACAAATGTGTTTATTGATGAGGTTTAATGTTTGGATGGCTGTCCCTTTTCTCTCGTGTCGTCTTTTAAAGCCATCTGTCACTTTCTGTGGTCTTCCTCTTAGTTTGTACCACCCTGCTTTTCACAGCCACCTGCTCTGCGTAATAATCCAGCGCACTGGGCTTTGTATTAATTGTGCCCCACCCAATATATTCCCTTTACAAGTCTACCCACTCACAGCTGGATGCCTTTGTACCTCCTCTCAAAGGCTCCTTCTGTTGTTCACTGCCCTGGAGTGTTCCTCCACAGTCAGGTATCCCGCCTGCACCTGCCGGGCTTGAATAATCCTGAAACCAGGCCAGGAAAGCAGGCCCCCGTCTGTCAGGCTGCCATGCAGTGGGCGGATATTGCCAGGCACTTGCCGCAGGGATAAAGTTGCTTGCACCCTTCAGGGAAATCAATGGGAATGAACCACATCTAAATACCCAGCGGACTCAAGTTGGCTAATATTCATTAGTAACCATTATCTTTGTATCTTGGCATCGTCGGCTGCAGTTAAAAGTAGCTTCGATGATGATGGCTACTTGTGGGCGTTTGGAATGGAAAAATGTCAGCTGTTGGCATACATATCATTCTGGTAGTTATTTTTAATGACGCTCTCATGAATTATTATAACTAGCTTTGAAGAAGGAATAAAAAATATCTGTGAAATAGATTGGGTTAAAGGTGTGGATTCTGTTTGGCTGATTCGAAACCTTTTTACTTTGGAGCTTTTACAGTCATAACGCCAGAAGAACGTTGTTGGAAGGGGTGACCACACTTTTTTGGTTTGGAAGCAACTTTTGAGATGACAAGCTCCAAAAAGATATATATACATATTTATATATATATGTGTCTCCGGCTTCCTCCCACTGTCCAAAAACATGCATAACATAGGTTAATTGGCAACTCTAAATTGTCCATAGGTGTGAGTGTGATTGGGTGTGTGATTGTGACCCTGCGACAGACTGGCGACCTGTTCAGGGTGTACCCTGCCTTCGCCCATAAGATAGGCTCCGGCAGCCCTGTGACCCCGAAAGGGAACAAACGGAAGAAGATGAATGAATGAAAAAAAAATATATATATATACATATACATACATATGTATATATATACACATACATGTAATGGTTCAGAGGATGTTTCTTTAGCCGTTCTGCATGTCAATCAAGTGATGTATTACAAGGTGAGGATGACGATTCGCTGACAGATTTTTTATAAATATATTATCATTGATGGTCCCCAATCACTGTTACATCTAGCGACGTAATGAGCTCCCCTGTTCTAGAGTATACGTTTTGAAGATTACCATATTTTTCAGAGTATTAGTCCAGTTTTTTGTATAGTCTGGCCGTGGGTATGGCCTGTACTCAGGTGCGACCTATATGTGATAGGTGTGGAAGTTTTAATAATAATTTAAAATGCAATTCTAAATTGACAATTTAATTTTGATTGATTACTAGCAGCAAACATAAATTCTCATTGAAACCAGACTAAATGTAAATGTTTACTTCAAGTTGGATCAATTTGCATTGACACAAATAACAGCTGACTTGTTTTATGGCACCCCCTATGGCTATTTAGTGAACTACAAGTTACATTTCTTTTCAAACAAGCTTCAATCCAGAAGTCATTGGGGGTTTCCCTCATGTCCTTTTTTTCTCCAAAGGTTTTAGTATTTTCTAAAAATGTTAATTAAATTGAAATATTATCCTTTAATTAAGCAGTAGTCCATTGCTTTTATCCACCACCTTTAGTCAAAGTCAATGTCAGCTTTATTGTCAATAACACTGCATACACAAGACATGCAGCACAGATGAAATTGGTTTCCTCTCGTCCCCCAGTGCAAGCAGCTTATAAATTAATAAATAAAAATAAAATAGATAAAATGACAGTAATAAGAAGAAGAATAACAGTAATCTAAACAGTGCAAAGAGCAATGAGATTGTTAAAGTGGCAGTTTAAAATGACAACAGTGCTAAGAACATTAAGTAGATGAGTCTGTGATGGCAGTGTTTGTAGCACGGATAGGAGGGGGCAGAGGATAATCGCCTGGTGGAGGATACGGTCCTTGAGTCTGCTGGTTCTGGCCTGGAGACTTTGCAGTCTCCTCCCTGATGGCAGCAGTTGAAGTGTCTCTGGGATGGGTGGAAGGGGTCCCCTGCAATCCTGAGGGCTTTGCGGGTGAGGCGGGAGTGATAAATGTCTGAGAGGCCACTGAGAGGGACACTGATGATCTTCTCAGCTGTTTTTACAATGTGCTGCAGAGACGTGCGGCAAGACTGTAGCACACGGTGATGCACACGGTGATGTAGCTCGACAGGATGCTCTTGATGGCGCCCCTGTAGAAGGTCTGCATGATCGGGGGAGGAGCTCTGGCCCTCTTGCGTGTGCGGAGGAAGTACAGGCGTTGTTGGGATTTCTTGGCCAGTGATGCAGTGTTGTAGTTCCAAGACAGGTCGTCGGAGAAGTGCACCCCCCAGGAACTTGGTGCAGCTCACGCTTTCCACAGCAGCACCACTGATGATCAGTGGAGTGTGCTGGGTGTGAGTTCTCCTGAATTCTACAACCATCTCCTTTGTCTTCTCCACATTCAGGTGGAGATTGTTGCCTTTGCACCACAGAGCCACCCTGCTCACCTCGCTTCTGTAGGTGGTCTCATCATTGTTGTTGATGATACCCAACACTGTTGTGTCATCCGCAAACTTGATGAAGAGGTTGGAGCTTGATGTTGGGGTGCAGTCGTGAGTCAGCAGAGTGAAGAGAAGGGGGCTCAGCACACATCCTTGGGGGACCCCTGTGTTCATTGTGATGGTGCTGGACGTGTTGTTGCCGACACGAACTGCCTGTGGTCTCCCTGTCAGAAAGTCCATCAGCCAGTTACACAGGGAGGTGTTGAGTCCTAGCTGGTCTAGCTTGTGGATGAGCTGCTGGGGGATGACGGTATTGAAGGCAGAGCTCAAGCCAATGAACAGCATTCTGAGACTTTTGTTTCCAGGTGAGTGAGGGCTGAATGGAGGGCTGTGGAGATGGCATCATCGGTCGATCGGTTAGACCGATATGCAAATTTTAAATTAATTAAATTGATTTGTATAATTATGTTTTCTGAAGCTCTGGGAAGTTCGGAATTATGGCAATTTGGATTTAGCTCCAACTCATCTAGTTGTATCTCAAAACACCTCCCAAGTACCAACTGTACACTAGAAATAAATTAAGCAAAAAAGCATTGTATTTTTAGGAATAGATTGACACAGAGTTTAGATATATACATTTAATTCAATTTAATGTTTTCTTTAACTATTGACAGCAAGCAGACTCCATATCAAGTAAATTCATTCTTCCTTTGAAATGTGAGTGTCCAGATGTGGCCAAGTTCTGATGAATTTGTGGTCAAAACCAGGACTGCAGTCCTCAACATTCCACAGACATCTGCAACACCGGTCAACTAGTTGCAAACAGATGTTGGTAAATTGAGGTTTGGATGCCAAAAATGGACCTCAGGGACTTAATTAGCGGCAGTCATGCAATCCAAGTAAGTGCCTTTGAATGCCTATTGTGAAGCTGCGGCCCTTCTTGTTGTCCACTTAGATTACTAGAAATACACGCTAGCAATAGATGATCAGTTTGAAAAATGTACATGAAGCTTCTTATTTGAAAACATTTTTACATTTTCCTACTGATTTCCCTAAATAAATGTTGGTCCTCCCTGCAAGCATAAGGTTGTACATCCAGCAGGCGTGCAGAGCAGCAAGATAAAGCAACTGTCCTACTCTGGGAATATTCTCACCAAGAGTGTAATTCAACACGTGTAGAGGTTTTTATCAAATTCCCAGCAGTCTGGCCCATCCTGTCCTCACCCAGCTATAAATACAACCCCTAATGGGCAGCACGATGATTCCCTGCTGGCAATTTTGCTATTTGCCGTCCACGTCTTGCTGTCAGATAGACGCTGACGGAAGTTGGTCAGCTGCAGATAATGTGCTATTTTAGGGGTTATAATCACATGTCATCTGCAGGCGACGTCCAAAAACAATGAGGCCTTTTCCAGCTTCATGATTACAAATGTTTATGAACGAAGACTGTAGAGCTTTGAAGCTACAGCATGGAGGGGAAAGAGGCGGCGTTTTTCACCCTGAAATTGTATATACCCAAACAAAAGAGTTGTTTGTGTGAACTTCAATATTCCATTGATTTAAGCCATCTGATTTAAAAACAAAATTGATGAATATTTATATAGAGTTTCTAACATGTGGTTGTTTTCTGCATAGTTAATTTAAATGCAAATTACTACAAGTGTTTAAGGTCTGACATATTTTTAGCCCTATATAACCATATGTATCATATTTGATACATGCATTTCAATTAAAAACTCATATTTACTTATTTATTTCATGGTTTCTGCCCTGTAGTTCATTATTTGTCCACTAGGGGCAGCAGAAGGGCTTCCGTAAAATCTCAAAAACACTTTTGCTGGCAATATTTTAGCTAATTTTTAAAACTTTATTGAGAATAACTCTTTTATTGTAATTCATTTATTTTTAAATTGACTACTTACTGTATTAAAATAATACAAAATGTGTTGATTACTAAGTCTTAAAAATACAGTTATACCATGTTAAAAAGAAGTGTGGCTCAGTCGGGATAGAAACCGGCAGCCCCGTGATCCCAAAAGGGACAAAACGGAAGAAAAAAGAAGAAGATGAATGAATGGATGGATGGATGGATGGATGGATGGATGGATGGATCAATTTGAGACGGTGGCTAAATAAGGTGTATTTCTTCCTAAACACTCATGTCGACATTTTTACTATGTCAACTAACATTGTTGTGAGCAAAAAGCATATCAAATTATATAAATCTCATTTAAAAAAAAGGATATTGCAAATTAGTTTTTGTGGATTTATAAAAAAGACGTCTTAATTAAAAAAAACTGAATTTTCTGTCAAATTGTTTGGTGTAGTGGGTTTTACAGGGTGAAATTGCAGCACTGTGTAAAAGTGGGGAAAGCTTGAAAATCCCTGCTTCCTCACATGTTCTTTTTTTATTTTTGTACAATTTATCCTGTGCTTTTTCAATAAAAAATAAATTTGAAAAAAAAGTGGGGAAAGCAGCTTGAAAATTACATTTATGTGTTTCATTTATGTGTGAAGAATGAGACCTCCTCCTTATACTCGAAGCTTTAACTAGATGTCAGCTTGTCAAAGAAAAATGACAGGCAGGGTTAGCATTCAAGCTGCCTAATAAACTGTATAAGATGCAAACAGATATGCATTTAGAAAGAGGAAGGCTATTATTTTAATGTTTGCATAAATTCAAGGTGCACTTTCATTTGCATGTAAATGCTTTTTCCTCGTTCCTTTTGCTTTTGCAGGCTTTTGTATGAAAGGCTTGTGTCTCTGCAACGCTCATCTCATTTTCCCTCTTTTTTGTCCAAAAACTTGTATTAGCACTAAATTTTGAATCATACATAAGGTTTGACTTACATGAGCTCAGGTTGCATTTAACAACTATAGCTGTTCATGTGTTGTTTAGAATTTTGTTCTGCTGTTGGCAATACATTTTTACATGAACAAACATAAAGAAGGAATTACAGTGACAGCAATTTAAAAACGCCAGTCGTTTTGTGATGTACCGCAGGAGTGTCTCCTTGCTGCAGGTGGCATTTTCTGACTTTGATCCAGGTGGTACAACAAATTTCTGATGCAAATCCATTTATTCGAGCTAAATTCAAAGCCTACAGAGATGAAATACCGTCTTCTGCCTGTATGGCCTCTCTACTCCCTCTCATCTTGATCTGCTGCCATTAGTCTCCACTCCCCACTATTTAGGCTCATGGCAGGCAGAAAACAGAAGTCTTCTGTTCTCCTCCCCACCTTAGTCTGGGAGTCGCGTAGCCCCCACTGAGAAATGGAGATGCCTCTTCCCTGTCTGAGTGCTCGCTGCGGTCCCCCCTGTCCCTGCTCTCCATCAGTGCTGCTGTGAGTGCAGTCATGAAGAAGAGCGGCAGAACACGTTGGCATGTGTCTGACCCAAAGCCTCATCAAGTAGGATCTGGTGTAATTTGATTTATGAGTTGTTACTCTAGTTTATTGAAACCAGAACTTAGTTTGCTTTGATCTGGGTCCAAGCGAAATGGCACAAACTCCAAAGACACAGCCTGCACCTCATGTAGACATATTTTCTTTGGTTAAAAGAAAACAAATGAAGCAGGAGCCTTAATGTGCTGAATATTTAAAAACTTTATAAGGTACATCTTGCTAATACTGTGTTGGAGCCCTTTAGCCTTCAGAACTGCCTTAATCCTTGATGGCATAGATTCAACAAGATACTGGAAACATTCCTTTAGAGAGTTTGGTCCATGTTGACATGATAGCATCACACAGTTGCTGCAGATTTGTCGGCTACACATCTATGATTCCAATCTCCTGTTCCACCACATCCCAAAGGATCTCAATTGGGTTGAGATCTGGTGACTGTGGAGGCCATTTGAGTCCAGTCAACTCATTGTCATGTTCAAGGAACCAGTCTGAGATTATTCCAGCTAGATGGCATGGCGCCTTATCCTGCTGGAAGTAGCCATCAGAAGATGGTACATTGTGGTCATAAAGGAATGGACATGGTCAGGTAGCCTGTGGCTTTGGAACCATTCACAATTGGTACCAAGGGGTCTAAAGTGTGCCAAGAAAATATCCCCTAATCCATTATACCACATCAACAAGGCATCATTCTGGTAGTTATTTTTAATGACGCTCTCCATTAATTATTATAACCAACTTTGAAGAAGGCATAAAAAATAACTGTGAAATAAATTGGGTTAAAGATGTGGATTCTGTTTGGCTGATTTGAAACTCAGAACTGATGCCCGCTGGATATTTTCTCTTTTTTTGGCCCATTCTCTTTAAACCCCAGAGATGGTTGTGGGTGAAAATTCCAGTAGATCAGCAGTTTCTGAAAATCCTCAGACCAGCCCGTCTGATATGAGCAACCATGCCATGTTCAAAGTCCCTTCAATCCCCTTTCTTCTCCATTCTGATGCTCAGTTTGAACTGCAGCAGATCGACATGACCATGTCTAGAGGTCTAAATGAGCACTTATACGGGTGTGCCTAATAAAGTGTGCATCCGTACTTAGTCTTTTCTAGTATTTTCCTTTTTTTATTCTTTTAGAATCTGCTGAATTGCCCTTGGTTACTTTGTGGATGAAGCAAACTCTCAAACGGATCTTTTGTACAGAAGAGACTTTTTGAAACAACTGTCAAACTTTAGGGCTCCACATGTTTGGGACCCAGAAAAATGGTTATGAAATTTACAGCATGTGGGCAAATACAGAGGCAGAAACTGTCTGTTTGTCAAAAAAAAAAACAGTGAAAAGACGCTGACAGGGACGTCCCCTCTGTCCTTGCTGTCAGTGTAGCTTGCTGAGTAAAGACACTGACATAATATAAAATGTAACTAGATCAGGACGCAGAGTTTCCGTTGAGTGTCAGTTGACAAAAGTAAGAAGAAAAAAATTAGGTTTACAAAAAAAATAAAACTTCTCCAAAGTTGTTTGTAACATACCAGTCACAGAGGGTACATCGTTCCAAGACATCAAAGCACCAACCCTTATTCCCTGTTCAAATCAGGAAATGTGAATAGACTGCTTGAAGAACCCTGCCTCTCTCCACACCCAGCACTGAATAACAGCTCAAGCCTTCTGCAGGGAATAGCTCGTTCCATCAACTACTAGCAGGGTCGCAGTCAGGCCAGCAGGAACCAACGTGCAGCTCCGCCAGACTGTAAATGTGTCAGCACTCTGAATCCTGGGCTTTTGTGTGTGTGTGTATGTGTGTGTAATGCAAGGCCTCAATGAGAAGACACGCAGTAAAATAAAATCTATGAAAAACATTTTCTGCACAACTACACTGGGGGTGCAAACAAATTGTCACTGTTTTGGTTGTTTTGCATTAAGTGGGTTTAAGTCACTCCAAAAAAGTCCAACTATGAGTCCAAACAGACTAAAGGTAACCTTCTTTAGAGAGCACTGACTGACAGAAGTGGAAAGTTAAGATCACACAGCCCTCGGAAATGCACATTTTGGCGACTTGTGTAAATCTGTGTAAATGTGCATTTTTGGGTTTCTGTATTCAAAACTCTTATGTTCTCACAGAGCTACCGTATTTTCACGACCATAGGGCGCACCGGATAGTAGGGATCATTCAACAAGATGCTTGGTTTATGTTAGTCAACAGTCACAGAGGTAGATCTGCAGCAATGTGTGAGCAACATTAGCGCTCAGACAGGGATCTGCGCTGCAGGATTTTGTCACCTTAGCCCTGGTTACCACCTTTAGGTGTTCTGATGGGTTTCTGAGAAGACTACTCCAGTTTATGGTCACTTTTAAGGCTTGTGTTGCCCATTTTCTTTTTAAATTCTGCAGTTAACAAACATCCCTAGAACTACATGTAGAGTGAAATGACAAAAAGTCGATGAAAATCCAAAATGTGTCCTGTTTCTAATAGAAAAAATGAATGAATGCCGAGTCCTAAGCATGTGTTTAGACAGATATAGTAGAGCCTGCTCCATGCTTACAGTGTTGAACAAATCAGAGCGTCTTATGAGGAATATCAACATGTTTCTTTGAATTTGTGCCACTAAATTCTGCCTCACAGCCAAATTGAAGCTCACTGACTTCCAATGTAACCACAACATCCCTAACCTGGTTAGTGACTGTGATTAGTGAATTTTTTGCCCCGCTGCTCTTAGTCGGAGGCTAATGAGTCGTACTGCAGCTGAAATAAATGGAGTACATCTGGAATAAGCGTTCACCTCGCTGTTGTTGGTTTGGGTGAAGACGGCAAACTAAGTGTTTGTGTTTTGCTTGGGTCTCTTAGGGATTCTGTGTGCGTTCGAAAGCTGAGGCTCTCACAGCACGGGCTGAGCGCTCCTGCGTGTCGCATTTACTCAAGCGTGGTGAAAGCTTTGCTTCGTTTATAAATGCCTCTCACTTAAGTGCTAACTGCAAAATGCTATTGATGCCTGCTTTGCTCTTGTTTGTCGCTGGAAAGAGGAGAGGGGAGCGGCAGCCGTAGCCTTTCATGCCCCTGTGAGCCCAGGTTTTTGGAAAAGGTCGCTGTTGCCATCAAATCCAGTTTTGGGCTGAAAAGGTAACATTTTCTGAAACTGTTTGTTGCACCTCACTGACACTTTTGGAATTGAAGAGACCTGCTCCAAGCCACACTCATCCAGGATGATGTTTTTGGAAGCGGACGCTCCTGTGGGTGCAGCGATTGGCTCCGAAATAGCACTTTCCCTTCACACCCTCACCTTAGCTTTGGGGGGGGGTGACCCCGACCCCTCCGAGCGCCGTCACCACAAGCTGGAGCTTTTATCTTTCCTGTTATTGGCCGACTCCCTTGCTAAGCTGAGCCTCCCAGTTTCCATTAGCTAAAATAGAAATAGCGAGTGGGATCACAGTTGGCTATGGGCACCCCGCTGCACGCCGCTACACCATCATAGCTGCATTTCAGTGCCTCAAACCCGGGGAGGTCTCCGGTGACGTGTGTCTAAGCGGCCTGGTGGTCTGTCAGAGGAACTCAGAAGCAAGGGTTCTGCTGCTCTTTTTGTTTCTGCAAACATCCTATTTGACCTTTTCCAGGCCTTTCTGGGGTTTGTTCAGCTCCTCTCACCATGTCCATGAAATGCATGAACACACACACACACACATGCTGCAACACAAAGCATTCAGGGAAATCAATTACTTCATTCCAGGCTTCCTCTGTTTCCCTAGAAAGTTGAATTGCGTCTGTGTACCTCCAAGGTAATCAGGCACAGAGGCTGCAGGCGGTGCAGGCGGAGAGCCTGTTTCCAGTCCAGGACACTGGAGCTGAGAGGCTCTAGAGATAAGAACCACCGCTGGCTGTTCGGACGGGCTCCAAAGGCGACCCCGGGAGGCCCTGCTCCCTTCACTCAGCCAGCACACGGAGCACCTGATGCATACGATGAGGCCTGAAATGTGGAGAGGACGGATGAGGGGAGTGGATTAGTGAACTGGGGGGGTGGGGTGACTTAACCAAATCCTAATTTGCATGTTGGTCTCATGTTTGAACAAGGCAATCTGACAAACTGAGCAGTGACTCGAGGATCACCAGGGTAAACGTTTTATTGTGAAGGGACGTTGTATGTACACAGCAGAAGATTAATTATTGATGCGGTTACATTCCTCATTTCTAAACAGGAGCTTTTGTTTCCTCCTTGAATTACTTTGTCTGGTTTCTCTGGGGTTTCCTATTTATGCAGGGAGTTCAGTTCCCTGAGAAAAATGTTGACATTCTACATTTCCAAGCAGCTTATAGAATACAAAATATATAAATCCAAAATAACCAGTGACTCCTTGTCGTGGGTTCCTCAGGGAATGAATGCAGAGGAGCCAAGGTGAGATTTTTCTTATGTAATTTTAGGAAACAGAGCACATCACATCACACTCCTTGACTTTGTCAGGTAAAATTTTGTGTAGAACCAGAGTTTTGTACATCAGGAAGCACGGACTACAACATTTTAAGTTCATCGTCTTTTCTGACACCAATTTTACAGTTGTTTAGAGAGAAAAGCCAAGACGCTACCTGTTCATTTTGAAACACACAGATAAGAAAGCAGGTTTCAGTTAAAGCCTTAATGGCGACTGCCCTTCCGGGTAGAAACGGGCAAACCTGTACAGGGCACACAATTAGCGTCAAAGTCCTGTTCATGCACATTTTTTCTGCAGTCATGGTGCAGATGTGAGGTCGTACCGAACACTTGTACAACACACAAAAGTGAAGTAGGTGAAATGCAACCACATTGTACGGATTTGTCTTTGTTTTTTTTTACCACCCAAACACTACGCACTGCACTGTGAAGGGTCAGTAAGGCGCCAGTTTGAGCACTTTTTGCGTACAAACAGAGTGTGGGGTCAGCGCACCGTATGACAACATTATCCTTACAAATACTTCACAACACACACCCGACAATGGTATGTACGTTTCATGACGTCCCTTAAGGTGGCCACACGAGCCAAGGGGACTGCAAGACACGCATGCAATCCCTTTAAGAGTGCAGGTGCACTGTACAGGTCAATGTATTTACACGTGCATGTGACTGAGGCGTTATCAATAAACCACTAGGACAAAAAAAGAAAAGCCGAGCAGCCTGGATGTGGTCGTCTAAATCTGATCCACTGTAAACAGGCTCAGGGTAAAAAACACAGATCAACCTCAGCCCCCTCCCCTTATTACACTGTTATCTCCTGTGGTTTTCATTGAAGCTATAAATACTTTTCCAAGTGAACCATCAAGCAAACAGCAGATTAACTGATCTCGTCAACGTGATAGCTGTCGCTTTAATCTGCCACCTTTCTTTGGTATCCACCTTCCCTCCAATTTGCACCGGTGACCTTGATGTCATAATAAAACAGTTTTTAACTCCGCATTTGCCTAAAATCTGAAATCACTTGTGTCAGGTGTGTCTAGAATTTTGTCTTTTGCTTCCTCGACTGACTTCATTTCATAGTATTTTCCTGCTCACAAACCTCCTCAGCTTAATGTTTGTTTTGTGAACCCATAGGAGGGATTTCCACTTTTTTTTTCCACCAAGCTTCCAGAGAGTAAATGTCTCCAGGGCCGTGGGTAGATTGAAAAACAGAAAAACCATCAAACCAACCGAAGCATCCACCATGCGCATACCATCTACTTGTTAGTTTAAGCCCTCAGGAAATTTAGAAATGTTTATTTTGAGTCCAAAAAAAAAAAAGATAAATGAGGAACTGAACAAATTGTGCCATTTAGGAGGAAACCTCTGAAAGGTTTTTCAAAGCCTTTGAGGAAGACAACCTCTGAAAGGTTTACAGAGGTTATTGATCTGAAATACCTCTACCACACGGGACCCTGAAGTCCTGCGGATCTGTCAGATGAGCTCTGTTCTCGTGGCACCTTCACTCCACTCAGGAGGCTGAAAAACCGCCAGTTCTTTCAGTTTCTGTCAGGGTGTGCGCTCATGCCTCCCTGCTGTGCTGTTCAAGCTTGAAGAATTATCAGCAGGCAGTCTTTTACTATACTGTTGTGTAAACGGTCATAAAAAAGCCAGAGCTCAGACACAACTTTGAGATTGTTTGATTAAAACGGAGTATCCCGTAAAACGGCTTGAGTGAGACACACCAGGTGTTTCTAGGAGTGGATTGGCGTGATACACAAATGCATTTCTCTTTCATGGATTTCGCCGTTCTTTGGGCGCACCTTGTCTGTTTTTGAGGGATTGAAAATGCTCTTTGATCTCAGCTCTTACTGATTATCACAGCAACGAGGAATGCTGCCGATGCACGGTCCGCCCTTCAGCGCTCTGCTACTCAATCTCTGACAGTTTCCTCTCTGCGTCTGATAAGCTATCTGGATACAAGACAGAGCCTTAGAAACTTCCCATAACAAAGATCTCTTTCATTGCTGAAGAATGAGCATTGGCTGCTTAACACTCAACACTGTTTCTTCTGTTAGTGTTAGTTTTTGATCACAATTTGGGTTTTTATGAAACCAGACAGAACGATTGTTTTATTTGGTAGTGGAAACAGAAAATAATTTTTGTTTGTTCTAGAACAGGGATCTGCAACCTTTAATGCTATAAGGTCAGTTTCTTACTGACCAAAACCCATTGAAAGCAGCAAAAATACACTTTATTTATCCTTTTTGTCCCTTATTAAGTCATTCATTTATAAAATATAGATTTTAAATATATACAATAATTAAAATATTACAGCATTATAATTTTCTTTGTATAAAAATTGTAACCTATTCTACTGTTGAAAGCAGCACATACTAGTTCCTTTCAAAATAAAAGTGTAGCAACCATTAAATGCATATACATGTACAGTAAATGTAATATACAGTATAATTGAAGTACTTTATAAGAATTGTTGTTCAGCGTTTCATAAAGGCCACGTCACACAGCCACTCCGTGCATTTTGCGCATTTTACCATGTATGAAATTTTGATCTTCCATGATACATGCATGATCTATGTAATTTATAAGTGTTTCTTGCGTTCTTCAGACGTCGATGTGCGCAGATGTCCGTGGAGGGTTTCGGTCGACGGCTCTTCACTTAAAATTTGACTTTTCATGCTTTTACCACTGATTGTATAACTTTTTTTTTAAGTTTTACTGATATATAACTATTACATTGCATATATGCTGCACATATCACATTAAAATTACATAACTGACACACAAATCACTGATGAATTGCATATAAACAGCACAATAATACGTTATTTATGTGTTCTTTGCGTTGTTTATTCGTACTTCTTCTGTGGTTTTAACGTGGTTAATCCGTGATACATCTGTGAAAATGTCATGGTCAGACTACAACTTCTCTCACTTTTTTCACATATATTCACGTATGACCAATTTTCATCCGAGTAACATGCGCAATATGTACATAGTGGCTGTGTGACACAGCCGTAAGATAAGAATAGGCTCTTTACGAAAATTCTAATAACATTAAATGAAAAATGTTCACAATAGTTTTGCTCAGTTTTCTTGAACTAAAGCAGATTTGCCCAAAAAACCCCACAATAGTTGGGATAGCAGAGCCTCGTGTAGCTCCAGACCCTGCTGACCAATGCTCTACCCTGAACTGTTTTATTCAGCTGTTTCCATTTGTTGGAAAGCGTTTTATCATTGCATAGCTTAAAAATATATATATATTGAGTAATAAAGCAGACAAATCTTTATTTTTTTGACCACATTCACTTGCAAACTCTGCTATTTTCTTTTATTTTAATGGAAGAATGTTTTTCTCGCTTTTTGTGGATTCTGGGAATTCACTGTAATTATCAGAGAAGTGCTCCATTTTGTCAGCTTGTTTGCATGGAGAGGAGCAAAAGGCTGACAGTTTTCTATTATTAATTTTGATATTCATGCCTTTTTTGAGAGTGACAGCCGACAGAAGGGCAGGCGGAAGGGGGTGGTGGTTGTGGTGGTGGTGGTGGGGGGGGGGCTGACTGCAACTTCTCTGACAGTTTTAACTGACGGACTTGTTTGTGCCAGCTCTCTGAGTGGATCGCGCCTCCTTCGCCCCTCTGGCTCCTTTTTTTTGTGTCGTTTTTTTCCTCCGGTAGATAAAAGTAGCAGCTCGGTAATGGACCATTAGCATCGAGCTACATCTGTCTGGAGCACCACTATCATCATCGCCACCAATTCGCATTAGACGTGGAAACGTGGTGGAAAAAATACGGTACTTTAAAGGATCCTGGCACGGCCCGCTGAATCTCCTCTGCAGGGGCTATCTGAGGCGTCGCTACCACGGCTGCTTCTGACAGATAGTTGTGTTTCACCGATATCTGCTCTCCTGGTAGAGGTGTGAAGACTCAACCGGAGAGGTAGACCCTCCTATCAGGGATGGAAACACCACACAGTTGTACACACACGTACAACTGCACTTACAGGGATTAAAAAGTTACCAACACAAGATAAAAAGTTAAAAAGACTTTTATGGCCTCAAAAAGACGAAGAGAATTGCTCCGCTGTGCGCGGCCTAATCCCAACTGCTGTGTACATCCTGGCTGAATACATGCAGATCTGACGTAACCTTCCTCATTAAGATTTAATGCCAGTAATTCATTACCGCTGGCATGAAAACTAATGACACTATTAATCAGCCATGAATAGAGCTGGGTAGCAGCACTCGGAGGCGGTGACACCTCCTTACTGTAACAATCCCAGGCATGCATGTACAAGACAGATTATCAGAGGGACACTGAAAGCAAAGCAGCATCTCATGTACCTACAAACGTCAAGGCCGGTAAGTGTGGAAGCTCAGGCTGTGTTTGTGATTTCTCTAAAAATGGTCTTTTTTTACTTGAAAATACACTGGGCTCCATGCTTTTATTCTGATGCATCCACTTGTAGACGACTAGATCCATGAACGTCTTTGTTTTCCTCGTCTGAGCTGGAATCTGGAGAAACACTGTATGGCTGGATAGCTCCAGTGTTGCCCCCCTTGTTTGTTTAACCGGTAATGTTATGTTGGGAGTGTGAGGGGCCGTAGGCTAGCTGGAGAGAGTGTGAAAAGATGGATGTTGGGAGGTGGGTGTAGGCTTACTGAATATCAACAGTCAATTTTTTTTAATGATCTCCTGCTGCTCTGCAGAAACTAATTTTGTGATTTTGGCTAAAAACGGCATCATCATACCTAAAAGACCACTGGGAACGCTTTTACAATAGATCAAAAAATGACCAGAGTGGGTCTTTAGATTGTTCGATGCTGTAGTTTGTCCATAAATATTTAAATTACATTGAACCTTTTTTCTTTTTGTTGATAATAGATGTTTGAAATAATCTTTGTGTAAAAAATGCAGCTTTTCCATATTTTTCACGATATATTCTTCTTTTTGGTGTGCCTTTCGGTTCAGAAAGATGCTCTCACTCCTGCTCCAGTGTGGATGTGGGCAGAGCCTCACAGCCTGCAGCTTCACCTTGCAGTCATTGTTTCCTTTTTACATGTGTGGTCCTGCAGAGCAGAGGCACTACAGTGAAAAATGCCCCCGACGTGACTTGGAGCTCACAGACAGACCACACAACCTGCCCTCTAAAGCGCCATGGTTTCTTCCATTTGTCTGTGCATCATCTTTATAGGCCATGAACTCTTGACAGTTTAAACGTATCGAAATAATAAGATCCAATTAGCAGTTCAGCAGAGCACTCTGCCTAATAAATCTTTAAACAGCCACTTTGCAGCCATCGCCATTTCTCAGGCAAAAATGCACATTGTTGACGCTGCACTAACCTTTTCCCTTTTTTTGAAATGCAGCATTGCGTTTCAATCAATTCTCCCAACCTGCCAGCAAATGGAAATGTCATTCGGAGAGGCATTCTTTCCGTATGGTTTTGTGAGCTCGCCAGGCACACGGAGAGCAGATCTCAGTGAAGCTGACCGCAGATTTTGTCAAACCCCCCCCCGAAAACAGAGGGAAGGAAAAAATGACTCGGCAAATGAAATCCAAGCATTTCTGTGGCAAGGATGTGGAATGTGACGAGAAAAAGTGTTGGAGCAGCCTCCTCTGGTAGAAAGTTGGTGTGTCTTGACTTGTGTTGCTTTGTCTGATATGAGGTGTAATGAGTTTTTTCTTGTGTGCATTTAAAGGCGACTTTGTCGACGCAAAGTCCACCTCTGTTTGCCGCTGTCCAGTTTTTAGTTAGTCACTGCATCCCAAATCGTCCAAACCAATCATTTATCAACTAATGATTGGCTTGAAAGTCCTTTATCTTAAGGTCGTGTCACAACCACTACATACATTTCGATGAAAATTAGTCTTACGTGAAAAAATGAGAAAAAGCGTAGGTGAAATTTTCGTAGATGTATCACAAATGAACCACGTTAAAACCACGGAAGAAGTACGAATAAACCACGCAAAGAACACGTAAATTAAAGTAGAACATGAATCGTACGTTATTATTGCACTGTTTACATGCAATAAATTAGTGATTCGTGCCTCAATTATGTAATATGAATATGATATGTGTGCCATATACGCGATATAAAAGTTATACATCTGTGTTACGTGCGTAAAAAGTCTGTTTGACTAACGTGGAACTTTCATAGAAATTCACAAATTTGTGTATATCTTTCAAAAAATCAATCGGAGCTGCGTAAGACTTACGTAATAATTTCGTATAAACCATGTAAAGTATGCGTTACTCTCGACCGACCAAAAACATTGAGCAGCTCTAAACCGAAATCACATAAAGACCCGTCGTCTGAAACCCTTGACGAACATCTGCGTACATGGACGAATGACGAACGCGAGAAACACTTATCCTAAGTTTGACACGTCATTGTATGAATGTATAACTAATGATCGTCATGTTTTTTTGTGTATTATTCTTGTTTGACTGCTTGAAATAAACCATTTCAAATCAAATCAAATTTCGAATCAATTACGTAAATCACACAAAGAGACCAAAATTTCAAACGTGGAAAATGCACAAAATGTACATAGTGGCTGTGTGACAAGGCCTTGAGATCTGAGTGTGTAAGGGTAGTTTGCTGCCAACACCTTTGACAGATGTGTGCAGATTTGCATGTTAGACCCCCGTTGTGTCGGCTTTTTGTCAGTGTAGTAAAAGTGTTTTATTTCTCTGTCACACCAAGTCTTTTTTTGTTACGTTGTTTTGTTTTCTTCTGTTTTTGTTTCCTTCCTTTCTTTCACATCACTGTCATTTCCATTTCAACTCCTCTCCTCTGTCCTTATTGGATGCAACCCCCCCCCCCTCCACTCTCTCTCTCTCTCTTCCTAACCCAAAGATGTAGCCCTGCCCCCCTTCCCTCCTCCCCCCTCACTGACTCCTAACACTACTGACCATGTAACGCCAGGCTCCGGAGGTGTGAGCGGTCCAGCCAGCCCCACCCCCTCCGCACCCCGAGACGTTGTGGCGTCACTGGTCTCCACCCGCTTCATCAAGCTGACCTGGCGGCCGCCTGTCGAGCCGCATGGGGATTTGCTGACCTACTCCGTCTTCTACAGCCAGGACGGCACGAGCAGGTACGCCACGCAGCTCATCAGCAGACAGCTGATGTTCGTAGAAACGGTCAAATCCGCCCAAAATGATCCAATTAGAGCTGCAAGAGCACAGACAGAACCGGAGATTTACTCAAGTTCTTCCTGGCAGAAGCATAAACACAAAAACAGCTTAAACACGGCAATTAAATGTCCTCAAGAAACCCCGTTAATACCCCTCCACCACCTCCATGAGCTGAGGATTTACAGCCTCGCAATGAGAAGAAAACTGAAGAAGCAGAAAGGATTTTCCACAAGTCCTCTTTTTCATCATTCCTTTTTTTCGTAGAAACCGCTTTAAGCTTTTACACCCCTCTGGTAAAGTTATACCAGAGGGATGTAAAAACCAGGGACCAAATGGCAAAAGCAGAGACTGAACGCTTCAGGAAAACCACAGAAAAAATGTTCAACCTGTTTTGGAATATTTGGAAAACAAGAAAATTGTTCTCACGTGATTTTTTTACTCTGTTTTTCTTTTTAAGTTTGGCACTAAACTGATTTTAAAAGCTATCAACTGACTCATTTGTGCTTTAGTACTTATTCTGTTTGTGTAGCGCACAGTTAAGGACGTGTTTGTCCGTTAAAAAAGTCCAACATTCTGGGGTTTTAGGTAAAACAATGTTTAGCAAAATGAAGTTTCTAAAGATTTATTGTTTTCAAAAAGGCACATTTTAACCAAGCATTTGATCTGAAATAAGAAAAAAATATGGGGGGGGGGGGGACAATATTGTTGAAACCATTTTTCAGTTTCTTCCTTTATCATCTTTTGATCTATTGTAAAAATTGTCATTTGAATTACTATGATGGAGTTTTTAGCCATAATAAAAAAAAAAACTATGGCGTTTTCTAAGACATAGTTTCTGCAAAGTGCCAGCCCCTTTGTGTTGTGGGCAGGACCGTTATCGTAGAGCAAGCACCCTCTAACTTCCCATCATCCATTTGTTCTCTGCTCTCCTGCTAGTTTACAGGCCCTCACACACAGCAGTGCAACAAAAAATGGCGAGGAACATTGGAGCTAACCAGCTGTACAGTTTTGAACCAGATGAGGAAAATAAAGACATACATGGATCTATTTGTCTGCAATTGGGCATATTAGAATGGGGCAGAGAAGAGAGCTTGTTTTCTGCTTATTTTCTAAGTCACAAATACGATCTTTTTAAAACTGCATTTATTTTATCAGCTCCTGAATCAAAATGACTTAAATAAAAATACTCAGAAATGCAATTTTTAACTTAATTTTCTTTACATATGTCCACCATCATGAGGAAAATACTACAAGAACATGTTTAAAACACCAAACAATTTCTTTTAGGCATCTAGCATCACATCGGTGACCTGAAGATTGTGGAATGATTTACTGTCATTCTTATACCTTTTAATTAAGAGCAAGTGCTGCTATGCCTCCTCTCAACGTTTTGACTTTGGGTCCAAATGCTCAGATTCAACCTTTTCCTCAGTAACATCAACTCCAGAGTAAAAAAATGTAAGTCCTGCTTAGGAACAGAAATGCTTCCTTCTTTTTTTTGTTGACTATAAACTACAGCCAGACCTTACCACTGAGCTGCTTTGATGCAGGGGGTTTCAAAAAGTTGTTTTTTCCAATCAAATACATCACTCACATCTTTTTTTTTTCCAATGGAACTAATTTTACACTCATCCTGCAGAAACAGTTGTCATCTGAATCATAATAAAGGCACTAGCTCCTGATGGCTCTAGTCTGAACCACAAAGAATTGTGGGATTCAATTATCCTCCAATGTTTAAACTTAACAACCTGAATGTCACATTTGAGGTTGGTACAGGAGAACCAGCAGCAGTGTGACAAAAAAGGTTGGGTGAATAAACAGAAACCTGTGACAGAATCTGAACCTCCAAACCACGGCCAAAACGAGCCACGCCTGAAGGAGAAATGAAACGATGGGAAGTGACAAAGAGCAGGAACCGCAGACTTCAGAGCTCTGAGGTGATCAACAGACGCACAGCAGCTGGGCACTGATTAAAACCTGGTGGAAATCTGACTGAGAGAACTGCAATTATAAACGCAAGATACAGAATTTAAAAAAACAGGCAAAAAAAACAAAACTAAGAGAAAGTAACCACTTTTTTAAAGTTAAGTGAAACTCTAAACCTTTTTTTTTTTTACTTGTCCTGTCCAACAGCTGAGCAATCAGATGAAAGCTGAGGAGCTCTTGTGTTGGAAATATTTTACTTTTACACATGGGTTATGAATCTTCTGCCACACAAGGTGTATATTTGAATAAAACCCTTTTGTAATATAGACTAAACTTTATTTATATTAATTATATTTGTAACTGTTTTATGTTGGACCAGATGGAAAAGAAAATAATGGAAGAAGAGAAAGGGATATTAGAGGGGTAATAGGATGTTTATTGAGGGTAACCCCCCCATGAAAATGATGTTTTCACCAGGTTCTTGTGGCATTTTTCTGATGATGGAGGACATAAAAAGGAAAGTTAAGCTTAAACTTGCATTTCTGAGTATTTCTTTATTTTAATTGTTTGAATCAGGGACAGATGAAAAAATGCCATTTGAAAAAGAGCTTCTTTGTGATTTAGAAAATACGCTGGGTGGACCACAAGCTCCCTGCTCCGCACCCCAATAGGGGGGACTTGCTCCACGCCAACAGTCCGTCCACGTCTCAGTTGTGGATTTCTAATGAACTACTGCTGCTCTGCAGAAACTGTGTCCTAGAAATCGACAGATCATAATCATAGTTAAAAGACCACTGGGAACGCTTTTAAAATCAAAAAATGATCTGAGTGGGACTATGGCTACTATAATATTCAAATAATTTGTGGTGAAAAGTCCACATCAACGATTGTTAGGAGATTAAAAAATAGCTATAACCTTGTGGGTTTTGATGCCAGTTCACCCTGATACTGCTGACCGTAGAGTATTTTATGTCATAGAATCAATACTATGCAGTTGTTTTTTTATTGCTTTTTGTCCAATTTCATTGCGTTTCCTTTGCAGCTCAGAAATATTGTGTGGTGTAACCATTTAAATAAAAGATTACCGCGTAATTCAATTTCAATCTTAAAGTGAAAAAAAAAAAATAAAGCTATGGTGCAGAGAAATATTTTTTTTTGCTCCTCTGTTTGGATCAGGGAGCGGGTAGTCAATACCAGCCGTCCCGGGGACATGCAAGTCACCATCCAGAACCTTCTGCCAGACACCAGGTACCGCTTTCGGGTCGTGGCTCACAACAGCAACGGGC
This sequence comes from Oryzias sinensis, assembly GCA_037389245.1. Classification (NCBI taxonomy): domain Eukaryota; kingdom Metazoa; phylum Chordata; class Actinopteri; order Beloniformes; family Adrianichthyidae; genus Oryzias; species Oryzias sinensis. The sequence continues at coordinate 37,307,973 of CM074489.1, forward strand.
AAGGCGAGAGCTCAGCGGTGCTCAAAGTGCCCACCCAGGCCGAAGGTAACACACACACACACTGATCATTTGTGCTCAATAAACTTGTATTTCCTCTGTAAACATGGGGCATACGCGTGATGGAAGCCGGCAGCCACTTTGTGGGAAACGGGCTCGCTCTGGCACGTCAGAGCAAACAGGATGCACTCCACAGAAACAAAATGTGCAAACAAACACAAAGAAAATATTCCCTCCCATGCTGCTGGAGTTCCCTTCAAACGGATGCCTGATGCAGATGCACACAGCAGAGGTCGTGTGGGGAAGACCACCCGGCAGCTCGACCTTTTCCACCTCTAAGCCACTTTTTGTTTACTCACAAACTTCTGCCGTACGATTCCCCACACCTTTGGCTTGAAGCCCCACGTCCTGGAATGAGGAATGCTTGACCGCTTCACGGTTTCCGAACAGAAGAGCACAGAGGCTTCTCTCAGATGTTCAGCTGAGCAAATGAGTCGTTTCCTTGAGTTTTAGGTGTTAAAACCTCCCCGTGGCGGCTGCCAAATCCCCCAGTTTCACACATATTTCTAGCTGCTGTGCAGCGGGATTCACCCCGCTGGTCGTCAGACTGCGGACGTCTCACTCCCACTGACCGAGCCACAGCTTCATCTATGACACTTTGTGGGTCAGCCGCTGTTTTTCGTCCTTGGTTTGAGGGCAGACAGATCAACAGACACACACCCCACTGCACACAGTCCTCCTCAGTGCCTGCCAGTGGGAGCTGAGCCACCCTACGGGGGGAAAACGGCGAGGGCGGCCAGTACCTGTGCAGTCTGCCTCTTTGTGTGTGTGTGTGTGTGTTTTCAGTGCAAGGACAAACTATGAATTGGAGCTTAAACTGTTGACCTGCATCCGAGTGCCAGTCATGTGCAAACACTGCCGCCCTGGATCACAGTTCCGCAGACACACCTAAATGCAAACACAGACGCACAAACACACACTCCTGCAGCTCCCTAACAAAAGGCAGGTTCTTCTATCTGTCAGAGTCAGTTGTAGCTTAATGTTACGAGTCATAAGAAGTGGAGACAGCGACAGCAGCATCGGATATTGTGGCAGAACAGATCTGTTAACACACACTCTCTACTGAGCTGAATGGAATGGATTGTCCTTTAAAGATCCACTCTAATAAAAATTGTGTTTTTAGTGTTTTTAGACATTGTTCTAGTGGTATTTTTCTGATGATGGAGGACATTTATAAAGAAAATTAAGCTCAAAATTGCATTTCAGAGTATTTTTTTATTGAAATCGTTGTGAAAAGATCGTATTTGGGACGTAGTAAATACAATGGGTGAGCCACAAGCTACCTCCTCCGCTCTATTCTGATGCATCCACTCGCAGACGAATAGATTCATTAAAGTCTTTGTCTTCCTCATCCGAGGAACTGGATGAGGCTCAAAATTGTACTGCTGGATAGCTTCAATATTACTTTCTATTTTTGTTACACCACTAAAGTTAGGTTGGGCGTGTGAGGGGCTGTAAGCTAGTGGGGGAACACGTAAACAGATGAATGATGCCAAGAGGGCGGGCTTACTTTCGCACCAACAGTCCTGCCCACAACTCTGAAACAAACTACTGGTGCTCTCCAGAAACTATGTCTTAGAAAACGGCACATGTTTATAGATTTTTGCTAAAAGCGGTGTAATTGTTCTTACAATAGACCAAAAGATGATGAGAGTGGAACGTTAAGGTGTAAATCCAAGCGAAAGACACCAAATCTGTTTTTAACAGATGCTCTTGTGTAAAATCCAAGAACACAAAGAGCATAACATGTAACAGCAATAAGGAAAAGTGAACAAAATGATAATGTTTGATGTCTAACCTTCATCCGTCTTTCTCCAGTCCAAGTGCCGGGCCCTGCTCCCAACCTGCAGGCTGTGTCCAACACCCCCACCTCCGTGTCTCTCAGCTGGGACAAACCCCTCACCGGAAACGGGGACATCCTCAGCTACAAGCTGTACTACACAGACAGAACCATCGGGGACGAACAGGTACATCTTTGTGTAAATAAAATACTTTCACATTTGTGGAAAAAAAAACACTGTAAAAAAAACATATGTTCAAAATGTATAAGTAGAATATCGCAAAATTAGTGTGAGAATTAAAAAGATTTTTCTTCAAGCCCCTCCTTTTTGGAGCACTTTATCACTTCATGTTTATATATTTATCCAGATTCTTTATTTATGTTGTGTTTAAAAGTAAAAGTAAATCAAATTAAACCCAACTTTACATATATTTTTGTTATAATCTGACACATATGACTCTTTAGGATTATTTTAATGAACCTGTTTTTAACTACATAAATAAGTAAATGACTTTTATAATTCTTTATTGAAGTTGTGAGAGGATTTCAATCATACCTGAAGCTTTAGAGGAGAACTAAAGAGTGTGAAAGCACAAAACAAAGCTAGAAACATGCAGTCAAAGGTTTTTGACAGATAACTCTGTCTTTTAAAAGTGCTTGCCTCATCAGGCCTAAACAGGTTAAGCTAATGGAAGCAGATAGATTATTTTGGGAACTGCAATCAGCAGATGAGTGCTAAAAAAGATTCTAGATTAATATGAACAAATATAAGAGATTATTAGATTATTATTAGACTCAGCTGACAAATATGTTTTTTCTGCTTAATTTATGGAAATAAATGCATATTGGGAAAAAAACGTTTCGTCTCACTGCTCACATGATTCTTTTTTTTAGTAAATAACTAAATGATTATTCGCAACGAGGACTCTTTTTCCATCCTAAATTTGGACTTCTCAAAAAGAGGCAGGTAGTGCACTGAAGAAAGCAGATATGAGTGGCTCTGCCCTCCTCTGCAGGACTGATGCTGTCAAATGAGTGCTATGTAGCTCCAGCAGCAGCGTTGTGCAAGCCAGTGAGGCATTAAAAAGCCTTTAATATGATAATGGATGAGACTCGTGCACAGAGTAATGATGTTTCAGGTCCCTGGAGAACAGATTCGGTTGAGGTGGGAGATAAAGTCAGTGGGATGGGAGGGGAGAAAGGTGTGCAGGTAGAATAAGCTGAAAAGACATCAGATGTTAAAGAGAGGCCACGTACCGTCACAGGTTCATATTCTAACCAAACCCTGAATTTTCCTCTTGTTTTACAGTTCTAAGCATGTTTTTTTTTATGTTTCCTATTCAAACGGCATAAACACGGAGTTAAAAACGCATCATGTGATTGCGTGTGTCACAGGATGACCATCTTTGAAATTACAACATTTTTTTGAGTATTGGCCCCTTTTTCTTTTGCATAGCTTTGTTTGTGGTTTGACTTATACTCAAGTTTGACTTATATGTGATTTGCTTTTTAAAAAGGCTCATGAGTTGGTTATGTCCCCACTAACAACCACTAGAGGGCACTGTAGGTGTGTGTATCAGTATTTGAAAGCAACAGCAACACTAAAAAAATAGAAGAAGAAGAAGAAGCACCGCTCAGTCTGATCATTGGATGGAGTTCAAAGCTCTACATTGTGCGTTCAGGCACCCACTTTCAATAAAAAGTCTATGTAAAGACGAGTAAATGCGCATTTCGGGCTTCCACGTTCAAAACTCTCGCAACCATGTGTAGCTAAGTAAGGGTTACAATCGTTTTCAGGCTCTACGAACAAAACGTAAGCCATTAAAAGGTAACTAAACAGTAAGTCAACTGTGCTGGGCTGTTTACCTGGACAAATGGGGCTTTAAAAGTGCTGACTGTTGATCCTTACAAAATTTTTGTCAATCTAAAAAACTTTTTTAAGTGCTGAAATGACAGTCCTGCTCAGACCTCCTGACCCTTAGTATTTGAACCTGAAACTGGTGTGACTGACAATAAGGAAACCAAGAACATGAACAAGAACAACAAAACCAAACTAAACCACAGAATCCTTACAATAATAAAATAAAAATCCTCAAGCTAACCTCCCTGTCACTGTCAATCAAAAATTAGACCACACCCCCTTTGCTCAATCTGCCTCCTATAGCCCTGCCCCCTTTTTTTATATTTTATCTCGGCCTAGAGTTGAGTCAGCCTCCAACTGTCCTGTTGTCTTACCCTTTAAACACTTGTTGAAAATTTAACCAATTGAACATGTTGGCGACTTCTATATGATTTCTTCTTCTTTATGATTCATTTTTTCGCAGTTTTTACCCGCTTGTGCTCTGTAGCGGCTTATACTGCGGATATAGACCTCATTTGTCTGAATTAAAGACGTTTTAAGTGACTTGTTGGCATGACAGAAACAGTAAAAGCGCCTCATGATGTCATGTCAACTTCTACATTTTTATAGTGTTTTATTTTTGCTTCTCCAGGATGTTGACGTTGATGGTCAGGCCTACACCATGACCGGGCTGAAGAAGAACACGGAGTACAGCTTCCGTGTGGTGGCCAACAACAAGCACGGCTCAGGCGTCTCCACTGAGGACGTCATCGTACGCACGCTGTCTGACAGTCAGTGACCAAAGTTATATTTCCCCCAAACTACATCTGTTGGTGCACACTACTTATATGCTGTCCTGTGTTCTATGTATTGACCACAAACTCCACCAGGTCATACAGGACAAAACCGGGTGTTAGCCAAAAACACTTCCTGTTTTCATAGGAGTATTTTTTTTTTTTTGTCATTCCTTTTTACAGATGGTAATTTATGTTATAGCAATTTATTCTAATTGTTTGTACCATTTATCTTTAGGCCCTTCAGGCCTGACTTTGTTTCCAATTATATAAAAATGTATTCTTCAATGTTTATTGTTGTTAGCAAAAATGTACCAAATAGAACAGCAAAAATTGCTGATAATCATAATTAATACTATCTATATCTCATACATCAATGAGATCACCGAAAAAATGTTTTGTGGAGTTCATCAGAGGGTCTAAAAACATCTTAATTCTTCAAAAAACTCTTAATTTCGGTCACAGGGTAGAATCCAAGGTTATCAACTTTGCATATCCAAGGTTTTAGTATTCAAAATGCTCTTTTGGGAAGCAGAACATTAGTCTGCTGAATAAAGAAAAGCAAACGATGTACAGAATTTAATAAGAAATGTTAACATTTTGGATCGACTGATGGTCTTTTTCAGTCTGACTGAACCAAAAAAACTTTAAAGTAACTTGATGAATGTTGTATTTTCTTCATAGGTCCAAGCGCTCCTCCACAGAACCTCACCCTGGAAGTCCAGAACTCAAAGGTAAGACTTGATCTAGTTGATCGTATAAAATACTGTGCTAAATGGCTCCTAAATACCCACTCTTCACACACACACACATATTATTTTCTACCTTAACCAGACACGCACAGGTGCCGCTTGGTGACCACCTGTAAACCGCTGTGCTGCTTGTGCAGCTGCCACTCAAGATCCACAAACACATACACGACCTCCAGGCTGGAGCGCCATGTTTTGCTCGCTGTGATTAGCTGCAGCAGACGCCCGTAGCCTCAGCTGGTTAAGAGGCTGTGTGAACTCTTATTGATTGGCTCATTGGCAGGAGACTCGCCTGTCAGAAGGTTTTATCCTGTATCCCTCCAGCTGTGCGGGTTCTGGCTTAAAGGCCTACAGCTTCATTCAGAATGGATATGGGGAGATCAAGATGTACTGAAAAGGACACTGGTGGAATGATCTGAGCATGTGCGGGTCAAAGCAAGTTCAAGTCAGGGGAAACTTAACTTTATGCAAGTAAATGACTGAGCTGTCTGACAAAAAGTTTCCATGTATAGATACTATTTATTTAATTAAAAACATCTGCAGAGCACTGGAAATGATTTTCAAAAAGAAAGAAATAACTTTTTCATTCAAAACAATTGAGCATTTTATGGCCATAAATTACAATTTTTGTAACATTTTGTGCAAATAAACTAGCATTTTGTGGGCACATAATACCAATTTGTGCAAACAAAATACTAATTTGTGGCCACAGAATGCTAATTTGTGCGCACAAAATACTAACTTGCTCCCAAAATACTAATTTGTGGCCAGAAATGCTAATTTGTCACCACATAATGCTAATTTGTGCCCCCAACATACTACTAGAACAATATGTTGTGCTCACAAATTGCAAATGTGTGTGCACAACATGCTAATTAAATATTCATTTGTAGCCACAATATGCCAATTTATTGAGCTCAAACTACTAATCTACGCACAAGATGCTAAATTGTGGCCACAAGGTGCTTATTTGTTAACACAAATGCTTATTTTTGCAGACAAAATTCTCACTTATGTGCACAAAATAATAATATCTGGCACTGGCAACAAAATATTAAATTGTGCTCTCAAAATACTAATTTGTGTGTACAAAATGCTAATTAAATACTCATTTGTAGCCACTTTGTCAATTTGCCAATTTGTGCTCTCAAACTACTAATTTGCTTATTTATGCATCGGAAATACTAATTAATGTATACAAAATACTAATGAAGTACTAATTTGTGGTGACAAAATGTTGATATATGCACACAAAATACTAATTTGCATACTAGATACTAATTTGTGGCTGCAAAATGCCAACACTTAGTTTTTTCCCCAACGTCATGTCCAGAGCTACGTCTATCAAGATAGAAGTTAGCAGCTGCTAACTTCCCAACAAGCTTGTGATTAGAACAGGAGCTGGACCTCTTCCTCCCATCTTTTGGGCCATTTGATCTTCAATGGCTGAGCTGCAAGCCTAGTTATTGTATATCTGCAGGGAGATGGATTAAGTTTTACAAAAGACTTTTCTCATTTCTGACATGTAAGACAGCGAGAACAAAGAAGAAAGCAAAAAAAAGCAGATGCGGGGAAACCTCAGGGCGCGTGGATTGAGTACAAAAACGGCAGACCGTCACTGGTCGATGCAAAGCTCAAGTGCGGAGGGGGATGGGGGTGTATGGAAGCCGACAGACAATCATATCACGCACTTCCAGCCTGAGTGCAGACTGGCCACCCCTGCTGAGGGATGCTGTGCTGATATGTTCAGAGAGAAAACTTTCTGTGCTGATTCTATGAGGGAAATGAGGAGGATGCTCTTTGGGACCAAAACTGTAACTGTTTTCTGAAGGACTCAATTAGACCGAGAACTATCACGTTTCAAACACTGAAAAGATGATTGGTCGTCCTTTATTACTAAACAAAAATGAAACAAAAACTTTTTTCCTCTTTGGTTTCTCTGGGTTCAGCAAAAAGATTATAATTAAATTGCTGCCACCTTCAATAAATCAAATTTCTTCCATAACTTACAAAAAAAAAGCAAACAGGTTCAATTTTATTTAAGAGTAATGAAGATATTTTCTTTACATTCAAGCTCAATGAAAACACACTTAAGTACCAAAACTGAAATGATATCTGGCACTTGACCAATACAGTTTGCTCTTAGGGGGGGTTTGTAATTACATCAACACGCCTCAACCAAACAACCCAACACCACCCCCACCTTCATCCAAATTGAGCTCTGAAGACAAATTCCATCTCATCAGGATACACTTTTAAACTCGTCTCTGTGTCAGAAACCGGAGGTTCCAAAATGCCAGAGACTGCGCTTGGTGGTTTAAATGTAGACATTTAATAGATAAACTGGAACATGACAAAGTAAAGGAGAAAAAAAATGGTGACAAACAGCTGATCTGACTATGAGGAGCTGAAAACAAGACGCTTAAGGGTAACTGAGCGAAATGAAGACGGCTGTGGATAAATATTAATCTTAAAGCTGGTATGACTGACAGCGGGGGGACAACTCAAAACAGAAAATGATCAAAACCCAAAAATGTATAACTGACAAATCCAAATGCAGGAGCACAATCCTGCACCCTGTGTTTGACACTTTTTATGTAACAGTGCACTAACAACAGTTTGTTTTTCATCTCCCTCAAACAGTTGTCTCTTGTCACAAAAATCCCTTCTTTGGTAGTCTCGCCCCATGGAGAGCTCTAGATGCTTGTGAACATTTGCACTTTCTTCCCAAAGTTTGGAAAACCTGCAAAGGTTTCTGCAAACTTTACTTGTTCTTTGTACATCTTTGTATGGCTGATCACAGATGTAAATGCTAAAAAAAAAATGGCAGCATAATTATTTAGGCTTAAATATAAATAATGAGCATTTATACCTGCAGGTGCTACACACAGAGTTGCATTGTGCACATAAAACCCAAGCAAAGTGGATTAATTATTCATGATTATTAAAACACAAGTTATTCCAAATCATTTAAGACAGATTCAGATATTTTCAGAAAGGACAAATTATTTCTAATGCAGTTTAATATTTACATAAAGTCACCGAGGCTTAATATGGGGGATTATTGAGATACAGAGGAGTAAAAAGATTAGCATGAAGACGGTTGGATGCAGTCGTCGGCGCTGCACAGTCTGTCCAGTGACTGGAAAAGAAAACTGTGCCATCTGCTGCAGTCAGCTTGGATAAAGGGCTCCACTGTGGAAGGTTCAAATGTTGAAAATCATTTCAACCACTTCCCTTTGTCACCTTTTTTATTTAAATACTTATTTTACCTTCTAAAACAAGCACGACAATACACATTGCAATTATGGCGAAGACTCTGATTTGTGATCGCTCGCATCACATTGGTCGCCAGGCTTTCAGGAGGGAATCACCCCAATCGCTGCTAAATGTGACACAACCTGATGACATCATCTGCAAATGGAATTTTATAACCAGTGTGCAATTGCATGCAGATCACGCTATTTACCTACACCTTTTCCGAGCGGTTAGAATATGTGAGGGCGGAGCAAACTTTATCCAGCTCATGGCCGTTTCCACGTCCCGGGATTTCAAAGACAGTTCATTCTAACTACAAGCGGGGTTATCCCTTCTATGATCAATAATAGCTGTGACATCACGGCTTTGTTTTGGGTTAGTTCTGTTAAGAACTACAAAGTCGCACATTGATGACATCACAGCAGCAACTGGAGCGTGCTGCTTACAGGGTCACCGAGAGTGATGTAAGATTTTCATGCAACTAAACAGTTGGATCCATGTTTTATTTTTGGGAATACGAAAATAGTTAAGATTAGAAAAGAGATTAACGTAATAAAAAAATAACAATGCGCTGATTTGTCTGTAATTCATTCATCAGGATATAATTTGACACCCCTAAAAAAATCAGGCTTCAAAAGTATAAACGCCGCCCAGACGCCACACAATTGATGCGATGGCCGATTGCTTTAAAGTACATAATTTCCATAGTTTCTCTCTTTCGCTCTTAGAGTTTACAGCTATTGCATGTCAGTGCAAAATGTTTATGTCAGTAGCCTCTCAAGATGTCAAGTCTAATAATCAATGTTTAAAAAACAGATTAATTTGAAGAAACATGGGGAATTATTAACACGTGGTGCCATTTTTACTTCTAGTCAGACAGAATCTCTGTTTTTTTCCCTTCAAGGCAAGAATTAATTGTGTTTTTGATCTCATTTTGCCCCCTCATTTTTTTTCTTGGCATTTGCTTTCCTGCTTTCCCCAGTGGTATCACAAAGTCAATTAAACAGGTTTTCATGATTAAGGAGAAGCTGAGGAAAAAGTAACATATCTGACAAGCTGGAGCCTATAGTGTAAAAAGAAAAATGGAAATAATTGAATACACTTAACCCAATTTTAATTTGGGCTACTCCCCCGGCTCGGCAGGGGTGGAGCTTGTGCATGGTTTATGTATCTATCCAGGCTTTTGTGCGTCATTGTGACAGTGTGGAAGCAATAATTAACTCTCCTCCCATGCTGAGCTACCCCCCATCTATCTCTTTAAACACACACAGAAACTCTGATGCTCGTACCCCACAGCAGTGCATCCCGCCAAGAAAAGGCCTGAATCCATCTCTGCCTGAGTGTGTCTGCAAGCTGTACCTGAACACACACACACATGTGTGTGCGCACATCGCGCTCATCAGGATACCTCTGTCTATTATTCATGTTTACTTCCTCCCAATGAGTCAATTTGCTCTCGTGTTTAGGCGGGTGTTTGTTTTTGTGAAGCACCACTGGCAGGAGGAGGTGAGAGTGTGGCAGAACAGAGGGCCTGCTGTTTACCGTACACATAAAGCAGAGCTGATAACACATTCACACAGCCTGCTTGTTGCATCTCTTTGTCTTTTTACTGCTCTGTTGTGCAACGGTGGAAACTAAGCCTGAACATCACAACTTTTCGTCCCACCTTTGTTACATCTCTGTTTGGTCTTTAGAGGCAGCAAAAGAGGCTACAGTGGAGGAAAGAAGTGTTTGATGCGTTGCTGATTTTGTAGGTTTGCCCACATGAAAAGAAATGAACAGTCTGCAATCGTAATAGGAGGGGTTCATTTTAACAGTGAGAGATTGAAAGTCAACAATGAGGGAAATAAGTATTTAAACCCTCTTGACACAAAGACTTAATGATTTGTGACAAACCCTTAATAACAGCACAGAGGTCAAGCGTTTCTTGTAGTTGATGATCAGGTTTCTGCACATCAGGGTGAATTTTGGTCCACTCTTCTTTGCAAATGACTTTTGAATCATTCAGATTTGGTGGATGTCACTTGGCAACTCTGAGCTCCAGCTTTCTTTATAGGTTTTCTATAGGATTGAGTTCTGAAAACCACTGGCACCACTCCATGACCTTAATATGGTTGTTCCTCAGCCATTCATTTGTTGTCTTGGCTGGAAGACCCTTCCACCACCAATTTTAAGCCTCCAGGGGGAAGAAAGGAGGTTCTTAGCAAGGATTTGATGGTGCATGGCACCTCCCATTTTACCATCCACAGGGGGGAGTAGTCCTGAGCAGGAAGACACCCCCAAACCATAATGTTTCCACCTCCATGCTTGACAGTGGGGGATGGCGTTGTTGGCAGCATTTGATGTCCTCCAAACATGTCTGGTTGAGTCGATGCCAAAGGGCTCATTTTTGGTCTCTTCTGACCACAGCACCTTCTCCTAATCCCTCTCTGAATCATGAAAGTGTTTGTTGGCAAACTTCAGGCGGGCCTGCAAATGTGCTTTGTTAAGCAGGAGAACTCTGAGATCATCAACTAACTCCTGCCGTGTTGTTTTTATTTCTTACTGTTCTCATGATGATGGAAACCCCAACAGGTGAGATCTGGTTTGGAGCCCAAGATCTATAGGTGAATTGATGGTTGTTGCACCAACAGTTGTCACCTTAACCTCCAGCTTCTTGCTGATGGTTTTGGAAGTCTTGTCCCTTAAATCCACTGAAAGCTCTTTAGCCTTTCCCATGTTGGAGAGTTTGGAGTCTGACTGACTGACGTATTCGGTGGACAGGTGTCTTTTCTACAGGCGATTAGTTCAAACAGGTGTCTTCGATATGACATGTTGATCAGGAGAGTTTAACCGGCCTGTGTAAACCAGAACTCTATTGGTTACTAGGGGATTGAATACATTTCCCTCAATGAAATTTGAATACATGTATATACATTTTTAAAAGTGGATTTCTTGATGTTCTTTGGGATTTTCTATCTCACTGTTGAAATGAACCTACTGTTAAGATGACAGACTGTTAGAAATAGGGTGATTTTGACAGTTGGACAGTTGTTACTCTTTTGTTTTTATGCTTAGAACTTAAAGTGTGTTTAACTTGTTTACTGGATAAACAACACCTTTTTCACTTGATAAAATGCATGACTATTTTAATGAATAAATAAAAAAGAACAGTGGTGTGAAAGGCCTCCAAAGTCTCCCCACACGGGGGGCTGTGTGGGGAGGTGTGATGCAAGCTGCTAAACTGTTGGGTCTACAGCTGCAGTGTGCTAAATCTGACATCTCGCTTCTTTTAACCTCTCGAATAATTTCCCCCTCAGAGCATCATGCTTCGGTGGCAACCCCCGCCCCCCAGTGGCCAGAATGGAGAGATCATCAGCTACAAGATCAGATACCGGAAAGGATCCCGGAAGAGCGAATCTGCGGTTATCACTGCAGGCACCGAGCTTTACAAACTCATCGAAGGTGACCACTGTTGTTGCATTAACTGTGTTTTCAGGCTGAATTAAGATCTAAAATTTAAGAAATAGAAACTTATTTCAATTTTTTTGTTCAGTTTTAAATCTGACTTCATAGTGTCCTGCAGACTTGTTAAAGTTACTAATGGGCCTTTTACCAATAACCAGTTCTATTGGTAATCAGACTGTTCCTTTTTTTTCATATTTACTTGATATTTATGATGAGAAACAGAACAAGGAAGTTTCTTGTAACATTTGAAGATTTTTTTCTAGGGATGCACAATATTATTGGAGAACTGCGAAATGAGTAACTAACAGAATTGTCCAGAACAAATAGTTTAGGTTTTCCTACAACCAGTATTTTAAAGGGCCTATTTCATGCAAAAATCAACTTTTTTAGCTTATAAGTGTATTTTAATGTTAATTCCTCACAAAAAAACAACCCAAAAGCGGTATTTTGATCCATTAACGCATTTCTCAGTATTTCTCTAAAAACCTGAACTCTGACAATAGCCAAACGAGCGGGTTATCACATTTTGACGTCACAAAGTGAGGAACAGCCCCTTCCAGGAAGAGTCTGCTCCACCAGCACCGCCCCCAGGCTAAAGGTCCGTACACACCGGGACGAATATTCGCCAGCCGTTATTCGCCAGCGTTTTTCGACATGTTTTTCTGTGTTCACACCCAGGCGATTTTCGCTGACGATGAGCCAAGTGAACATGCAATTTCATTCCCTGACATTAGATGGCGCTTAATGTAAAACAGAAATACCCCTGTATACAAGGTGGCGCTGCGCAACTTTACGCTTCTTAAAGTCACTTTTCACTCAGAAGAAGAGAGCAAGTATTTACGCGATTGTCAGAATTATACAAAGAAAACATGAATATTTCCAGCACCAGTAGCTCTAGCTTCAGTTCCAGCGATGAAGAAATTATTATTCTGTAAAATGATGAAAGACGCCGGAAAAGACGTCGATTTTGGGTACATCCCATAGTTACGAGAAGAGAAGAACATGGGGAGTGTTATCGACTGTTACAAGAGGTGAAAATGTATCATGAGCGTTTTCGGGGATATTTTAGAATGTCCGTCGGTGAGTGCATCTTCTTCGTCTTATTTCTTCGCGGCAGTGTAGACGCTACTTGGCGTATATCTTCTTCGCTGTGACGTATGTGTGCTCAGCAAGACAGTTTTGTGTTTGAGTGCCCCCAAGTTGTGTTTTACTGTAACTTCAGAAGCTCTATACACCTGTGCAAAAGCGCCATTCTCATTGGTCGTATAGTTTTTGACGCGGCGCGTCAAACCAAAAATACGAAACCGAGGCGTTTTTTCAAAAATGACGCTTTTACGCGTGGCGTTTTTCGCGTCGGTGTGCACACTCACATTGGTGCCCTTTGTTTAGTCACGAGGCGTTAAACGTCGGCGAATATCGTGCGCGAAATCCGTCCCGGTGTGTACGGGCCTTAACACACACACACTTCCCCCGTGAAGCTAACGAGGATCAGCTAAATTCTTTCCTTTTATATGCACAATATGCATATCCATCTGTGCAAAAGTTTGGATGTTGTATGTTTTCGTGAGGGAAATGCAGACGCACTGCCAAGGCCAACTCCAGGTTGACGTCATAAAATGGGCGGCACCCACGCAAAGGGAAAGGGCAGTGCCTGAGAGGTAGAGTCGTCTTACTTCTGGCATGGAAAAGAAACTTGGGAAAATAAATCCTATTTCATTAAAAATCATTATTTAGTGTGCCAAACGTAACATCATATATATAAAGTTTACTCTGAAAGGCTTTAGAAAAGGATGATGCATTAAATTGTGAAAAACAGATACCAAACATGTCGTTCTCAGTGTTTACTCATACACACTGGTGTGTAAATAGTGTAGAGCAACATATATTTCTCAGAAAAATAGTGTTATTAACTTGAAAAGAAGAGACTCGCTTTTAAAACCTCAAGAAAAGAAGGTAAAGGTTTTTTTTTTTTAAAAAGCACTTATTAGCATAGTTTAAAGATATTGGCATATGAGCAAACATTCAATATAGTGAATTCAGAGATTCAGGTAAATCAAATTTAATTTTCAAATCTGGTTAAAGTAAATTTTGTATGTTTTGTTAATGTTTTTCAGAATATATATTAGAATAATCTGACAATCACAGTTTTTTTCATTAGAATTGTTCAGTATTTGATTGAATTTCCATTCATCATGGTAATTTGAATAGCAAGGTCCCCTAACAGGGTAGTCATGACAAAAAGACTAGAAGGGCCACAAACTCCTGGGTCTGTGTTAAAGTAGTTTCTTTCCGAAAAGACAGTTGGTTACTTTATACACCAAACATCTACGAGGCAAACCACCAATCCATCCAAACGTCTTTCTTTGAGGATTTTGTATCTTGAACAAAAGGGGTAAAGCAACAGGTTCTCAGACGTCCATCTCCCCTGCCTCCTCTTTTTCCTCCAGCTCATTCAGGGATGTGAACGGTGTTCCACAGGGCGGAAGGGAGACACATGCTTTGTTAACCTACAGGAAGCAGAGCATCTTTTCCAGTCCATTGGGTTAAAGATTCTGGACAAAGCTATCCAGTTTTCTAGCTGTACTTTCAAAATCCATTGGTTGGCTGCTTGGTGGTTTACTTCCTGGGGCTGACAGCTCATGTGTCCTTTGGCAAAACGCTTAAACCCCTGATGTGTGTCTGCGACAAATTCAGTAGTTCGCTTTGAAAAAATGTGAATAAAATATCCGATTCAGGAAGAATATGACTGTTGCTTGGAGGGAATAGGCAGTTTGTTCTTTTTTTTAACTTAACCTATGGCCTACATTCAATCTATTAAGACTAAGGCCATTAGTATCCATTTTATCTGCACTTAACATAGTCAAAGGTGCCTGGTATGTTGTGGAAATCCGGACATTCAGCCTTGAGTTGTGTTTTTTTATTTGCTAGTGTTTGTGTTGTTGTCAGGCTGGTGGTGGGTCTGACTTTCATGCTCACACTTTTAAATAGAGCTACATGCTTCACTCTGATACCATTACGCACCGCTCCCATCGAAGTATGCTCTGCTATCAGCAGAGAGACACACCAATGGGGATTAATATTGAATGTTGTCTCAGCAACTTTCAAGTGGCCCGGCCTCACGCTGCGCTCTGCATCAAAGAGAATATACACTTAAAAGTTGATTTTTGGAGATCATTCTGGGGGGCGAAACAGAGGGGTGTTTGTTGGTTCAAAAGCATTTAGATGGAGCCTAGCAGCCTCATAGGCAGGGATGGGTTGGCAGTCTTCAGAAGCTACCCCCCAGGGTTGCAGAGACAGCGGGTACAGGCAAGAACCCCGACAGGATTAGCATGTTGCATGCAAATGGGACAATACGACGGTAATGACAAATTTTAAAGCAAATTAATGGAGTTACAAATCATTTGTCAGCAGGTGTTCCTCCTTCTTTGAATACCAAAGCCAGCACCCAGCAGAGTGCAGCGCTCTTGAAGGGAGATGTGGCTCTGAAATATGAATGCACTGGCAGTGCGCTGCTTCTCTACACGTTCTTTAGGATTGTATTTTTTATGCTACCTTCTATCACACAGGTTTGCTCAATAATTGATCTTGACAACATGATCTTTTTTTGTCAATCAAAACAGCTTATTTATGATTTATGATAGTAAGGTTAAAAAACTTGAATTAGCTTAGGCTCTTCAGATGGGCCCGTTATCTTGTCGTCCAATTTGAAACTTCTTAATCCTGGATGAACCCCCAATTATATGATGCACCTCTGGTCTAGGGAAGGCAAAGAATGACATAAAAAAAATTCCAGGTCCTCATCCAATCCTCATCCTCCAATCTCAAGCAACCACCAATCCTCCTCCCTCCAATCCAGAGTGGCCACCAGTCCCGATTCCTACAGTCTAGAGCAGTGGTCCCAATGTTTTTAACACCATGGACCGGTATGACGTCACACAAAACTGTCACGGACCTGTCTAACATCCCTCTCTTCTTCCCTTCTTTCCTTTTCCGTCCGGTCCAACACCCAAAATTTTCAAACATGGTTGAAATTAATAAAGTTTGGCCTCAATTACAAAAGGGGTTTATTCAGACATACCTTTGGTTTGTCTGAAATTAATAACCCCTCTTGTTAAAGTAAAATATGTCCAACACAAGAGGCCCTCAGCTCTCATCTGCCTACCCAACTGTTGGACAGGACAAATAAAAAAAACTAAAAAAAAAACTGTCATGGACCTGTCTCACAAGTACAGGCAGATAATTATTGTAACAATACTACGATGATGGAGGAAAAGAGACTTGACAAGGTGAACCCTGAGCTTTTATTTTGACATGCATGTCATTGTACATCACACAGATGTCATCATCCTCTCCACTTCCCACAACCATGGTGCAAAAAAGAAGTACTGTCTATTAAATGTAGCTTTCTTTTTTGGAAGTCGAAGGCTCTTCTTCTGTCTCCTGGCTGGGCGATTTCCACTTGCCAAAGAAATTTTCCAAAGACATTTGTTTTTTTACTCATTTTGCTAGCTCCTGGGTTTTATTTTAGCGGTAACCTATCACATGACCGAGAAGAGCGCCTTGACCTGTGTCAAGAGTGACATAGACGGATGTAACAGAGAATCTGGCAATTTTTCAAAATAAGACATCTTTCAGATTCAGAAATAAATAAAACGTAAGTAGTGTAAGTTATTTATTCTTTCTGTGCGGTCTGATACCAAGTGACCCGCGGCCCGGGGGTTGGGGACCGCTAAACTAGAGCACCAGAAACAAAACCAAAAGAACCTACACAGCAGACAGAACTCTCACTTCATAACAACATGAAGACAAATGACAACATCCACAATACAGAAGAAAAATAGAACACACACAATATGACAATGGTCGTAACTTCACCCACTTGGTGATAGAAGTTTTAACAAAAATTAACCCCTTGAAGTCTAGATCTGAGTTTGACATGTTTCTGGTTCCTGTCCAGGTCTGGACCCTGGAACAGAGTACTCCTTCAGGGTGTCGGCCATGACGGTGAACGGCACAGGACCTAACACTGAATGGACCACAGCAGAGACATTTGAAAGTGATCTCGATGGTAAGTTCATATGGTCCAAAGCAGAACCCTTTATCTGCTCACATCCTCCTGCTGAGCTACTAACTATCATTTAAGTCATTTATTCCAATAGGATGGTTTCTCTCTTTTTTGGGGGTTTGTTTTGAATGTATAATTTCCAATGTATTGTTTTTTTTAATGTGTGTATTTTGATGTAGGTTTTAATGGTGTATGTATTTTTATGACGCATATATTCTTTTAAGCGGAGAAGGAGTAGTCCTACCTTTGGTTAAGATGGGGATCCTTAACTAACTAACTAACTAACCAACTAACTAACGTTTTTTTCTTCTATATCTTCATTATCAGAATCCCGGGTTCCGGACCAGCCCAGCTCCCTGCACGTCCGCCCGCTGGTCAACAGTATCGTGGTGAGCTGGACGCCCCCGGAGAACCAGGACATCGTTGTGCGCGGGTACACCATCGACTATGGCATCGGAAGTCCTCATTCTCAGACCATCAAAGTGGACTACAAGCAGCGCTACTACACCATCGAGAACCTCAGTAAGAACCGCCCCTGCCAGTCACTGTGCACTAGATCCATTTTTCTGCCCTCAGTTATAGTTTGTATGGATTCCAATGCTTAATTCCTAAACAGACTTTTATTATCAGTTTGTTCTCTTCCCTAATTTAGTGATGTAATCTGATCAAACACTTCCAATCAGTGGCTGAAATGAGCTGGGGGAGTTGTGTCAGTCTGTGACAAGAAATGTAGACATTCAAAACATTTATCTTTCTTGGATAGATGAACGTGTCACATTTGATTTAATGTGTCAGCTCTAAATAATAAAAAACAGAAACCCATGAACACTATGAAATTAATTATGAGTGACTATTAAGAGAATTAATTAGATCTTCTCCGCCACATGCCTGAATTCGCTAATTACATTGATTGGTATAATGGGGACAGAGCTGCTGAAGGTCATAATATTCAGATAAAACAAATCAGTTTCTAAACAAAGAAAACATTATGTTGAATTTTAATAAATACTCGCCTGGCTTTCATTTTCCCTTTTTGTTCAGATTGAATTTTTATTTTTTAATATTTCCTCCATTCCTGCTAACTTGTAATATTTGTGGGCAATACCTGCATAAGATACAATCAACTTTATTGATCTAACATCAGGGAGATTTACTTGTTAAGTAACAACATTGCAGCGTGGGGCATAAAGGGGTAACTGCAAGAAGAAAAGAAGGAGGTGGGGCAGAAACATGAAGGCTGTTAAATGAAGTTTAAATGAAGATAATAACTACAATTATAATCAAATAGAGAGGCGTTGTATGGCCATCGTCGCCCCCCCCCTTTTGACCCGCCCTCACTGGCTAAGCAGCTGCTACACACCGCTCACTACCCCCTCAATTGTGAATTATTACTGGGATCAGGATTATTGTTGTTAAACTATAATAACATTGAAATCATGAGTTGAAAATTGTGCCTTCTTCTCTTGCAGATCCCAGCTCTCAGTACGTGATCACACTGAAAGCATTCAACAACGTGGGCGAGGGGATCCCAGTATACGAGAGTACTGCCACCAGAGCACAGTCAGGTAGGAGGGACAGGCCTTTGAAGAGACATTTCTGAATACACAAACAGTGGGACACTCAATGCACTGATGTATTCAAACTAAACAGCTCTGGATAGCACACCTTTCCAAGAAGTTTCAATCTGCACACTGAAGGAGATTGAGCTGACATTTGCCTTTGCCCTCAATCTAACCTGGCATCTGCACCACACAGAATGACCCTCAGCTGTAATTTATAAAGAAGTAAAGAGGTCATGGGTCAGCCTCAGAGCTTTAATTACCACTCCTCATCATGACCGCAAGTATACTTAAGTGTCTTTTTAATCAAACCCTCATATGTTGCCCTGGAGTTTTCTACAAGGCCTGATAATTACAATGCAGGAAGTAGGCTCACTGAATGTTGAAGCAGACTTTTGAGTTGACCAAGAATGTGCCGTGAAAAGCAGGTTAACTCTACAGAGACGGCTAATAAACTGCAATATCGCATCATTCTGACAACAGTAGAAAATGTGTGAATGCTTTAATAAGTGTGATTTATTGATGTTGAATGGGTTGTAAGCTGGTTAAAACAAACAATTTACTGTTTGTCATCCAAGTTTGACTGGTCCATCCCGTTCTTCTGCATTAGTGAGTGACCATGTGGAGACCTAGACAAGCCTCTTGCCATCCAAAAAGAACAATTTTTTAACATTTATCTTATTTTTTGGACAGTAAAATCGCTCTTGGGTATATGTCACAGCAGCAAAATACATGATAAAGAAGAAAATAATCACCTATAAGTCACATTTGGGGAGAAATTAATCTTGACAGGCAAATCATAATAACAGAATAGATAACAATAACAGACTGAATATTGGCACGCTTCACTACCGTAACACACTCTTGCTTATTTAGCTTTATGACACATGAGAGGAAACTAGTATATTAGTGGGACATAAGAACAGTTATTCAGATAACCATAGCATAAAGAACATGCTAATAAGTCATATAAGTTTAAATCACTGACTTGGTGGAATTCTTCGTCATCTGTGTCGCTTTAGAACGATTCTGCCAAACCTGGAGTAAGACTAAGCGGCACTTCTTCTTCTACCCAAATACTGATACACACAGGCCTACAGTACCCTCTAGTAATGTTGCTATTTTTTTACTTAAAAATCACATATAACCAGCACCTGAGTAAACGTCCCACCCCGGTCAAACTATGCAAAAAAATGCTACTTATACACTGAAAATACAGTAGCTGATAAGCTTAACCACTAAAAAAAAAACACTACGATATTGACCTTTGTTTTTAAATGAAAAAACAACTCTACAGATTTAGGATTTTGGGGTCAAATATGAAACAACCCAAACAACTGTTTGTTTATGACAATTTGGTCTTATGTATCCAGTATGAGCTGGCCTCCATGAAGCCACAGTTGTGTCTTTGCTCTTCTTCTGAAGTACAACAAACCAGCTTTGTTCGATTAGCCAAAGAATCCGACCATCCTGCTTGGCTGCCCGCCAGGCGATGCATAATTCGTTAAGCCTCAGATCACGACCCTGTTAGCAATTAGAAGTAGAGCTTAAGTCCCAATCCCGACTGCTTAACAAATGATCTTAAAGTGCAAAACGCTGCCAGTTAGACTGCATGTTAGCGGCGCTGACACAGTTTATGTGACAGATCCAGCAGACTAGGAGCCGCGCTCCCTGCAGTGTCCCAGAATGTAGACTGCACATAGACCCCCCCCCATCCCATCCAGCCTCCTGCCTTGATCGCTGCAGTTTGCCTCCTGCCTCAGTATTTCACCAGCAAGTATGAGAGGGGCGGGGTGCCTGGTGACATGATTCACGTCAACATGCTTCAAGGTGGTGCAGGCGGTTGGGGGGGGGGGCTTTAGGCTATACACACACCCACAGACTGTCATGCTTCTCTCTAAGAAGCTTCTTCACACAAACATGCAACCATGCGCTCACGCAGACCCCCTGTGGTGACTTTGGCAACCCTTCGTCAGATCCAAACGTTCCCTCTCAAAGCAGAACCAAAAGCCCACCACCGGATTGTGCTGCTGAATCCTCGGGGGCGCGTTCCCTTCCTGCCAGTTTGTTCAAGTCGGCGTTTAAAAGCTGACCTACATATTACTTTTACTCTTGAAGAAGGCAGCAGAGTAAAAACTTGCCGAACTTGGGCTGAACGAGAGCTGCATTGTATTCTGTCTGGTAGTGTGACAGCTTAATTGTTGGAAATGAGACGTTTCAGCCAATGAATGTTTTTAAAGCCACCCGGCCTCGTTCCTGCAGATCCATACTGCAGGCTTTACTCTCCCTCATCCACCACACAAACGCTTGCAAACATGCACACACCCTCCCTCACTGCTGGGAGTACATTTAGGACACCAAAAGTTGTCAAAAAAGGACAAAGACAGAAAGAAACGGAAAAACAATGAATCAAAGAAGAGAGGCTTCTTGGGTGACTGAGCAAGTATTTTAGATTTTTTTTCTCCTGAATTGGAAGCTGTGAAATTTCCAGCCCAGAATCTCATCTTGAAGCATTTATTTTCTCAGCAGTGTTTGCCAGGAGCTGCTTGTTAGCGCCCCTCTTTTGCTTTAGACACTGTGCTTTATGGGCTGGAATAGACAGGGACACAAACAACCTAGAGTGTTCTTTACGAAAGCTCATACCTGCTTACAGTTTCTCTTATGTACACAACGGGCATGTGACGCCCATTCTCGAGGAAACATTTAGCCCTTGGTGTTCACACTGGAGGAGCAGGGAGGGGCCTATTCTTCTTTTTTTCTACTCTTTACTAGTGCATGTACACCACCTAGATTTGGACGAAGTTTGGTGCAAAATGTCAAAGTTGTGTAATTTTGCTCCAGGCTTTTTCTTTCACAGCTCTATTCCAATATATGAAAAACTTGGTGTCGTAGAATTCTAGCCAGACACAAACCGCAATTATGAATGTGCCCTTCGTGATTACGGTAATTTTCAAACACAATTAAATGGGACCAAATCTTATCAAGTTAAGACTAAAATCAACTAAAAGCTCTCCTGAATAAAATCGTCTTGACCTTGAACTCAAAACACTCAACGGAGTCAATCTGTTACAGCGACAATGGGAGTTTCAAAGACGAGGAGCAACGGCTTGAAAGGAGAAATCACCTCTTTTCTTAAAGCGGGTTTTTGGAATGCTTAAAAGATGTGGATGGGAAGACCTCAAGGTCCGGGCCAAAGCGTATGAAGTTAAATGGTCAGAGATGTACATCGGGGTTTGACCATGCAATGCCCTAAAAACTAAAAGTAAAATATAGAAACTTGCGTAGCTATGCATGAATGCAAGAGTTTTGAGCCCAGAAGCCTGAACTGCTCATTTGTGCGCGTTTACATAGACTTTTCATTAAAAGTGGTCGTGTGAACGGGTTGCAGAGAGCTGTGTGAATGTAGCATGAGACCTATGATCACTGTTGAAGGTCTTCGGGGGCTGAGTAAAAATCCCTGTCCAAGTTACTTTAATGTCAAACATCAGCCGGGGCAGAGTTTCCTGTGGCCTTTAAGCAGAGCGATTCAGTCAGGCTTTGGAGTGCTGAACACTTTTTATCCTGAGATAAGAAGCTGCACATCCATATCCATTTCCTGAAGACTCCAAACTCCAAGTTCTGTGTTTCTCTGTTCCTACACTGTGCACTGTCTCTGAGAAGCCTCTTAATAGTAATAGATACATTAAAAAATTTGATGTGATAGTGTGCAAATCTGCCTCCGCTCTGGTTTTCCATTTATCTATACCTTTTCACATGCATAGATAACCTCATCTTATCTCTCTTATAGCGCCTCAGTAACTATTGATAGAGCATCACGTGCTGTTCAGTCGCTTCTTTATAGCCACCAAGTCTGTAGATTTGTCCTTCTTTAGAGGTCAGTGTCTGTTTTCCTAATAGAATTTCTCTCTTTCTTTTCACCCTTGTCAATCCTACCCTTGTGGTATCTGTACAACACCCTACCACTCCCTTCCAACCCTACAACCATCGTCCATCCGTTTTAATGCATTAACCTTGTTTTCGTTTCTCCATGTCCCTTCCCGCATTGTTTTTATTTTTCCTCACAACCCGATCCACCACATAACCCTCCTCCCCACGTTTTTGTTTTTGCTCATTTCAATTTGTGTCCATGTGGGTTTGCTGCCTTGCACGCAAATCCTCCCCGCTCCTCCCATAGACCCTGATGTTGACTTGTACGAACTCTTCCCTGCTCCATACACCCCAGTACCAGACCATACTCCCATGATGCCTCCTGTGGGTGTCCAGGCGTCCGTGCTAACCCACGACACCATCAAGGTGACCTGGGCAGACAACACACTTCCTAAGAACCAAAAGATCACGGACAACCGCTTCTACACGGTACGATGGAAGACCAACATCCCTGCCAACACCAAAGTGAAGGTGAGAGCTTCGTCTTTGTCATTACAGATAAAGCCATGTTTTTTTGAAGGTCTCTTTCTATTTTTTAATAATCTTAAGCCAGCAAAATGAGTGCAACTGTGGCCAAAATGTTCAAAAGTCTGACAAGAGACATGCAACAAGTTTTTTTGGACACTAATGATGTTCGCATCAGTTTCAGGGATGAAATTAAATTGGTTAATTTGTTCACTAGGTGTGTGTCCATTGACTAAGAAATTAGGGAAATTGTCTTTACAATAATACACTTTTCTAATGTAAACACGACAATTTAGGAAAAACTGGCATTCATCAAAAAAGTGTTTTTGGGCTTGGAGAAGGTGTTTTTTTTCGGAGGCGGATTGAAATGAACCTGTTACGTAAATACAATGGAAACACTTTTTTCGAATTAAATGAGTCACATGACCACAGGTGGCCAGTTTGTTGATAGCAATGGCAATGCGCTTCTTGGTAGGAACTAGCCTTCTTGGGCGCCACAGGAGGCCCCAAAGCATCACACACTTCTTCCAAAGTTGAGCTTGTCATACAGAATTGGTGGATCCACAGCTTCTATGTAAAAAAAACAACCACAATTTCTCAAAATCGCTTCATCCGTAGCCGGTCCCACGTGTAAGGAGCTTTCCACTCCATGGCCTGAATAAGACGCCAACGTCTCCTTTGATAGATGGTGATGAGCGCTAGTGGCGTGGCAGAAATATTAACGTATTTGCTGTAAATCAAAGCATTGTTCACATCTGTCACCATGTGTTTGATTGACTTATCTCAGGAGTTGTTTTGTGTTTAATTACATAATTTTCCATTTTGTACACTGTGCCACAGTGTGCTTAAACCTGAGCACAGATGTAAGTAGATGATTTGCAACTCACAAAAAACAGCTCAAAGTCGTCCTCTGTCAGAAATACAGCCTGGAAGAGCATTTGTTTATGCTGCAGTCATGAACAGTCTAATCACACTTCATCTAATTTCATGCTCAGCAGGATGACGGTTTGGAGGAGACACAAGTGCAGCTGTTTTGACACACAAACTCTCGACAATGTCGGAAAGATTAAACCTCTAAAATTTACTCCAGAATGTTTATTTTCACACAAGACAATTTTTCTCCCCCTGCACCTGGATGAAGTATACAGCAGCTGCAGAGATCGCTGTGTTTGTTTGCAGGTGTCATGTGACAATAATGACTGTTTATGCGCATCTATGGACAGATGTGTAGCAACAGATCTGCAGGAAAATGCAGGAGTATTTTGAAGCAGTAGCTGGCCTTGGCTGCTATGCACCTCGGGGGGCAAAGTGGTTTCTGTTTTCATATCAAGTATTTATGATGAGAGGGGTTTTAAGATGCACAGGGTTGTGCAACATTTATCAAGTAATCAGAAGTAACTGAGGATCATTTGTAGGAAGGCTTTCAGAAGGAAGCAGAAGTGAAGGATGACTTTGCTCCTGTGGGTTTAGTGAGTTCATACGTCCAAAATCCCTGAGTAAGCACAAACAAACCATTAGTCTATATGATCCTTAATGACCAAGTTAGAATTTTTTTTATTATTTAATAAAATTTGTCAAAAGGTTTTATCTGAAAAACTGGATTCTCATGGCAGACTATGCACGTTTGTGTGCAGGATTGCAAACCTGCGACAGGGCAGAGCTCAGATAAAGCGCTGCATTTACTGATTAATTATTCAACAAGGACAAGACAAACTGAGAAGCAGAAAAAAAAAAGGATTGGGTAGACCTGACAGCGCAGACTCACGTGCACAAACAAAATAAGTGAAGCCAAGAAGTCCTGCAGAGGATGCTCCTTTGCTGCTCTTTTGGCTGTTCATGGCTTTCATACACAAGCTGTTTCTCTGCCTTCATGATTTATTTAGTGTTGTTGAGAAGGATGTGGAAGGATTAAAGAAGTCCAAAGTCTATCAGAAAGGCCCTGGTCTCTGAGAACGTAATGTTAAATGTCCGTGTCTTTAGTGAGGTTTCCCCAACAGAAACGCCTTCCCCTTAAAGTCTCTGCATGAGCGGCTGGAACCAGACGGAGACGGCCTTGTGCATTATTGAAGGGACGGCTGCTTTTAAACTGACTGCATGTTTCTGTAGAGGAGTTTTCCTCTCCTATCCCACTGCCCTCGGTGTGACAGCCCCCAGAGGAGATCTGAGCTTTTGTAATTGCACGCTAAACTAGTTTTTAACAAAACCCTTTCCGTGTCTCAACTCTTAGGTTGATCCTGGAAATTATTACATAAGCATTAATTGCGAATTTTATGTCAACTAGTTTTTGGTTGTGCTATGTGTCGTTTAGTGTTCAGGTTTCATAACGATTTGGAGTCAATTGGGTTGCTTGGGTTGTAAGGCCATCAGAAGAGAATCGCTCCGAAACGTGACACAAGCTGATGACATTTTATGGAATTTTATGCCTGTGGTACAATCGCATGCATATCGTGCCATTTAACTCACTTATTTCGAGTAATTCGAATATGAGATGGCGGAGCAAACTCCGACTGGGAAATATCAGTTTCCACATCTCAGGATTTCAAAGACAAGGCCACTATAACTGCATTCCAAATACAGGAGGGTTAAGATGCTATTTCATTCTGATTAAGTTCCAAAAAAATACAATAAAATATGACATTTTCACTGCATATTTATTTTCTAATGCAAGTAGACCTTGGGCTAAATTCAATTTGGATAAAGATCAGGTGGAAAATCATAATAATGATAAAATGTATAAATTGTATATATTAATATACAGTAAACCCTTGTTTTTCGCAGGGGTTACGTTCCAAAAAGAACCCATGATAGGCAAAATCCGTGAAGTAGAAACCTTTTTTTTAAGTATTGTTTATACAATTAAATACTCTATTGTACATTGAAAAGAAAGAACAAACTATTTTACAGGCTCAAGCATTTGTTTCACAAATCGAAGTACTTTAGAAACGTTTTTTCAACAAATAACTTCTGTCAAATAATAATTTTAATCATCAATGTGAACAGAAGACTTCAAATCGCGGAGTTTAGCCCCGCCCACCGCGACCCGAGTAATTGGATTAAACGGGAGAAAATGTAAAATAATTATGAATAAAATATAAAGTACAGTGGGACAAATAGTGACTCAGGTGTATTTCACTGCTCTACAGACTGAGTCGCTGCATCCTGACTCCGCTCTGCAGTGTTTTCTTCTTTTGAAGCCCGCGGTGCAGCTGTGTTTGTTCAGGGGAAGAACATAGTGATAGGCAGTTGTTGTCGCTCTTTTTTCTATGGGTTTCAGAGAAACTCGAAATCGCAAGAGAATTTGCACGTACGTAATGTAACTTTAGCAAGCTGTTTTACGTGCATGTACATATTAAACTGCAATGTTATTGACGCACAGGTAGAGAAGAAGCGGAGTGACTTTTTAGCCAATCAGAATGCAGAACACAATGCAAGATGCAAATCCGTGAAGTAGCGAAACCGTGAAAAGTAAACCGTGTTATAGCAAGGGATCACTGAATATATATAAAATCGTTCTTAATGTGTCATATATTGAGAACGATTTTAAATGAGTACATAAGCTATTTTCACAGTTCATTTTCTTACCCAGATGTAAAAAGACTCCATCTCCGAGGCACCGCCTTTAGTTCTTTGTGGGCGCCGCCCATTTCACGCAAACCTAGAGCCGCCCTCTGCAGCGTGTCTGCGTTTCCCCCACGATAACAAACAACATCTGAACTTTTGCAAAGATGGATGTGCATATAGTCCATATAAAAGGAAAGCATTTTTGCGTGAGTGGATCAAAGATTTAGTAAAAAAGTAAGCATCTTCATAAGAACTTTGCATATGAAAAAGTAACTGGATAAATATACAGTATAAAAGAAAGTGAAACTAAAAGATCCCTATATATCACTATAAACAAAATATCAAACCACTGAAACACTGAGGACAATCGTGTCATCAGGCTTGAAAAGTATAAACACCACTTAGAAGTTTGTTGCAATTATGGCGAGTGAAACCAGCCAATCATAGTATGAACTAGACCACACGATTGCGGTAGGTACGCCATACGATTGATGCAATGGCCGATCGCTGGGATGTATAAACCAGGCTTTTTTTTGTGATCCATATCAAGAGGTATTGCAACTTAAGGGTTTCTTCATTTATGCTGAATAATATAGAATTTTTACATTTATCATGACATCAGCGTGTGCAGTGCAGCAACAAATCACTACAAAACACTGCTTACAATGCTATACATGGTTTTACTATTAAATTGCATTCTAGGTATCTTCTGCAAGTTTACACATGCACCTCAATATTATAGATAAAAGGCAAACTGTTTTTTCTGTAACTTGAAAAAAAAATATACATAATGTAAAAAAAACTCATTATACATACCCAAGTGTATTTAAAGTCTCTGTATAATTTTGATGATTATACCTAACAGCTGACAAAAAAACCATTTTCATTATTTCAAAAAATGAGATATTTGTTATAGACTTTTAGAGACTTGTGATGCTGCACTGCAATTTGATCCTTAATTAAAAAAAGACATGAGAAATTAATTAATTATTTTAACATTTATTCGCTTATTTAGGACTGCATCAACAAACTGTGACTCGTGTTGGCAGCTTTTTCCTTTTTTCACAAAACTCTCTTTTAATTTGAAAAAAACAAGCATATTTTTATAATTTCATGAAGAACTCTGTGTGCTGACCCCTTGTTTGTACCCGTCTCCCACCAGATGGCCAACACCTCCAGCCTGAGCCACATAGTGACTGGTCTGAAGCCCAACACTCTGTACGAGTTCTCCGTCATGTTGACGAAAGGCCGGCGCGCCAGCACCTGGAGCATGACCGCCCAGGGCACCACCTTCGAGTCCAGTAGGAGGACCGCAGCCGTTCAAAAACACTCACCTCCATCAAACAACACAAACGAGCAGGCCCACAAACCACTAGCTGCATTAATGACTGAGCTCTGACAGCACACGTTTTGTGTGTGGGGGGGTCACAGACTGGACAGTAGAAGTCATTATATAAATGAGAGGTGTCTATGAATGTATTGACAACCATCCTTTCTTCTTAAAGGCCATATCACACAGCCACTACAAACATTTTGCACATGTTCCACATATGAAAATTCATGATATACGTACGGTAGTTCATAAGTGTTCATTCGTCAATGTACTACGATGTCCGTCCAGGGTTTCGGCCGACATGTCTTTACGTGAATTTGGTTTTGAGCTGTTCAAAGTTTTTGGCCAGTTGAGAATGACGAAGTTTACGCATATTTTACATAGTTTAAATGCAATTATTACTTAATCTTTTGCAGCTGTGTGCGATTTATGTGAAATGCTTACACAAATTTGTGGCTTTCCATGACCGTTCCACTTATGTCTAACAGACTTTTCACGCATGTACCAATTCAATTCAATCCAGTTTTACTTATATAGCTCAATTTTACAACACAGTTGTCTCAATGGGCTTCACTAATTTTACAAAACATAAAATCAGTTAGAAAATACAATAGCTGATTGCTAAAATGAACTAAACAGACTAAGCTAAACTGGGCACCCCTGCCTTAGACTATCTTTCTCGGTAAGGAAAAAACCCTAAAAAAATAGATTCCAGGAATTAAAAAAGAAGAAACCTTAAGGATGTCCACATGAAGGAGGGATGCTCTCCCAGGACGGAGAGGGAGTTGCAAAAATGGACAACAATATATAACTTTTAGATCATGTATACAGCGCGCATATTACATTCAAATTACAAAATTGACGCACGAGTCACTGATGGATTGCAGATATGATGCATGTGTTCTTTGCGTTTATTTGTAATTCTTCTGTGGTTTTAACATGGTTTATTGGTGATACATCTGTTAAAATTTCCCGTAAAGACCACAACTTTTCTAGCTTTTTCCACAAATATTTACATATGAATTTTCATCCATGCAAATGCGCAAAATATACATAGTGGCTGAGTGACACGGCCCTTAGGTTGGTGTAAGATAGCGGGAGTGCTTGTAAACAGAGACCTCTCAGCAACGCAGAGGAAAAGAGGGGCGGAGATACTTTGTGGCAACAGTCCCGCCCACAGCTCTGAGGAGAATTTCTAATGAACTGCTGGCGCTCCACAGAAACTATTTCCTAGAAAAGAACACAGGTTATTTGGTTTTGGATAAAAACAGCAGTATCATAATATAAATGATAATCTGAATGTGTCTTTATGCTTCATCTTTGTAGAATGAATTTAGCTTGACTAATAGTTTCAGACATGTTGATTTTGTTAGAACTTGATGTTTCTAACAGAAAAGCATGTTCTGATATGTTGAAGTTTCTCCTTATTACTCCAAGTGTCCTACATAAATTGTTTGCTGTGATGACCCCTAAAGGGAGCAGCACCAAAACCAAGACGACTTTTCATGTACTAGATCATACATTTGTAAACTTAGACCTGTCAGTGTCCAGACTTCCTTGCTGGGGTTTAATAATCTGTTAGTTTAATGAAACATTTACATTAAACTCTCATTATCTTCACCAGAGGGTGTGGACTGATTACAGTTAGGAAGGCCTGATCTTTTTTTGTGAGCTTTTTGATTCAGCCAGGAGCTGTCATACAATGTCATCCACACAGTCCTTTATACAGCACAGCTACCACGATTGTCAGTGTCTACTTCACACAAAAAAACAACATTTCTATTCTGTTCATCTCTTCATTTGCAACACATGCTGTCCTTTGTTCCCCTCCACAGTTCCCAGCTCTCCTCCAAAAGATGTGACCGTGGTGAGCAAAGAGAACAAGCCTCGTACCATCATTGTCAACTGGCAGCCGCCTTCTGAAGCCAATGGAAAAATCACAGGTGAGCCTCAAACTTCCTGGGATTTGTCATCAAGACTCAAAGAAGCCTTCAAAGCAAAAAACAGGAAACTCCCCTGTGGTATCTAAGCTGGGAGAAGACATTTACTCCAGGAGTTTGGGCGTAAACATTTTCTATAAAATAACATGAGATAGACAAAATCTGTAAAATTGACATCTTTATTTCTCCAGTAGTTATGGATGTTTTAAGGCTGTAAAACCCCTCACTACACACTTTATACACTTTTCTCAGACAGACATCCACATGTCTGTCATGTCATCCAGTACTGTGGAATAAAAACAACATGCAACAGAGATGATGTAAACCAACTGACCTGAGATGGACTCCCCTCGCAACCGCAGACGGACCAGTGGAAATCAGACGTCAGCCCAAACAGAACCTATGAGTTTCAGATTCGACATACCTGTTTATGAGTCCCTCAGGTCTGGCTCCAAAAAAAAATATGATAGAACTGCATTTTAAAACTTTGAAAGCCACCTGTGGTGTCCACTGAAAGAGTTTAAAAAGAAACTGTTAGCAGTGAAATAAGGCAGGATAATGTGCAGATATCTGCAGTCTGATGACTGTCTGTTTTGGGGGAGATACTAGATCTTTGTTGCCGCTTTAATAATAATTCTTTGGGTTTTGGTAGTTTTGGAATTTGGTACTTGGTGTACACTAACAACGGAAGAAACCACAGTGATTTTGCATTCTAAACCGACATGTTTGTCATTTTTATCTCTTTTTTTTCTAGGATATATCATTTACTATAGTACAGATGTAAATGCTGAGGTCCACGACTGGGTTATTGAACCAGTGGTGGGGAACCGCCTCACACACCAGATCCAGGAGCTGACTCTGGACACCACCTATTACTTCAAGATCCAGGCCCGGAACTCAAAAGGAATGGGCCCCATGTCCGACGCCGTACTTTTCCGCACTCCAAAGAGTAAGTAACTGTGAAGGGAAAGAAATCACATATTCTGACAAAGCCAAAGAAATCAAGCACAGAAATACCTTTATTTATTTTCTCTTTGCTGTATTTTAGTTTCTTTCAGTTTTGAGTTGGACTTGGTAAATCAACACATGTAGCTTTTTTATATTGCATTTGAAAAGAACATCTGCCCCCCCTCAGCAGTTCTGCCTGAACCTGCGTTCCTGGTGCCAGGAAGGATAAACAGCTAAAGTTGATTATCTTACATTTTAAGAGTGCTTTGGTCTACAGAAAAGTTCAAATTTATTATAGTGGCTGAACCAAAAACCATGAACTTTCCACCCCCATGCTTGATCACTTAAGTCGGTGCCATGTGTCAAACACAACTGCTTTGACTCCCCTCTGTTAAAAATGTGAGTTGTCTTTATTTGCTGTTATGTTCCAGTGTTCTAAGGAGATCTGTAGAACCTCAGTTTGAGGTGAAAGGTTATCATTTTAAATTTACATAAATTGCGGTGTAAAAAAGTGAGGAACAGTAGAAAATGTTACATTTTATTTACCTACTTTTTAATTTTCTGGACAGGATCACGTCATTTGTGTCGTCCTGATAACAGACTTTTAATTAAAAGAGGCATGTAATTCTTTTTTACACTTAATTATAAAGATTTATCTCTGGAAAACGGCTGTTACTATATCTAGAATCCATATCAGAGATGATCATTCAAGTATTGCAGCTTTTTAAAGCACAGATTTTCCCAAATAAGTTTTATTCGTCATAATTTCCTTCAGTGATGTATCTCCTTTAGATGGGACAAAGACAAAATGATTGGTTTTGGGCAACCGAATTACATTAATTCAAGCAGTTTTGGTTTAAATGTAAAAAACAAAACTCGCGTTTTGTCACAGGTTACTGTTTAAAATGATTTATATTTATTGTGGGGGACTTATCCTTTTTGTACTGACGCTTTGCTCTTATTAATGGCTTGGCTGTGTCTGCAGTATATTCTGTCTGAAAGCTGCTTAGTTTTTTGCTGTTTTCCATTTCTTTTGCCCCTCTTGCTACTCACAACCCCCATTGGTCTTTTGATTTCGCTGTCCTTTGCTGCTATTTTCAGCTAACCGGTTTCCTTTTTTTCCATTTTTTTGTGTTTTCCTTTTCTTTTTGCTCTCTATTGTCTCTTTCTTCCTGCTCTCCTTTGGCCTGTTAAGCTGAGTCCTCTGACAAAATGGCTAATGACCAAGGTAAACTCCCTCTTCATACTTTGTCACTGCTGACCGCACCTCATATTCCTTTTCTGAAGGAGCTCCATCTTTCGGGCTGAGGACAAGTTGCATTGCATGATTTAAAAAGTTGTTTGCACATACTGATTTTTTTTTATTGTTTAGTTTCTCTGAAGGAGTCTGTTGAAAATAAAATGTTCTCCTCTTGAATCAGCCTCAAATCTACCACCAAAGCTGTCAGGCAGCCATCCCCAACCGGATCCTGGAACTCCACTGGGTAAGTGTCCTCTGCCTTCTGCTCCATCATACAGAGCAATACCTAAAACCAACATCCTATATATAAATTCATATGTGTTCTTTAACCCAAACCAGAAATGTCCAAATTATATTTTAAATGGGAAATATTAATGTCAAATCTAATTTTAATCTGGTTTAAAAACTAAGAAAAACCTGTCTGGAGCAAGACAGATTTTCAACAAAACCATTATTACAGCTCTGAATAAGATTGTGCAGAGTGAGTCCAAAATATTTTCAAAATAAAAGTTCAAACAACTTCTTCCAAATTTTGTTCTGCTTTCAAATTTGGATCTTTGAACCAAAAACCTGCAAATACTAAAGTTGGAGTAGGTCGCACATATTGCTCACACGCATTTTTGCACCACGGGGCGGCCATGGTGCAAAGGTAGAGCAGTCGACCTCTGATCGGGAGATTGCAGGTTCAGACCTGCCTTGTTGAAGTGTCCTTGGGACACTGAACCTCACATTGCCTCTGGTGGTTAAAGGTTGGCGCCAGTGTTCAGCAGCGGAGCCGCCGTCAGTGTGTGACTGTGTATAGCAAAGTAGTAAAGTGCTATAAAAGTAGTCTATAACTTCAGCCTCAGACAGGGCGGTATGTTAATAATGTCTGACATCTGACATCAAACTGTTGGGGACCACAGCTTTCAATTACTGGTCTTTGTAAATACTTTTTGTCTAATCCAGTTTGTTTTTCTATTAGGTGTTGGAAGTGGTGAAAATCACATCCTGGTTATCGTCATTGTCGTATCAGTCGGAGTCTTCATCATCGTGGTGGTGGTCGTGGTAGCTTTCCTGTGCACTCGTCGCACCACATCCCACCAGAAGAAGTAAGGCATTCACCCAACCGTGTTTTTGCTGCTTGTTTTAAGCTAAACGTGACTCAGCCGCAGGTTGAGGTGAACTCACTGTTGACCCATTGGCTTCGTGCTCCCTGCAGGAAACGAGCGGCCTCAAAGTCCACGAATGGCTCCCACAAGTACAAGGGAAACTCCAAGGACCTGAAGCCGCCTGATCTTTGGATTCACCACGAGAGGCTGGAACTGAAACCCATGGACAAGTCGCCAGACCCCAACCCGGTCATGACCGAGACGCCCATCCCCCGCACCTCCCAGGACATCACACCGGCTGACAGCAGCCTTGAGAGTAACCCCCACCTGCAACAGAGGCGCAACTCCTACCGTGGTCAGTCTCTTGTTTTGGAAGTGCCAGGCTCAATGCCTGAGCTCACGAGTCTTGAGCGTGCATGGCAGGCAGGAAATAGCATTTTGAGGGATTGTCCAAAGAAAGATAGGATTATGCTGGCAGGAAATGAGACTTGTACAAGTCTGTTTCTGTCTGAAAGAGTCCTGGAGAGATTTTCACAATGTGTCTTTGTGTTACTACGTTTGAACTTCATGCAGAACATTCCATGCTTTTCATACATGGTGTACAACGCTCATTACATGTTATAATTCTGGGATCAAAAATGCTTCTTGATGAAGAATCTGTGACATTTGGAAACAATAACGAGAAGATCATAATGGATCAGTCAGAACCATTGACTTTATATGTGAACTAGACCGAGTGAGTGTGATCACCCATAGACATTGACTTCCTGCGGTTCCAACCAAATGAAGTCAATACCGTCGCCATTTCTTCAACTTACAGTCGTCGCCATGTTTAAACGAGAAATCGTCAGTAAGGAGTGATTGGTCTGAGTCGATAGTTCTTTGGCAACCATTCTAGCCAATCAGGAGTGAGCTTGTTGGAAGGCCACACCCCTACCATTTGAAAGAGTACTTGGGAGAATCTGTCGATCAAACCCTTAGAACGTTTGATGTGAGACCACATGCTTTTATTGAGGCATCTGATTGGCCCGTGTATAACTTGAACAACTTGCTCTACAGAAAAAATCATGAAAAATATGGATTATCAAGAACATGTTAAAAATGTAGCAAAGCAAGACAGGTTAATCAGACAAATAGAATGACTGAGTATTAGCTGTTTGTTTCTCAGTAGAAGTCCGTGGGATCAGCGGATACTTCCTGTTTGGGACCTCACTCGGTCCAGTTCTCATATACAGTCAAGGGTCAGAACTGTTAAGTAGCAACCATCTCTGATTGGCTGGTTTCCACCAATCTTTTTAGGCCACGAGTCAGAGGACAGCATGTCTACTCTAGCAGGCCGACGAGGGATGAGGCCTAAAATGATGATGCCCTTTGATGCGCAGCCTCCTCAACGTAAGTGTGTGTGGTGTAAACTTGGAGCACAGAAATCCATTTCATGCTTTTCATAAAACGCTCAATTCTGTCTTTGTTTCATGAATTTGACATAAAACTTCACTGTTTTTTGTGGGGAAGTTCTTTAGAAGAGAAGCGTCTGCGTCATCATGGTTGCTGCAGCTGGTTAAACATCTCATCCTTGTTTGTGTATCCATGTCCATTTCCATTCACAGCTGTGATTAGTGCTCATCCTATCCATTCGCTTGATAACCATCATCACCATTATCACATGGGCAGCCTGGCATCACCAACACGCAGCTACCTCTATCATCCGGGCAGTGGGCACTCACGCTCACACACCTGCGCCACCCCCAGCTCCCATTTAGACAGGGTGGACTCTACAGGTGAGATGGTGCCACCTGCTGGACAAAGGAGAGAAATCTGCAAAAGAGATGCAGAGAGCACTGAGGTTTTATGGAAAAGCTAACATGAAAACATTAGATATTTGCTTATGTGTAAATGCACACATAGAAAGCGGGTTTAAGTATCTAAGTTTTTATTGTTAACAACAAATGAAATGTGTTCTAAAACTTTTAAATATTTAAATAAAAAATACATCAATTTACCAAAAATCTTACATTTATTTACCACAAATGGGTTGCACAAACACATCTGCAATGCATAACAAAAGACATTTTCATTCATAGTATATGCAACTGATACAGTTGCAATACAGTTTATTATTAATATTATAACTAAAATAGGTCATTATCATTAATAATCCAAGTGCTGCAACTTATTGCACGACTGATGCCTCGTATGTGTTCATCAGACAGTCCATACAAACATTTTTGTGCAGAGAGAGATTTTTCAGATTGATCTAAAAAGCATCTTAAAAGCTAAACTTCAGCATAATTCTATTAAAAAAAAGGCTTTTTAAAATTGCACCATGTTCATTCAGAAAAACGTTGTCACTCATTTGTACTCATTTACAACTATTTGGAGATGGATTTATCTCACTGGAATTTGTTTTTGGGATATTTACGTACAAAGGATCCCTCAGATATTTCCTTCCCCATGACTGTTACTATAATGTTAGGATCACTCTCATTTTTTTCCTCCTGAGTCCTCCAGTGATCTGTGCTGTCAAAGGTTTTTATTTTAACTCGCGATTTTCCCCAATACCTTTGCGACTAGTATTTTACCATGAACATCTTCTATTTATTTCTTTTCTTGGTGTAGACAAGCTAAAGTACAGGTGTTATTTTGTTTGTGATAAATGACCTTTTTGAAGTTACACTATCAGACTAAAAGAGCTTATTTCATGTTTGATTTTTAGTCCTACAGACAGACAGACAGATGCTTTTTTTAGTTTTTTAAGGACATAGTTTCTGTAGAGCGGCAATAGTTAATTAGAAATTCCCCTCTGAATTGTTGGTGGGACTGCTGGCTCAAAGCAGGAGCAAGCCCCCCACCTCTTCCCATCACCCATCTGTTTTCACACTCCCCCACTGGCTTACAGACCCTCACACCCACAACCTAACATTTTGATTTTTGATTTGAAATGGTTTATGTCAAGCAATCAAATAGGAATAATGCACAAAAACAATACAATCATCAGTTATACATTCATACAATAACTAATCAAACTTAGTATAATTAGACATAAAATTAAGTATTGCTTGAAAGGGAGTGGAAGGAAGCAAACTTATATAATCCCACCCCTGTTCTACTGTAACCATTTTATTACATGATTTATCAATATCCGGTTCCTAGAAAGCACATGACAATGTACGATAACAATGTACACATGAATGTATTAACTGTTCGGCTATCAAGCCATACAGTTTGGAATAGCTCCCATTTTTAGGCTCCCCTAATGTTAGCGTGGGGCTGTAGGAGCTGTAGGAGGAGAGAGTTTTAACAAAGGGATGATGGGAAATGACCGCAGGCTTAAAGTTGTAGTTCTAAAAAGAAAAGTTTTTTGATCAGAATTAATAAACCACTGGGAACGCTTTTGAAATACATCAAAGGATGATTTGAGTGGATTTAAACATTAACACAAATAAATTGTTGGATTAAAGATGACCTCAATGGTCAGTCACCAGGTTTTTCTTTTGATTTATTTTACTAAATCTTGACTGAGCAGTTCCAAATCAGAAAGTTCTTTAGGATGAAATCAATAGTCAGTGGTGTTATATCCTGTAAACTCAACAATCCTGTGTCTTCTCTTCTCCAGAGTCGGTGAGGAACACCCCCAGCACAGAGCCCCTCCCGCCCGCCACTGCCTCCTCTCAGGTCTCCTGCCCCTCTGAGATCCTGGCTGACCCCGAGGGCAGCTACCACGGCTCCTCCACCACAGACGAGGAGCCCAGCTACTCCAGCAACCTGCCCCCGCACCGCTCGGCCCACCCGCACGCTCACGCCCACCCACTCAAGAGCTTCGCTGTGCCTGCAATCCCGGTCTCCAGCCATCCATCCTACGAGTCTCCTGCTCTGCCGAGCACGCCCCTGCTCGCCCAGACCGGTGAGCTCCTTCAAAAGCTACAGTAGGACCCTGCTGCAGTGCAGCACATCCATCCAAAACACAAGAACAAACCGCAGTTTGACCCAAGGCTAACCTAAAGAAGTTAGACAAAATGAAAGAATTTGATTTATCTTCCGCTTACTGAAGACCTCCTGTCTGCATTTTTTTCACCCTCAGGGCCTCCCACTCACCCCCATGTGGTGAAAACAGCTTCCATCGGAACACTAGGTAGGACACGAACGCCTATGATAGTCACCGTCCCCAACGCACCTCCTGAAGTGCCAGAAACCAGCAAGATGCTTGAGGATGTAGACAGCGTGAGTATAGCGCCCCACGCTGACAAACGCACTAAAACACGCTTTTTGGGTTGGTTTGTTTTGTTTTCCTGACAGTAAATTTTGCCGTAAGGTTTTCCAGTTCACATCACACGTCCAAATTCATGTCAGGTTTTTTTTTTCGAGGACTGGATTATACTGTTGTGCTACGTTCACGCCGGGCTTGTTCAAGCGACCACTTTGGATAAAGAGTCTGTGTAAACCTGAGTTTGGGCATCAAAACTCTCGCGGTTTCGTACCTCTACGACAGTTTTTAAGTCAATTTCTGGGCTCTACGTACAAAACGCGCCGCCTTTGAAGTTGAACGTTGATAATCAAGGACTCAGATTTGATATTGCCGTATGGGAAGCGTTTTTTCTTTTCAATTCGCAGAAAAACCAACAGTTTGAAAATTGACCATGAAGGAGAAATTAATAATTCCAGTTTGTGTCCCGCCGGAATTATACGGAATAGAGCTGTGAAAGAAAAATCCTGGAGAAGGATTCACGAGATTTGACAACCGCGCTTTGACATTTCATGCCAAGCTTCTTCCAACTGTAGGTACATGTGCTATTAGCGACAGTCAAGTGTGAACACCAAACGCTAAAATCACATTCAAAAAGGCCAGTTTGGTGCATTCTTGAACGTGCATCATGTGCCCAATGTAACAGTAGCATGACACTTAGCTGAACTTGTTGTAATCACATTTTCTGTTTGTTCTTTCTCTCCTTTTATTCTTTCCAACTTCATTCTCACCATTTTCTGTGTCATTGTTGGCTGCTTCTTTTTTTGTCTAATTTTTGACGATTTGATCTTTGAACCCATAACCGGAATGACGTTGAATGGCTGTTGATGACTCCCCTTTTTTGTTTGGTTTTTGGGTTAATGCTTTGGTGTGCTGCTTCGTTGTTGTTCCCATAATGCTTCAGTTTCATTGACCTACCCCTCAGCTCGCTTCACCCCCACTCATGAAACTCCCCCTGTGAAGGAATCCCTTACTGACCCTCTCCTTCCTTTCCTCCTCTCCTTTCCTCTCCTGCCTTCCTTCCTTCCAGGTGCTTGCTTCCCTCCCCCCATGCCCC
Organism: Oryzias sinensis; assembly: GCA_037389245.1. Classification (NCBI taxonomy): domain Eukaryota; kingdom Metazoa; phylum Chordata; class Actinopteri; order Beloniformes; family Adrianichthyidae; genus Oryzias; species Oryzias sinensis. Next base: position 37,346,324 of record CM074489.1, read on the forward strand.
TCGCCTGCCCCCCGCAGTAACCCTGTTCCTCTCCCTCAGAGCTACGAGCCCGATGAGCTCACAGAGGAAATGGCTCACCTCGAAGGCCTGATGAAGGACCTGAACGCCATCACCACAGCCCCATGATCTCTGATGCAACGTGCAGGCTCAGACACACCTTCTCTGCCAGTCTCACACACACACTCACACACACAAACATACACAACTAAACCTTGCAGAGCCAGAGGCCAGTGGACTCCGAAACCGGCTTGTTGCGCTCGTGGAAGCTCTCGCGTCCCCACCGCAGACAAAAGAAGCAAACCTCCAGACTGAAACTTTTGATTTCAACCCAACCCTTGCTCAGTCTCAGGAAGGAGATTGCCATGAGAGGGAAGGGAAGTGGGAAGCTTTACAGCATATGAAGAAACTTTTACATTTCGGTCGCCTTTAACCGGAAGATTGTGAATTTTTGTTTTTTTCTCAGCAAAAATTTGTACAGTTGGTGTTTGAGCTGAACACTCGCTTAAGACAATTGAGTCGGTGTCCAGACAAGAGGAGGAAGTCCAAAAATTGGCTGGTTTTGATGTTGGTGCTGGAGCAGCACAGTCATCACACAGTGTTTGTTTGATTAGTGTTTCCTTTGTGCATCTTGTATATCTATTGGGCCATTTCAGTGAGGTGAACATTGGATTTCAGCCCCCCTTTACAATCCTACATTATAATTTTGTTTTTATTTTCGCCTTGTCCTCTTGTGTCATATATTTTGCCATGACTTTATATTGTTTTCTATTGTATTATTTTTTTTACACACATATCCTTATGAACGTGTACATATGTTTTATTTTTTATGCTTTTGAATGATGATTTTGACATTTCCCATAGTTCCTTTTATTATTAATATTTTGTTTTTCTGAACAAAAGTGGGATTTCAAAAGAGCTCTGTTTTCATAGCCGCGAGGAGAGAAGCTTGATGCGATTCTAGAAAACATTCTTCTGTGGCATTTTGTCGTCCTCTTTGTACGCTCTTCAGCCTTTTGTGTATGTTGTGGGAGCTCCATTTTGAAAGCCTTACCAACGTATTTGTATGTCGGACCCTGCGCCGTACCGCCACGCTCCACCGTGGCAGCGTCTGCGGCCCCCTTCCCACGCCAGGATACCTTGGACTCAGGACGCCAACCCTTCCCCAACCTTTTCTGAAAGAACAAACAAATCAATCAGTCACAAGTTTTATATATATATAAAAAAACGTTTGATTGTATATTTGGGAAGAAATAAACAAATACACAGCATTTGATTGGTTTCAGGTATTTTTTCTGCTGAAAAATGAGGACATTTTGCCCCAGCAGAGCAGTGTTTGCCGTTTTTGTTCTTTTCCTTCAGATTTAGAAACCATAAACGCAAAAACCTTGGCCTTTTGAAGGAGACTCCCAGAATTCCCTTTGGTTTTTACATGAAAGGTTTGGATGAAGAAAAATCAAGATACTCATTCTGTACACACAATGTCTGCTGTAAAAAGAAAAATGAAGGTTCATCTGAGAAAATAGTTTTTCATGACCCTTTTACCCAAAGATCTTTGTCTTTAGCAATCATGGTCATTTGCTCCACGTTTGTGAATGCCATGTTTCTCATTAATGTATACATTGTCATGAATGTGAGTACAACTGTGTAAGAGATTTGAACGATGGAGACACACAAGGAAACACTTTTGTGGGGCAGATGAGTAGAATACAAATGGGGGCGAGAGCACCGGACTCCAACCGGGAAACGTCCTTTTGAGTTGTGAACAGTTGAACATTTATTGCACTTTTTCACAGTTTTTGGAAAGTAAATTTCTTACTTATCTCGTGTTTTAAATATCAAAAGCTGTGTGTGTAATGTAGTGTGCTAGGTAAGCAGCAGGCAGCTGGTCTTGTTATAATTGTTTTTATTTTTATTGCTTTGGAGATGATATGAATCCAGCAGTTCGGGTGTTTTACTCTGCAGTTCATAATGACGAATTCTGTTGTTCTGCTTGTTCATGTACAGAGCTTTCTTTGCTTTCTGTAGAAACAAAAACAAAATGTGGCTTTTTAAAAGAAATGTTGAAAATGTTTTGGGGGAAAAAAAGTTTTTTATTGGTGCTCCTATACATTGTGTATACAAACTATCATGAATACTAACAAAGTAAATGTTTCTGCTTGTCTTCTTTTCAAGTATGCTAATGATAGAAATAGCAAGAGGTAAAGCCTAATGTCAAATTCACCATAACACTTGTTTTAGTGAAACACTAAATTCTGTTTTTACTAAAATTAATGCAGCTAATTTGCAGTTTGTAGTCAAATTACCCCCGTTCTTAAGTCAGCTCAAAACGTGACTTTCTTTCCTACAAAATATGTCCGTTATAACCAACTTACTCCAAAAATGGACATCTTTCAAGGAAAAAAACGATTGTTTCCCATTGACGACAAAGTAATTTACAGAACACGGCCACTTTTTTTCAATTTAAATAAAGGTAATTGAATACAGTTAATTGCTATCATAAACTTTTGTTGCAAAAGCAAAATTACCTTTAAGGTATTTTGACAAAATTATGAAAGTATTGTCAAATGGTTGCTGCAATGGGTTTATTTAACCCTTGTTCTATCCTATGGGGTCAAGATGACCATTGACGTGTTCTCCCTACCATGACAAAGGTGGATAAAGGTGGAGAGGATTTCATGTCACAAATCACAAATCCATACATGTACTGAAGATTTGAACAAAAAACTCTTTGCACTCCTGACACAAATGGTTTCAGGGGTTCAGATTTGAGGAAATCTGTTGATTTTCAGATAACACACACATTTGATTTGGAAATTTGGAAATGGTCTATATTAAGTAATCAAAACAAGACAAAAGAAGTGAAACATCAAAAAAATATATGTATACAGAGATGTCAAACGTAGTCAATATTGATTGGGAAAAAATGTATACATATGCATACATCCACATACCCATGCAAATCATTACATTATAATTACTCTTAATCATAAATACACATATTAGCACTTATATATGCAGTATATGATACATTTCAACTATTAGATATTACGTTTTTCAAAAAGAGTCTAATTATTTGCTAGAAAGGGAAGTGGGAGGAAGCACACTTATATATTCCCAGCCCTATTATGCTTAATTTTACGTTTTATTTATTTTAAACATTTTTATCATCTGAAGATGCATTTATAGTTTATCAACACAAGTTCAGATCATTTTAAAAATTATCAAGTTTTAATCAAATAAATAAAGTTGAAATACATATTAATTACAGAATTTCCTTTTCAGAAATCATGATTTAACATCACAGATCAAATATCAAAATTATGTGCATGTTGTTTGTCTTTAGAAAAGTCTTGGCCTTCAAGCCGAAAGACCACCTGTTGTTTTATATTGTAACGATCCGGCCGGACGGTCGCTTTAGTGGGGTAACGAAAGCCAACTACTCATGAAGAGCGTTTAATGGAGAGCCGTCCGTGCCCCATACACTGCACAACCCTGGACAGTCTCAGGTTGCAAGTAACGTAGAGAGAGGCATTATTAGCTTTTTAGCACCTGTTAATTCCAGCACACATATAGCCCAAACAGCATGGACGATCACTTCAGCTTCCAGCCCTCTGACTCAAGGTTTCACTCTAAGCTCCCCACTTCCCATGAGCCTTAGGGGCTGAAGGCAGGGCTGACCCCCAGGTCGCTACAATATCATGGACATTACTCCTTTTCAATACAGCTGTATTGAAAACAGATACACAATCTATCCTTTGGTTTGAGACTATCAGCAAAAATAAAACAAATTTGGATATTGAAACTATAATTAAATTAAACAAATATTTTCCCATAATCACATGAGGCATTTACAAGAATGACAAGAAGGGCAGAACAGCATTGGCGGAAAACAAAACTCACAGTACATCACCAAATTTTTAGAAACACGCTAATGCATTACAATAACTCCAGTAAAAAGGCAAGACAAGTGAGTGCAGAACCTGAGTGCAGCCTTTGACACAGTTGATCACTCCATCCTTTTAAACCGACTTCACAACATGTTTGGAATTACTGGGACAGCTTTTAATTGGTTTAAATCCTAACTCACAGATAGATTTTATTTTTATGATTTTTCATCTGAAAGGCACAAACTGACATGTGGGGTGCCTCAAGGCTCCATCCTGGGTCCTACACTTTTTAATCTTCACATGCTTGGTGATGGAGACACGGCATTAACTTTCATAGCTATGCTGATGACACTCAACTGTATATAGCTGTGTCTCCTGATGACACTGGACTCGTGGACAGCCTTTTAACCCTTGTGCTATCCTAGGCACTTTAACATTGGGAGTTGGGTCATCTAGACCCACTAGACCAGGGGTCGGCAACCTTTTTTACTCAAAGAGCCATTTGGGACTGCCCCTAATGAAAAGAAAGCACCCGAAGCCACAACCCGTTTTTACGTCATTATATATATTATGCATGTATATATTATTCAAGGGTGCTCATTACGTCGATCTTCAAGGACATGAGTGTAGATCGCGAGCCAGAAAAGATAAAAAAAATTTTTTAAAAGTACTTCTTAAAAATCCACCAGCCAATCAAAATCCTCACTGAGAAGTACGGGCTGAAGTTATGGTCTGATCGCTGCATGGAGTGATGTGTTTATCAATGCATGGTAGACACGAAGAATGTGGAGAGATCAGGTTTATTATTTTGAGGAGTTCTACTTGGCAATCATGTTTCCATGTTTGAGTTCATAAAATCATCCCAGAGAAAGTCTCTGCTTCAACTCCCGCAGGGAAAGCTGCGTCTCAATCTGACACCATGTTTGCATCTATGACAGAGTTTGAAGCCAAAGCCCCTCCTCCGCCTCTTCACCTGCTTTTCCTCTCTACCTGCTCACCTGTTCACATCCTCTGCAGCTGAGAGTTGTTTCCCCTGCGCTCCTCAGTGTGTCCTACACAGAGAGCCCAAAATGACACGGTAGTCGGGGCGCTCCTTTTGGCTGGGTCTGGCGGTTTTCAGATGACTTTTGGGCTGGAAAACTGTGACTCTATCTGGCAACGCTGGCGCGAACTCTCAGTCTGTCATCAGAGAGTTGCTCTCTGCCCCACGGCACGTCAACTTCACGGTAGAAGATCGGAGTGTTTATTGAAACTGCCCCGCGTGTCTCCTCCTGCTATCAGTTCTGCAGGTCTGGCCCGATAAATACGAGCTCATCAAGGAAGCTGTTTCGTACGTGGCACACGCTTCGTACCAGCAGCGCCTTTGAAATGCCATGAAAAATTAACAAACTAAAATAAAATTTAATTGTTAGAAAATACTCATTATTTTCCAAAGTCACAGGGAGCCACAACAGAAGGACGAAAGAGCCACATGTGGCTCCGGAGCCAAGGGGTGCCGACCCCTGCACTAGACAGTGCGCTGAACCTTTTTTCTTCAATGATTTGTGATCTTCACTGGTGTCCATGGATTACATGAAATCTTTCCACCTTTATCCACCTTTGTCATGGTCGGGAGAACACGTCAATGTAAGGGTGGGGTCATCTTAGATAGCACAAGGGTTACATTGTATTTTAGAAATTAAAATATGGATGGGAGAGAACTTTTTGCAGCTCAACCAATACAAAACTGAAGTCTTGGTAATCGGTTCTGAAGCTGAGATGACGTCCAATTTTATCTGTCAACCAAATTTATGACCATATGTGATAGAGTTAGGAACCTTGGTGTGATTCTAGATGCAGATCTGAGCTTTGACCAACATGTGAACCAGGTTACTAAAACTGAATTTTAGCATCTGAGGAATATCGCCCGAGTGAGACCCTTTCTCTCTAGAGCCAGTGCTGAAATCTTAATTCATGCTTTTAGTATATCAAGATTAGATTACTGTAGCACCCTCCTTTCTGGGGTAAAGAAAACCACTCTTAATCGCCTGCAGCTAGTCCAAAACTCTGCTGCACGCCTTTTTACGAGAACCAGAAAGAAGGAGCACATTACACCAATCTGAAAAACCTGTGCACTGGCTCCCTGTCAGCTTCAGGATTGATTTTAAGATTCTTGTAATAGTTTACAAGAGTGTTCATGGTATTGGTCCTTCTTTTATATCAGATTTGCTTTTAAGTTATGAACCACCTAGATCCCTTAGATCATCAGGTGCAGGCCTGCTAAAGGTCCCTTGGGTCAGGACAAAAAAAAAAAGGCGGGGCCTAATTTAGATACTACGTGCCTGGTCTGTGGAACAGCCTGCCTGAGGATGTGAGGACCCTCATCCACTGTAAAGTTTATTAAAAAGAAATTAAAGAACCATCTATTTAATTCAGCTTTTAATTAGATCTCCTATGGGGGGGTCTTTAATTTATAAAACGTTATATTTTATGATATTTTAATACATTTTTATTTGTTTAATGTGTGTTTTATTATTATTATTATTATTTATTTATTTTTTGTATTAACATCTTACCTTATTCTATTTATATTTCAGGTGTTTTAGACTTTTTATGCATTAACTTATTTTAATTTTTTATATTTTAGCTGTTTTTATATTTAACCTTTCTATTTATCACTTTAACATTTTAAACGGTTTACGAGTGTTTCCCACCCTTGGCTGGGGTGTTTGTGTCTATGCTGACACCCAGGCCAACAGGAGGACAGAGCAGACCGCACCTTCATGGTTCTCTCTTCTTACGGTTTTCCTTTTTCTTCTTCTTAAGTTATGTCTCTTTTACTTGTACTTGTTTTGTGTATTTTATTATCAGGGGCTTATTTATTTACTTTTTGCATTGGTGTTTTTGCATCCTTGTTTGTTTTTATGTACACCACCTTGAGCTGTTTCTTTACATGAAAGGTTCCATAGAAATAAAATTAATTTGAATTTGAATTTAAAAGGGTTTAACCACTGTGTCAAAAGCAACATACGGTGTAATGCATCCCCTCAGCCAGCAGGTGTCGCTACAGCCCCTGCTCGTTCTTTGACTCTCCTTTTCCGGTCGAGGCGTCAGTCGCTCCCACAACACAGAATATGGCGACTAGCTCGGATCGAAATCCGCCTCCTTTCCCCGCTACAGATGTGTCAAAACCCGGACTGTCTGACCTTCTTGACGGGGACAGCGACGAAGGCGATGACATTTTTGTCAGTAATGTAAGTTTCCGGGCGTGACTCTTCATCTTCACGCGTGGCTTTATCTGTTTACAGCCTAGAACTAAGAAGTCAGTCTCTCTCTCTCCTCCTGCTCCTCTGGTCCAGCTTTTTCTGCCACTGGGACAACAATAACAGTCAGCCTCTGACAAAAAGTCGATAAATGTGTGGTTATAAGGCTTTTAAAAAAAGGTTAAAGTAGTTTAAACTTTACATTTGTGGGGGAAATTAAGTAGCTTTCCTATCTTAGGCCTGCTCGGATGTTTAACCTTAGATATTGGGTTTCTTTTTTTTCCCTGTCACTTGAACTCATCTCGACTTTATTTAGTGTTATCCTAACAGATCGACTTTTAAAACTCTACCCAGCCACGATCACAGCCCTGCCTTATCATTCAGACAATCACTGCCTTCTTGTTGCTCACTAAAACAAACAACAAACAAACAAACAAATGTTTTGTTTAGAGGACCAGTCCACTCTCTGTGAGTCGAGGAGTCTCCCAGCCGGAGCGGGTCCGTGAAGAGCCTGCAGACCTGTTCAGCCAGGAGGAGGCCGGAACGGACACTGCCAGGTCAAACGGAGTCAACTCTGATGATGACAATGACCTGTTTGCAGGTAGGAAGAGCTATTATCTCCTAACGTTATATGCATGTGCGACCACTTCAACACAAGCAGAGGGTTGATGTTTGTGTTTACCGTCTCACTGGAAACCTGGGAAAGGTTACCTGGTTCCTGTTTTGAGTTCCACTCTGACCATCTTTTGATCAACTGTCAGTGTTCCTAGTAGTCTTTTAATTATAATTATAACGTTTTTAGAAAGGAAAAAAAAAAGTTGTTTTCCAGGCTCTGAGTTTTTAAAAGGGTTATGAGCGAGGTGGAGTAAGCCTTCCCTCATTCCCCGTCATCCCTTTGTTTACACGCTCTTCCACAAGCTTACGCCCCTCACAACCCCAATCTAACATTAGCAGTGCAACAAATGGCAATATTGGAGCTATGCAGTCGTCCAGGAAAACAGGAATCTAGTCGTCTACAAGTGGATGGATGGGAATGGAGCAGAGCGGGGAGCTTGTGTCCCTCAGATTGTACCTTTTATGGCACAGCTCCAGGCTTTTTCAAACAGCATTTTTTTGATTCGAATTAATAAATACGCAGCAATTTTAATCTGAATTTTCTTTATATATGTCCTCCGTCTTCAGAGAAATGCCACAAGAACATGTTAAAAATACCAAAACACAATTTTCACTGGAAGGGGTCTTTAAAGACACCACTACAATGCCCTTCTAGTGGCTTTAGCAGGAAATAACCACTGAAGGGCAGCAGAATGTTAGTGGAAAAATAACGACCATATGAGCCAATATTTAACTAAAAAAAAATAGCATACAAGTCACTCCTGAGTATGAGTTTCACCCCTGGCAAAACTATGTCAAAAAAACTGTGACTTATACTCTTAAAAAAATCTAAAGACGATCGGCGTTGGTCATTAAGTCAGAAAATGTGAAAACGCAGCACATCACCGAAACAATACGGCCATTTCAATTTGTTCTATACCTGGCTCTCCATTAACTCTCCTCAATACCTGAAACCTGGACTAATGCACCACATTATGACGGATGACTGGTTTGCAAAAGTTTTGGAGGAAAGATGAAAACAATCACAGCTCCTTTTCTTTGAATGATGTGTTCGTGCTGCAATGCGATTCCTGCTTCTTCTTGCTTTAGAGGCACAATCAGACCTCGGCACAAACACCTCCAGCAGCGCCGTGCAGCCACGTATCTCCTCTTCCTCTGGCCCTCGGCCCGCCTCCTCGTTCCAGCAGAACCCCGCCGCTATGCAGCACACCTCCTTGGAGCAGGTAAAAGCCCACAGCTGAGCCTAGCCCCCCTCCCCCAAAATTACATTAGCTGCAATGTGTCTATATTTTGGAAAGAACTAAAGCTGCCTTATTATATTTTTTTTGCAGTTAGAGGAGGAAGAGGCCAAGGACAGCTTCGATGTGGACGTTGCTGTCACAAACCCGGAGAAAGTCGGTCAGTTTAACTATCCTACGGCTGTGTGGGACGAGCAGTTTAGGCAAAGTTCTGGTTCATTGTTAAACCCACTCGGATCATATTTTGATTTATTTCGAAGCGTTCCCGGTAGTCTTTTAATTATGATCATGCCGTTTTTAGGCAACATTTTAAAAACTTGTGTCGTTTTGTGGGACATGAGCGGCAGGAGTTCATCAGACATTTGCATCAGAGTTGTGGACGAGACTGTTGGCGTGGAGCAACCCCACCTCCCCTTCCCCTCCCCATTTCCTAGAGCTCACCGTTTACACGCCATACCGCCTGTGGCCCATCCATCGTATTTTATACGATCTTTTTTCAAACATCTGCTCCTGAGTCACAAAGAAATACTCAGAAATTCCACTTTCATTTTAAATTTCTCCATGTGTCCTTCTTCAGAGAATGCCACAGGAACATATGAAAAACACCAAAAACATGTTGTTGTTTTTTGTCAGATTGAGTCTTTAAGTAACCAGAATGCTTCCTAAATCAGGCTTCAATTCTAATGTCTGCTCTGTGTTTTCTGTCCTCTTAGGTGATGGGATGAACGCGTACATGGCCTACAAAGTCTTCACCAGAGTCAGTGCTTTAACTGTCCAAAATGTTTGTGTTTCGACCTTTTCTGGTTTTGTGCTCATCTTTTGTCCTCGTGTCTCTCTAGTCTTCCTTGCCCCTGTTCAAAAGCAAAGCCTTTTCTGTGAGAAGGCGTTTCAGCGACTTCCTGGGTCTGTATGAAAAGCTGTCGGCCAAGCAGACGCTCCACGGCTGCATCATCCCTCCCCCGCCAGAGAAAAGTGTCGTAGGTGGGAACTGGAGTTTTTTTCCCCCTTTCCTTTATGTGTGTATTTGGTCATCAGCTGTTTTTTTTCTCTTCCTCTTTATGAGCAGGAATGACTAAAGTGAAAGTGGGAATGGACGACCCGTCGTCTGTGGAGTTTGTGGAGCGAAGAAGAGCAGCTCTAGAGAGGTAATGTTACAGTTTCAGCCATGGTGAAGAGTCTGTGTTTCTGCTGGACCTTGTTTCTCGCTGATCCCTGACCACATCTTCTAAAAAACAAAAATGAATAAAGACTTGTCTCTTTCTATCTTTGTTGATGTCTGAGGAAATCAAACATTCCCATCCCAGAGTAGGTTGGAATAATCTTAAAAATAAAAAAGCCATCTTTGCCTCTTTAGTTACTATTTACTTAGGATAATGCTGTGCAGAAAAATGCTTCTTTGCATTAAGAGAGGCCATGAATAATGTCACCAACGTCTTGACAACAAACATACTGTTTTATTTCATTTGGATCAAAGTAGAAACTTCCCTCATAAGCTTTAGGAAGAAAAATATCAGACTGACTCTTATTATGGCACCAGCGTTCCAAAGTAACAAATCAGAATTTCTGAATAATAGGGCTGCACGATATGAGGAAAACTTGCGATATGTGATATTAGTGATCAATATTGCGATAACGATAAATTTGCATTAAATAAACAAATAGAAAAATAAACAAAAACATCATTCCCATTTCATTGCAACAGTTTAAAGATTATACTCCAAATGACCCTCATCGACATGGGGGACAAACATCTAACATAATAGGCCTCCATCTGATTGGTCAACAATGGGAAGGCGTCCATCTGATTGGTCAAAGCATAAAGGGATTTATTTGATTCATTAAATGTGTCAATCTGCCATAAGATTGTTTTAACACATTTTGGGTTTGCAATTTATTGCGATATTCGCTGTCTTTTACGATATGCATATTGCAGAGCTGGATATTGCGATAACGATAAATTTGCGGTATATTGTGCAGGCCTACTGAATAAAATACTTTCTACTTTCATTGAAAACTGCCTGAATAACATGTTAAAGAGCCAATCTAGCCATAATTGGGTTTTAACATGTTGTTTTGGCATTTTCTCATGATAGGACATATATAAAGAGCATTAAGCTTACAACTGCATTTCTAAGTATTTCTTTATTTCTGGATAGCTCCAACATTTCTGTTGCACCGCTAATGTGGCCACAGTAGAAATGTATATTCTCACCATCACCTGCACTGCCTTGCAGCAACTGGATCTTAAAAGAGGATTTTGCATTGATTTTACTGTTGAAATCTCATCATTTTTAAGCAGTAATCTTTGTGTTTAAATACACTTTTGATTTATAATTGTAAATGTTGGGCTGTAAGTTTAGAATTGGCAAAAAAATACCCCTTTTCCTTTTTTTAAAGGAGGACAGTGATGTTTGTATTTATTTTCACTGCTTTTCCTGCCTCTGCTGTGATGAATGCAGGTATCTGCAGAGAGTGGTTTCTCATCCGTCTTTGCTGCAGGACCCTGACGTCCGGGAATTCTTGGAAAGAGACGATGTGAGGACGAGTTATGACCGAGTAATGAAATTCTGAAGGCATATTTTAGAGAAGAACGAAGATGCAATCGGGGTCTGTCCGTTTCTTCCTTTCAGCTCCCCAGAGCGGTGAACACCCAGACTCTCAGTGGAGCGGGGTTTCTTAAAATGATCAACAGAGCGTCTGATGCCGTCAACAAGATGACCATCAAGATGAATGAATCCGACACTGTAAGTAGATACGGGATGGAGAGCCTAGCTGGAAGTTCTGAAACGGGATCTGTCGGGGTGTCATCAGGGTCACGATCGGCGCCTCGAAGATGGTGGATGTCTGTGTCTCCCCTCAGTGGTTTGAGGACAAGCTGCAGGAGGTTGAAGCTGAGGAGCAGCAGCTGAGGAAGCTTCATTCTGTGGTGGACTCCCTCGTCAATCATCGGAAAGGTATCGGAATTCTCTTCAAATTCATTCATCCTGTAGGGTAACAAAGGAATTTGTGAAACAAACAATGAAAAGATGTTTCCGGTTTCCTCTCTACCAACTTCAGAGTTGTGTGGAAACACGGCAATATTTGCCAAAAGCATGGCTATGCTGGGCAACTCGGAGGACAACACTGCGCTGTCGCGGGCCCTCTCCCAGCTGGCAGAGGTGGAGGACAAGATGGAGCAGCTGCATCAGGAGCAGGCGGCCAGTGACTTCTTCATCCTTGCAGAGCTGCTTGCTGACTACATCCGCTTACTGGGTGCTGTGCGGGTAAGCTGAGCGCTGAGAAGAGTCGTATACAATGTCAGGAAGAGTTTAAAGTTCGACTTTGACCTTAAACCATATGCAAAACTAATCCAACAAAGAAAAACATCTGGAATATTAAATGTTGTCTTTTAGGCCGCCTTTACACTGCATGGTTCAAGTGACCCAATTCCGATTTTTTTTTCCTCTCACGTGGTACAGATCGGATATGATCGGTGAACGTGTAAGCAGGACAAAAGCGCATGGATTCCGTTTTTCTCAGATCGGATACAGGCCTCTCTCATATGTGGAAATAAATCGGAAACGAATCGGATACGTGCATTTGCATGTGCCATGTAAGCAGACAACTCGGATATTCCCCAGTAAATGCGAGTCGTACGTCAGTGACGTCACTTCAGGACACCACCAACTGAGATCACATGACTTATTAAGGTGCTTTTGTGCTGATTTTGCTGTCAGCGTGTTACCTTTCAGCCTCAGGCTTCAGACCGTAGTTGGAAACCGCTGTTATGTCCGGTCCGGACGCAAACGGTAACTAATGAAGCGGGACACCGTTGCTATGGAACCGGCTAGAAGCCGTTTATTTCTTTGGGGGGCGTGTATGATGGGGACCGTGTGTGCGAGCGCGCACGCGCGTGCTTGCGTGTGTAAGGAGAGGAGAGCGGATGTGAGCGCGGAGCGGGGGACTGTCGGAGAACCGTAAATTAAAAATAAGGTGTCTCCCACAAAAGTTTTGGAGTTTTTCTTAACCCACTCTAGAGGCTGAGGGTTCAGAACGGAAAAGTGAACCCCAAGGAAATCTCCCGTGTGTTTCTGACCACGGTCGGAAAAGAGAAGTCATCGCGCAGGAAAGGTTCAACACTTGGATCAAACTGTTCGGACAGCACAACGTCTGCAAAAACTTCCTCATTCAAAACTCAGAGAGAGCCGAGCAGCCCTCCTTTTTACTCCCCCGTGCATCCCCTCTGGAGCGCCCAGGGCAACGCCTCCTTCCGTCGCCGCCTTGCCTCCATGACAACGCAGTCACAAAAGTCCAAAGGAGGTCCGCGGAAGTCGGAAATGCTGCTACGTAGTCCTCAGAACGTCTACGTTTGATAGTTTCAGCATTGTATAGTGTAAATGCAAAAATCAGATACGGGTCACTTTTAAAAGATGATGTAAGCGGGTCGTCAAAAAAATCGGATATAGTCAGAAAATCGGATATGAGCATCAAGACCTGCAGTGTAAATGCGGCCTTAAAGACACACTGATGAAAATTGTATTTTTTTTTCCATGTTTTTAACAGTTTTTTGTGGCATTTTCTCATGATGGACACATATAAATAAAATTAAGCTTAAAATTGCTTTTCTCATTATTTCTTAATTCAGATCGCTGTGAATCAAGAGCAGACGCAAAAATGCTGTTTGAAAAAGATTCTTTATACCTAGAAACTACAATCAGTAGGCTAGAAAGCTCCCTGCTCTTTTCTAATTTACATCTGGTAGTTCAAAGTGATTGTTAACAGTGAGACTGTTGTATTTGTCCTGTGTCTCCCACAGGGTTGTTTAGACCAGCGCATGCGGGCGTGGCAGCGATGGCAAGAAGCTCAGAGCACGCTTCAAAAGAAGAGGGAGGCTGAGGCCAAACTGCTGTGGGCCAACAAACCCGACAAACTGCAGCAGGCCAAAGACGAGATCACAGAGGTAACTTACGCACCGGTACGCACTGCGACATCTGCTCTAACGTCTCCTTGGTAACGTGTTCCAATTCTTAACCAAACTTTATGAGTGAAATCCATAAAGTTGTTTTAAAAAGAGCAAACGTAGTGCCAGGAAAAGTTGTATTTAATGAATACATAAGACACCATTGTTTGAGAATAGTCCAATTTTTTTACTCTCTCTCTCTTATACAACATAAGTTTCCTTTTTTGCTATATAGAATATTATTTTTAACTGAACTTAAAAGCCAAACGAACATTCTCCCCTTTCACAAAATATGTAATGAAAGGTTCCGATCACATGAAGAATTCTATTTAGATCTTACTTTACATTTTTACAAAGATTTTGATCTCTAAAGATGGATTTTGAAAATTGTAGATTCACACTGAAGGCATCAAAACTATGAATTCACACATGTGGAATAATATACGTAACAAAAAACTGTGAAACAACTGAAAATATGTCATATTGTAGGCTCTTCATAGTAGCCACCTTTTGCATTGATTACTTCTTTGCACACTCTTGGCATTCTCTTGATGAGCTTCAAGAGGTAGTCACCAGAAATGGTCTTCCAACACTGTTGAAGGAGTTCCCAGAGATGCTTAGCACTTGTTGGCCCTTTTGCCTTCACTCTGCGGTCCAGCTCACCCCAAACCATCTGGATTGGGTTCAGGTCCGGTGACTGTGGAGGCCAGGTCATCTGGTGCAGAACCCCATCACTCTCCTTCTTGGTCAAATAGCCCTAACACAGCCTGGAGGTGTGTTTGGGGTCATTGTCCTGTTGGAAAAGAAATGATGGTCCAACTAAACGCACACCGGATGGACTAGCGTGCCGCTCCAAGATGCTGTGGTAGCCATGCTGGTTCAGTATGCCTTCAATTTGGAATAAATCCCCAACAGTGTCACCAGCAAAGCACCCCCACACCATCACATCTCCTCCTCCATGCTTCACGGTGGGAACCAGGCATGTAGAGTCCATCCGTTCACCTTTTCTGTGTCACACAAAGACACGGTGGTTGGAACCAAAAATCTCCCAATTTGGACTCATCAGACCAAAGCACAGATTTCCACTGGTCTAATGTCCATTCCTTGTGTTCTTTAGCCCAAACAAGTCTCTTCTGCTTGTTGCCTTTCTTTAGCAGTGGTTTCCTAGCAGATGTTCTACCATGAAGGCCTGATTCACACAGTCTCCTTCTAACAGTTGTTGTAGAGATGTATCTGCTGCTAGAACTCTGTGTGCAATTGACCTGCTCTCTAATCTGAGCTGCTGTTAACCTTCCATTTCTGAGGCTGGTGACTCGGATGAACTTATCCTCCACAGCAGAGGTGACTCTTGGTCTTCCTTTCCTGGGGCGGTCTGCATGTGAGCCAGTTTCTGTGTAGCACTTGATGGTTTTTGTGACTGCACTTGGGGACACTTTCAAAGTTTTCCCAATTTTTTGGACTAACTGACCTTCATTTCTTAAAGTAATGATGGCCACTCGTTTTTCTGTACTTGGCTGCTTTTTTCTTGCACTAATACAAATTCAGTAGGACTATCGGCTGTGTGTCCACCTGACTTCTGCACAAAATAACTGATGGTCCCAACCCCATTTATAAGGCAAGAAATCACACTTTTAAACCTGACAGGGCAGACCTGTGAAGTAAAAAACATTTCAGGTGACTACCTCTTGAAGCTCATCAAGAGAATGCCAAGAGTTTGGAAAGCAGGAATCAAAGCAAAAGGTGGCTACTTTGAAGAACCTAGAATATGACATATTTTCAGTTGTTTCACACTTTTTTGTTATGTATATAATTCCACATGTGTGAGTTCACAGTTTTAATAACTTCAGTGTGAATCAACATAGTCATGAAAATAAAGACAACTCTTGATTTGATTTTATGGATTTATTTCAAGCATTGTAGTCAACGCAATAAAGAATTTACACATATTTATCAAACTCATTACAGATATGACGAAATGCATAGATTTAAAAGACAGAAAAGAAAACAAAAATGTTACTTGAATCACATTTGCTTAATTGTATACAGTGATCATTAATTGAAGTATAATTAGAGTTTGATTTATTGCTGGAAAAGGAGTGAGAAGAAGCGAGTTTATATAATCCCACCCCTACTGAGTTCATTCATTTGAAAGTTTTACAGTGTTTTAAATCTGGTTCTGATAAAATAGATTCTCTTCAAGTAACATAATCCAGTGCCTAGTAATGATTGATGATCTTCAGAAAACATTCATTCATTATTTCAGTAAACAGTAACGGTACCGATATGTAATAATAATTGATTATCATTAGAACACATGATAACATTAAACCAGAAATTATTGCTACACATTGCAGATCAAGTAAACAAAATCAAAAGCTTATTGATTGTAATTTAAACATTTCAGTAATCATTATTGCACATTACAATGTCACACTCAGTGGTTGTAATTAAAAGAGCTTTGATTATTTCACCACAATCAAGTTCACACATGTATTTGGAATTATTCAAACCCCTATGGATTCTTAAATCTTCTTATCTTCATATCCTGAAATCAGAGTTTCTTTATACATTTTCTTGAATATTGGAACATTTTTTGAGCTCATTACTTAAACCGTTCCAAAGTTTAGTGCCACACACCGACACACTCTTTGAATGAGAAGGTGTGTCCAAACTTTTGGTTTTTCGGGATTCTTGCAACGGTGGTAGGAATTCACAGAAATGCCAACCATATGAAAACTGATCATGGACGAGAAATTACTAATTCCAATTTGTGTCCAGCTGGAATTCTATGACACCAAGTCTTTCATTCATCGGAATAAGATTTAAAGAAAAAGTCTGAAGCAAAATTAACCGGATTTACACCACTTCGACATTGCGCTAGTAAACACTAGAAAAAGGGGAAAAAAGAAGAAGCCCCTCCCTGTTAGCTCAGTGTGAACACCATGGGCTATGTGTGTTCGAGAACCTCGGTTTAGCTCGTTCTTGAACGTGCGTCACATGCCTGATGTGATAGTAGCATGATATTTTAATGGCTTTCAAAAGCTGAATTGTTTTTTATGTTAAAGCATATTTTTAATTAAAAAATGTACGCAAAGAAATGTAACAATGTAATGCTCCTCCCTCATTTCCACAGTGGGAGACGAAGGTCACACAGTACGAGCGAGACTTTGACAGGATCGGAATGACCGTGCGTAAGGAGTTCCTCAGATTTGAGGTACGTTCAAAGACCTGTCTCCACTTTATTTTCCTACACCCAGTTTTGGTGAAACACTTGCTGCATAAAGAAAAGAAAAAACATCTTAAAGTCCCGCTCTGATCACTTTTATCTATTGTCAAAGCGTCCCCAGCGGTCTTTTAGACAACATTTTTTCAACCTTGTGTTGTTTTCTAGGACAGTTTCTACAGAGTGGCAGGAGTTCATTAGACATTTGCATCAGAGTTGTGGGTGGGACTTTTGGCGCGGAGCAACCCTCCTCCTTGCCCTCCCCATCCCCCTCCCCCTCACTGTGGCTGAGAGCTCTCTGCTTGTGTGCTCTTCCACCAAGCCTTTCAAATCCCCAACATTCGCGGTGCAACAAAAATGGCAAGCAATGTTGGAGCTATCCAGCCGTACAGTTTAGAGCCAGATACCAGCTCAGACGAGGAAAACGTTAATGGATCTAGTCGTCTAACATCAGAATGGAGCGGATCGGGGAGCTTGTGGCCCGCCCATAATAGCTCCTGATTCATAACAACTTGATGAAAGACATACGCAAATGTCAGTTTACGTTAAGTTTGTGCTCCATCATCAGAAAAATGACACAAGAACATTTTGAAAACCCCATTTTTATGGGAGTAGGTTTGAAGTAGGTTTGAGTTCAAAGGCTCCTAATGTTCCTGACGTTCGATGCTATAGAGTTATGATCCTCTTTCTTTTACAACATCTGCTGTCTCTTTACTCCTTTACTTGTTAAGATTTTTAGTCAAAAAACAAACGCTCCATCAGTTTCTCTTTTGCTGATGAAGGGTCACTTTTCTTTGCAGAAAGACAAAGCGAAGGACTTCAAGATCCAGATAATCAAATATTTGGAGGCGATGATGAAGTCTCAACAGCGGGTAACCACTTTAGATCAGCTCAATGCGATGCTCCTGTCATTCCAGTATCTGTGATTCCTCATTGTGTCTCTTTTTTTTCCCTTCTTTCTTTCAGTTTATAAAGTTTTGGGAGGCGTTCCTGCCTGAGGCGAAGGCGATAGCTTAACGAAGGAGATGGTCCCTTTTGAAGCGCTTTTTGAACACTTCGCTAGGAGCTGAGAGGACAACGTAGAAACACACAAAAAGACTTCCATCCTTTTATTGCCTCCTAACTTTGTATTGTCTTATTGTACAGAACTTTTGATAATAAGTTGTCACTCTGGTTCAGACACCTTTGACCTTTTTAAAACTCAATTTAAAGACTATTTCATGAGATTAACTTGAGCACATAGTGTGTTAAACTCACAGTCATGTCATTGTGGTATTAATGTTTGTTACTTGAAGCAATGTATGGATGTCTAACAATGAAGGTCGCAGTTTTTTTACACGGGGGCGGTCACTCCACTAATGCTACGTACACACCAGGAATGTCCCACACGGTCAAGAACGTGCTAAATGCGCATTTAACATGCAGTGTTCACACTGTACTGTCACCACCCAACACTTGCGCATGTGCCTGCAGTTGGAAGAGGCTTAGTGGGAAATGTTGAAGCGGTGCAAATACCAGACTTTTTCTTCCACAGCTCTATTCCGATAAATGTAAAACTTGGGGTCATACAAAACTCTATTCTTAATTACTCCTCCAATCAAATTTTAAATGGTTGGTACTTCCTTGAATTACCAAAACCTACCAAATCCTACTCCCTGATTGGTCAAAGTTCAAGCGGTTTTATCTTCAATACGTGTTCAATGGCTGCACGTTTTGTACGTAGAGCCCAAAGACGTTTCTAAAAATGTATGTAGCTCCGCGAGAGTTTTGAACACAGGAGCCCTACACGCGCATTTCCACACACTTGCATACTTTTCATTGGAAGTGGTCACTTGAACGTATGTTACCGACTCTGGTGTGAACGTAGCTCAGCAGGTGTAGTTGATGGATGCATGTCAGGAGATGGTGTGATGTTCCAACCTGAAAAAACTTTCTTTGAATGACTTTTGACGCCACTAAAAAATGTGATGAACCTTCAGAAGGTGAAGTTCCAGTCCATTGTAGTTTACTCAGGCTGTTTTCTTGACAAAGATCTCCTGAAAGTGCAGAACGAAGGTCAGATTGTGATATTAGTTGATGTGTCAGGTTGCAGTGAGTCACTAATCTTTTTCTTTTTTTTTTCTGTTATGGCATATTTACAAGTATCGCAATTATAGTATTATAAGTTGTGTTTTTTGTGTCCAGAATATAACTTGAATCCTGCAGAGATCCTGGACATGGATGCATGTACAGACCCTGTTGGACTTATGAACTTTTTGATAAGTTTAATGTAGACACGAAGAAGCAGAAAGTGTTGTGCTCCCTTAACTTTTTTTTTTCCTAACCAGCTTTGTACGTGTAGTTTTGTCGTGTCATCTCAATGTGAGAATGTACTTTATTTTTGTAACCACTTTGCATTAGAAAAACATTTTCAAAGAAAACAAAAAGGCTCAGAAATGATCATTTGAATTGGTTTTGATGTTCTCTTTAACGAAGGAACAAAAGATTCGGATCAACCGAAGCGATCCAAACCATGCCGGGAAGCGAAGCGTGGACCTGAGGAGAACCTGGATGGTCTGACTAATCCTGGATCTTACTGAGACGATCCGTGGAGGTCTGAAACTATATAAAAGAAACCTCAAACATTTGAAAGCTGAAAGAATTTGGCACTGAGTAGTGCATTTCACTGCAGTTATTTCAGCCAAAGGGGGGGTTTAGGGGCCGGGTTTTTTTTCTTAGCTGGATATTTATTTTATTGAATTACGGTACATTTAGAGAAAGTAGTGACCATTCCTTCAGCTTTTATAGTTTAGTTATATTACTTTAATTTGTCACTATTGTTAACCCCATAAAGCCCACTTCATCAAAGAATTGACAAAAAATATATATATTTTTTTTTACTTTTAAGATGTCCTTGAAATTAATCTATAAAGAAATTGTAATATAATTTTCTAAATGAGATATAGAGAGAATCATTTATGTAAAGGTCGTGTCACACGGCCACTACGTACATTTTGCGCATATTGTACAGACGAAAACTGGTCATACATGAAAATACGTGGAAAAAGTAAAAAACATTGTCTTTACATGACATTTCCACAGATTTATCACAAATGAACCACGTTAATACCATGGAAGAAGTGTGAATAAACCACGTAAATTAACGTAGAACATGAACCGTCGGGATTATTGCACTGTTTATATGGAATTCATTTGTGATTTGTGTGTCGATAGTGTACTTTGAATGTGCTATGTGCGCCGTATACACAATATAAAAGTTATACATGTTACAAGAGTGAAAAGTCAGTTAGACACACTTGGAACGGTCGTGGAAAGCCTCAAATGTCTGCATGTGTAACCCACTCTTTTACGTGCAGGATCCACATCTCTCTACCCCGAAGACTCTGCGTTGTGTTATGTATTGTTGATTAGGGGTACCCGGTGAGGCAGGAGTCAGACACACGATGATCAAGGTCAACATTACGGCCGCGCCGTTTATTTGGTGTTGATGCTGACAATTCCACCCTTCCAAACCATAAACGAACACTCACTCTCAGTTAAGGTCACTCACAAAACCATAGATTCAAATTAAAAATAAGGCATTAAACAGAACTAAAAGAAGAGCTGAGTGCTGTGTTTCATTAGCTACTAGTACTAAGCATGGAAATATCATATAGATGACTACGTAGCAAACAATAAATATTTATTCATGTAAACAATGAAATAAACAAAAAAAACCTTTTCAAGTGGCATCTAAACATCTCAACACAAATATATTTTTGCATAAACCTCATAATAAATTTAACTAGGATGCAGAGGGTGCAATCTAGTGCTTACCTTCCAAACCATAAACGAACACTGAGTAAATTCGCGCCACACAGAGTAATACAGACCTCCAAATACGGTGTCCCGTGAGGGATAAAATAGAAAACAAACCTCAACCCAGAGAGCTCATACAGCACATTGGCACCCCCTGCTGACTCATTTAGGCTACTGCTTTACACATGCTTCTCGCGATAATCACATACAATTGCCTGAAAATTAAGATATAATTGCGCATAAACGACAGAAAATATTCATAAACTGCATAATTCTCAACCCACCAAAGATTTTGAACAGGCATCGGCGCCTCTGGGGATGGGACCCGGGGTTGGGGGTCCTGGGCACGTTGCTGGGGGGGGGCTGTTTGACCACCGGGGGATAGTCTACCAGCTGTCCCCCTTTACCCCCTTCCTCATATAATCTCATATTAGTGTGAGGGGGTGGGGGGTTTAGCCTGCGTTGCGCCTTGGGGGAGGAGCTACTTGGCAGTGGTCCCCCTCCCATAGTTGGCGTATGGAATGGGCCCCCCCTCTCTCGGTTTCATTTTGCACCTTAGACATGTAGGGCCCTTGGTAGGGGGGGGGGGGGGTGCTTGGACATCACTGCCAACAAGCAGCAGATGTCCCTACCCGCCAATTTTAACTGCACCCCCTTTGTACACACACCCTTCCCCCTCAAAATATACATTCCAACATAAACACACACACATGCACACACACACCCTCACTAACACACACACACTCATTTCGCAAGGAAGGTGGGACCTTGGACCATCTGTCCCCTACCCCATCCCTGGTAGGGGGTACTGGGCCATTGACAACGGCGGCCGTGTCCCGCGGGTGCCGGTTTCCTCTGCCCGGCGGTGCTCTCTCCACGCAGGGAGAGGGACCCCTGAGCCAGGGATCATATCACACCTGAGCCGGGGGTGTCTGTGTCCCTGTGGGTGGGTTCTGGTCCTTACCCCCAGGTGCTGGGCCTCGCCAAACTTCCAACTGTGGCCGAGCCTGGTCAGGCCATGTCTACAACAACTCTTGTGGGCCCCCTTCTCCCCTCCTGGGCGGGGGCGGCTGGCCCCTGTCTTGCACCTTTCTGGACCAACCGTGGGCCTGGTGGATGGCTGCCTGGAGCGTGGAGCGGGTCTCCCTTGGGGGGTCCTGGCTCGTACCTGGGGTCTGGATGCCCAGAACCCCTGGGTGGTGATGAGGTGCTCGTTTGGGGCTGTGGGCACCCCTCTCGGGTGGGGCCCGGCGTTGGGCCCTCCTGGCGCTGCGGGGGGGCTGCTCTCCTGGTTGGGCTGGAGCGGCACTCTCTTTCCCCCCCTGCCTCCCTGCTCTCTGGCGCTGGGGGCCTCGTGGCGGTCCTGCTGGACCTGGCCTGGGTGGCGGACGCGGTCACCCGGGGGGCGGTGGTTCTCTGCCTGCTGCCGGGTGGAGTTGGGGGCTAAGGCTGCCGCGGCTGCTACGGCAGGGGTCTTGGAGAGGGGATGGCTGGTCACTCCCCCTTCTTCTTTTCACATTCCACCATCCATTTTAGAAGAACATAAACACTCAACTAAGCACAGGTGTTAGCTCACCTTTGCACTAATCGTTTCACACTAGTTGGTTTGAAGGCATAAGTATGCGTGTGTGAACACTATCTGTATTGTGTACATGTTGACATGTGGACATTTTTGCAGCTAACAGGTGTGTTTATAACATTTGAGTGTGTGTAAGGACAGGCCCCGCCCCTTTGAGATTTGTATTATACCTGAACCTTACTGTTATGATAAACATCCAGTAGCTTGTTGCTTTATGCTTCTTCATGGTTTTACCCCCCTCCTCCCTCCTATGATCACCCTCCTATCCCCCCCTCTCTAACATCCCTCTCTCTTCTTCCCTCCTTTCCTTTCCTTTTCCGTCCGGTCCAACACAAAAGATTTTCAAAAACGATTAAAAAGAAGTTTGGCCTCGATTACAAAAGGGGTTTATTCAGACATACATCTGGTTTGTCAGAAGATTTATAACCCCTGTTGTTAAAGTAAAATATGTCCAACACAAGAGGCCTTCAGCTCTCATCTGTCTGCCCAGCTGTTGGACAGGTCAAGTTAAAAAAAAGAAAAAAGAAAAAAAGAAACACTTATCAAGTACTCATGTCACACATGTATCACAAAAAAGGAAATTTCATACATTGAAAATGTGTCCATTAAGAGCAGAAGCCTGAACGGTCCGAGTTTAGCTGAATTCAAGTCCCCCTCCTGCCTTTATTTTGATACCAGACTCAAACATAGATTCCAGACATTGAGCAACACAGATTAGCTTGCTTCCTTTGGATGACTCCATGTTTACCTGTCTTTACCTCTTTAGATTGGTTGAACACTTTTGATCCAGGCAGTCAGCAGAAGACAAAGCAGGAATATGTAAAAGCAGTCAGAAAGGTGATCCTTGAAGTCTGGAGTTGCTCACTTTAACTTTTTTACACTAAAGGAGAAGACGTGAAAATAATTTTGAATATGTGTTGTAGATCCTTTTCTTTTGCTTTTGCCTGCCAAATTTCACTCTATCTAACCCCGTCTTCTGCATTGTCATTACTTACACCATCCACCCTCATCTCCTTCACGATATCCATGAACCTCCTTTGGTCTTCCTCTAGGCCTCTTGCTGGTAGCTCAAGCTTCAGCATCTTTTGAGCAACATAATCACTCTCTGTCCTCTAAATGTGTCCAAACCATCTCAGTCTGCTTCCCTGCATTTATCTCCAAAACATCTATCATTCTCTGTTCCTCTGATGGATTCTTTCCTGATCCAATCCATCCCCGTCACTCCCATAGAAAAAAAGTCCAGAGTTCTCCAACAGCAGTTCAAATTATGAACATTAGATGTTGCTGTTGGCTGGAAAATTGTAAAATCTTGAAGAAATTTTTACATTAAATCCTTTAGGGAAATTGCAGATATATGTTAAACTAAAAAGAAGTGCTAATTTTTTAAATAGAAATTGGTACTTTGTTTTTTTTCCTAACTTCTTTTTATTACTAAATATTTAGGAAAAGTATATTATTTACTAAATTGACTTAGAAATGGAGTCCACATTTCTCTGATTTCCATATGTAACCCTTGTGCTATCCTAGGCACTTTACCATTGGGAGTTGGGTCATTTAGACCCACTACACAGTGCCCTGAACCTTTTTTCTTCAATGATTTGTGATCTTCACTGGTGTCCATGGATTACATGAAATCTTTCCACCTTTATCCACCTTTGTCATGGTAGGGAGAACACGTCAAAGTAATGGTGGGGTCATCTAAGATAGCACAAGGGTTAAATGTGTGTTTGTGTCATTGTCAAAAACAGCAATACTTTTGTTAGAATTATACAAACATTATATAAACTCTATAGCTAAATTGCAAAACTTAATTAACAATGTTACCATATGCAGATAATTTCATTCTGGATTATTTGATCATCCATCTAACATTAAATAAAATGGCATTTGTATTAGATATTACTGTATGAGCTGCTCTGGTCTGTTCTACACATTTGATAGTTATTGGCAAATGTGCAAAACAAGTGTTGTGATTCATTGTCTCTTCCATTCATCAATCAATCAAATGGCTAATTGCAGATGCGAGACCAGAGATGAGGACCCCCCCCCCCCCCCATCTCCTTACGCTCTCCTGTGTGGGAACACCTTGTTGTCCGCATACATGAAGGGAAAAGACAATTGGACAAGTTGAATCCTGTGTGTCAACATTGTTACTCAAAGGTGGGGTATGCCACAGTAACACAGCTAATCTGTTAACAATTTTAAAACAGCATCACCCGAGTGTAACAATCGGGTCTACAAGAAAAAAAAAGTGCAAATTAAAATGATTCTTTTCAGGCCAGTGTTACTTATCCAAAGTTTTCGGTTCCTAGAGTTTTCTTATTTTGTTAAGCAGTTCACCTAAATAGGTCAATTTTATTTATTATTATGTAAAACCAATAAAAGCATTTTGTAAGTAATTTTTTTCTGCCTTAGTTTTCTTGTACCGAAAATAAATAGGCAGGCAGGCAGGCAGGCAGGCAGGCAGGCAGGCAGGCAGGCAGGCAGGCAGGCAGGCAGACAGATACATTTTAAAGAGTATTCGTTTTGTCACTCCATTCTGGGTTTCAACATTTTAATTTACAAACAATGTGCTTTTCCACCAACCTCTGCATTATAGTAACATTTTCTTGAGTAGTTTTTTTCGACTGCAAAATCATTGGAGAAAAGTTAAAATAAGTCTTTATCTACTTGAAACAAACACATACCAATGTTAAATAATAATGTTAAATTATAAAATGCTAATGTATGTTTCAAATTATGTTCCAAAATCTCTTTTTAAAGGCGTGAACATTCAAATATATCAGGTAAAACGTTATTCTACATAATTTTGCATTTTCTTCTTTGATAGACTTCTTTAAAAATGAGATAACTGACTGCTAATCTATTAACTGAGTTTACAGCACACATGTTGAAAACATTGGGAATCTGTTTTTATTACTGCTACACGTGCATGGGTTCGGGTACACGTGTGTGATTTCAAATAAATCCCTTAATCCTGTAGTTTGGTTTAAAAAAAGTGGTAAACAGAAATTTGACCCGGAAGTGTATATTCCGGAGCGGGTGGTGCCGTATTTCTACTTCCGGTGTGTTTTACCAGCAGTGGAAGCAGACGAAGAATGGAGAGAGCCGCTAGCGGCTGTTAGCGTGAAACATCAGTAACAAGAAGACCAAACAAGCCCTCGTGTGGAGTCCCAGACGCACATCAATATTAATAATAATTAAAAAAAAAAACTTTAATTCAATCTGTGGCCCGACCGTCTGGACTCACCGCACCAAGGGTGAGTCCGCTTTATTTTGTGTGCTATATTAGCTAAAATATTAATGTTTGGCAGTCACTTGTTGGCTAATATTTTCGTTGCTAACGTAACGCTGCTAATTTCCTTGTTGCGCTGGGTCCAGCTGTCACTTATTTAGCCGTCTGTTGGTGTTTGGCGTTTGCTTTAAGTGAAAAACTATGAATACTTGTCCGTTCCTGCTTTTCCAACAACAGCTCGCTTGTTCGCGACCAACAAGAAAATGTGTGTTACGACCCCCCCACCCCACATTGATTTACCAGCCAGCCACTGCGGCTAAGTAATATTTTGCTTACGTTAGCTCGGTAGACCTCTTTAGTCAGACTGATGGTACATTTTACATTTTTATGGTTAGTGATCTGTTGTCTGTTTTGGTGACTACACCTTTGGCAGTATACTACCATGTTTGGTCGTTGTCACATTGAATCGTATCTGAGGAATAGAAAACAAACGAACACACATCGCAGTATTTCTGTCGGTTTGACCGCAGGCCTGCTCACAAAGCATCGATCATCACCTCAGTGGCCTTGGTTTCTTTGACTCAGCACGTCCACACGCTTGTACCACATCAACAGTATGGTTTGTGTTTATATGCACACTTCTTGGTTTAAGGCGACAGAGATGGAGGTTTTGCCATTTGAGATCCTGTAAGGAAGCAACATAAAAGGGTTTCCTGCTTGCAGTCAAACTTGTCTTTAAAGTTAAACTTTGTGACGTGCTTAAACTTGCTCTGACTAGTTTGCATAAATGTCCTAATAATAAATCAGAAACTAGATGGGGTTAGTTATTCCTCTTTTAATACCAACCATATATTGTAAACAAAGTAACGCAATGGTGAATGTCTTACATATTTCAAGATAAAAAACTTTTGAAGTTCAATTGTATGTAATGATGTCTTTAGTTTATAATAATTAAATAACATGTTAAACAAAGGAGCACAACAAAACACACAGGGATCTTGTGTATGGAAATGAAAACAATAAACAAATGGGTCTACATACACCATGATACAATGTCCCTGTAATAGTTCATAAAGAGGGGCGATGCAGCTGGCACTGTCACAGTAGGAGTTTACACTGCTGCCATGCCCCCTCACAGGCTGATCTTTCCACTGAAGGTTAATCACTGACTGCATTCAGAATCCTATGTTATTTGTCAGAACATTCCAACAAAATATCCTTTTAGCTATGTCAATAGCTTAAAATGTCTGTTTCTTACTATGTTGAACCTTTTAAAAAGCCTTTGTTGTCCTTTGTTCTTCAAGAAATAATTTCAACTGTATTCAATCTAGATTTTAAAAAAAGTTTTGTTTTTTAATCGTATGTCAAGTCAGATAAGTAAGATATCAGATTTTGTAGAAATACACACAAGTGGGGTTTCTGTTTTTTCAATTTTGTAGAAATGATATATATTGCACGGTAAAATGTCAATTTGAATTTAATTTTTTATATGCATTTACATTACCGTTGAAAACCGTTTGTACATTTAAGTGCATTTTTTTAGGGCTGGGGATCACCAATAGTTTCCATGATTGACTTTACTTGATTCATCAGAGCCTGGATCAACTTACTTCACCTTTTTTTAGGATCCATTTGGTTTCATTTGATTCAATTCAATTTTGCAATTAATTGGTTTACATATTTGTATGGAAATACAGTAACAATCTATATATGTTTGAAAGACATTCATATTAATCTGATACAGTTCACATAATGTAAAACTTATCAGTGAAATAATAAACCAATAGACACCATAGAGTGTTGCATGGAAGAAGCTCCAACAAAAATGTACAGATCATTATGTTCTGCCTCTCTTGGAGGGCATTTCAGTTTGGACACTCGCTGGAGCATTAAACTTTAACCCAAATGATTTGAGCAAAAAGGGGTGCTTTAAATGGTTACTTTAAAAAATTTTTTTTAATTAGTTTGGAAAATTCCTGCTTGTGAGTCTATAAAGCTGTTCATGTAGTCAGCAATGTATGTTAAGGTCGATCGAGCCTTAGCTGTAGCCCTTCAATGGGAAATCCCATTATACGTTAGCATAAAGCTAGCAGACTTTGGCGTCACTACTAATTTAGAGGTATGAACGATTGATCTATACTTTCATTTACTGATTATTGATCTATTATGCTTGGATTGATTCAGATCGATACATTGATTTGATAAAACCAACCCTAGTTATTTTCAAATGTAATTTTTAAATGGAGTTCATAAGAATCCTTTACTATAAATATGTAAATAAATATTTAAGACAGTTACAGTTGATGTTCTTCAATGAAAGAAATACTTTCCTAGTACAATTAGTACAATTTATCAGATGAATTGATCACTGATTTCTTCTGTATTCTGTAAACTGTATTCTGAAAATAACTGTTTGTTTTTGTCAACACAAACCCAATTTGTTAAAAGGATCCAATCTTGATGGATCATTTTAAGAAGGTATTTCTTTTCCCAAAGTGCCAAAAGCTTCTTATGTTGAAACACATCCTCATCCATCATGAAAATGACACGGCGGTTTAGATAAAGGCGGGGAATTGCCCATCTCACGTTGAAGCAGGAGTCAGGATTGCTCAAGGGCTTGATACCAAATCACAAAATCGATCGTCTTCTTTCATGAGTTGATTGTTGTTCTGATTCAGTGTGGCACAAAAAATAGTAATCTATTTCTTAAATTTTGGCTTTCAAAAAAGTGTGGTTTGAGAAACAGTTTCTACCTAACTTAATAAAGAAAGGCGTGAATAAGATGAAATAAGATTAGAAATTTGTGTGTTTGATTAAAGTTAAAGCCAGTTTCTTGGCAGAAGAAAAATAATTCTGTTAAATAAATCAGATTTTTATTATCAATATAGTAGTTTTTAAGCAAGGAGAGTTGTAACCCCTGACTTTTTTTTTGTTTTTTCTTCATTGAAGCCCAGTTTTTTTTCCTTAGTAACATTATGGTGCAGTTAGACTTTTGTTGCGACAGTTTTGACTTTGACTTCAGATCTGAGACATTTTTCTGTCTAGTCTTTCAATCGAAACAACTCACTAAAAATGTTTTTAACTGTGAAGGGTTCATTTTGTGAAGTATATTTTAGATCCTAATTCTAGATTTGCGTACGACAGGTATTATCAACTAAGAACTTTTCTTTCCATTATGGTGTTTTTAAAATTTATTTTTCCATACATGATAAAAGTGAATCATTTATAACATCTCAACATACATGTTTATTATAGGTAAATATTCTATAGTCTTAAGCTAATTATAGATTTTTTTAAATTTAACTTTTTGTTTTATTCCAATACAGTTGCCTGAAGGTGGCTTCAGAGAAAATCAGACTCATTTTCAAAGTTTAAGTTGTTAAATCTAAAATCCAGAGGGTGGCATAAATATAATTAGTGCAGTTTAGCATAAAATGCTGCTTTCAAGGTTCTATTACAAGGTTATAAAGGCTGAAAATGACTATAGCCATTTAAAACCATCAGTTTACTCCGTACTTCTCATAGTAATGGTTGTGCTTGTCTTAAAAACATGTTCGAACATAGTGTAGTTTCTCTGACAAAAGCTTAAAATGAATCAAAAGGTTTCCTTGTGGAGCCATTTGTTGAACTCAAACCTGCATTTGAATCAGAATGAATTGGATTGAAGTTCTAAGCTTTTTCTAAAAAATTGTATTATTCGGTTCTATTATTTGAAGTTGTTTGTCAGTTGTTATTCAATGGGTTAAGTACAAACACCCACTTGAGAACAGAAATTGACAGTCAATACCTTCAAACCTTTATTAAATACTTTTACAAGAAGGCAGGTGTGTTAATGACCGCACCCACCCATTTTATATATATATAAAATAAATAAAATAAGTGTTTTTGCCAAAACCACCAGCTCCATGATGAAAGTGTGTGTGTATGAGAAGCCTCGGGGGCGAAGCTGGCAGGACAGACTCTTCCTGAACGGGGCTGTTCCCCTATTTGTGATGTCACATGATCAAAATAACACTTTAGGGTTTTATTTCATGAGGAATGAAAGCTGATTTTTGCAAGATAAAGGCCCTTCAACAACCCAATAAGTAAAACCTGAGCAGCATGCATCAGAATCCCAAATCATTCTTTTCAAAACACTGTCAGAATTCTGTGTTAATCTTTGGTACAAAACTGGTTTTCTTCAATTTTGTCTTTGTTTTTATGTAATAGCATCAGAGCAAAACTGCTGTGCCGAGCAGGCGGGCCGTCTTTTGATTTTGAGATCTGTGCGGGCAAAACCAAAAATGACTCATTCAAAGCCCACACACAATAGTTTCAGCAACAGCCTTTATGTGCTCAGAAGTTACAACACAGTCATGAAACCTTTTTTTTTCCTCTTCTTGGGATCATGTGAGTTGTTTGTGATGCATGACTGATATTTTTGAGTCAATATTTAGTAAATAAAATAGTGTGATGCAGTCTTCATGACCCCCCCCCCCATGCTTCAGTAAGTTAGCTTTCTAAAAACAAACAGGGAATATAATATTTAATATTCTGGTTTCTAGTTTAATGCCTCTCTACTATGCATAGTGCTCAGTTTCCTACATGTTTTCTACGTCTAGATTAGTTCCAAAGTCATGAGTGCCCATGAAGTTAATCTCTAGTGTCCTTTTAATCAGACCAGGACTGCTATACCTGTTTACATAATAGTCTTTGCTGGTATTTATCCTCTACCTAGTTATATCTGTCAGTGAGGAGGCGCCTTCTCCGAAGCTTTTGTTGATCCTCTGTTGTCTGTGTCCACTGTGACTTGATTGCTATCTGTTAAGCCCAGCAGCATATTTCCAGTGAGTCTCCCTCACCTCTGTTCAGCACCGGTGTTCTCCTTGAACTACTTTGTTTTTAATCATTGCTAATAAAAAAAAGAAACTTATTTTCAAAGCTGGAAAGAGCTCATTAACCCGATAAATGCACAACACATTTATTTGAAGTGTTTTAAAAAGACAAATTGTAACACAAGGCAACATTGGTGTTTAAGTCCATCTGAAAGTGATTTCCTTGAATCTAAACCTACAATGAAACATTTTTTGTGTATTTACAGTATTCTGTTTTTCTGGAAGTAACACAACTTCAAAAGAAATCTGCTGAAGATGTGTAGTTGAACTAAAAACAAAAACAGATCTGTTGAATGTCTACTCTTCAGTTGCATTGTTCATTAACCAAACTAAGTGCCTGGTTTCACTATAGTAGTCTAGCCTTTGACCACTTTTCTCAAGTTACTTAAAGACCCACTCCAATGAAAATGGTGTTTTCTGTTTTTCATTTTACTCCTGAAGGAGGACATATATAAAGAAAATTAAGCTTACAATTGTTCATTCTGGGTATTTTTTTATTCAAATTGTTATGAATTAGAAGGAGAAGAAAAAATGCAGTCGGTAAAAGATTTTATTTGTGTCGTAGAAAATACATTGAGTGAGCCACAAGCTCCTTCCTCTGTTCCATTCTGATGCATCCACTTGCAGGCAATTAGATCCACGCACGTCTTTGTTTTCCTCAACTGATCTGGCATCTGGATCAAAACTGCGTGCATCTGCTTCTGGATTCACGTATGTCTAATAGTCTTTTCACGCATGTACCACTGATGCATACATTTTATGGTGCGTATACGGCGCATATTTCAGTTTCAAATTAGAAAATCGACACACAAATCGCTAATGAATTTGATATAAACAGAGCAATAATCTGTACCAACAGTTCCACCCTTAACTCAGAGATACATTTCTAATGAACTACTGCCGATCTGCAGAAACGATGTCCTAGAAAACGGCAGATTTTTCCATTCTGGCTAAAAATGGCATAATCATAATTAAAAGACCAGTGGGAACACTTTAAAATAGCTCAAAAAATGATCATCGGAGTGGGACTTTGAGTCTTTGTATAAAATTAACCTCCCAACCTTCTGTGATTACAGTTCATAGCCTTTCCTACAGTTGTGCATTTGAATTTCTCTCCTTATGAACCCAGCATTTGTTTTTATTCTGCAGTTTAAACTTGCAGCAGAGCTTCTTTCATTTCTGTTGCTTTGGGAAAGAATTTATAATCTGACGATCCTCAAGGCTGGATCTGCTTATTGCTTGCATTAAGGAACTTCAGTACTCTGCTCCATCATAGATGTTTAATTTTTGCATCAAAACATTCTGTTTCATAAAAATCCTAAAAGCTTTTACTAAATATCTACAATTTTAAATTCTATGCATTTTTTAAATGTAAACATCAATTTATTTTATTTCAGTTATTGCACTTTTTCTCATGTCGTTTTGTTTTTTATTGTAGGTCTGCGACATTTGTCCGTGTCAAATGTTGAGGTAGAGGAAGTCTTCAGAGGCAATAGGGGGATCTAGGGGTGGAGAAGAAGCAGTGTTGGGAAACAGCACCAAGTTCTGGCCCATGACAGTGACTGCGCCGTCAAAGTGCTGCTAGTGACCAGGGCTGTGGCTGTGGTTGGCCCGGCCCAGGAGGCCTTATTCTACATCAGACCAGGCGAGCGCTGATGTGTGCTGCACCTGCCATGGATCAACAAAGGGATAAATATGGCGAGCGGCCAGCCAGGAGCACTAAAGTCCCCCAGGGCAACCGCAGTGGACACCCCAGACCATCTGGTTCTTCAAGCTCCTCGGGGGTTCTCATGGTGGGCCCCAATTTTCGTGTGGGGAAGAAGATTGGATGTGGAAACTTTGGTGAATTAAAGCTTGGTGAGTTGGTTTTAAATGGATGTTGTAAGAACCGGTAAAGCATCTTCACTCTTGGAAACATGCGGTCAAGGTCTTCATTTTTAAAAGTAGAGAGCATTAATTCTTTTTTTGGGCTTCTCAACCGCCCAGGGGCGCAGCCCGGTACTGGTCTGTGGGACAGTTGGTGCCGGGTTGAAAGAAAAAAAAACATTACCTGCATTTTTCTATTTATTTATAACCTGATTCTGAAGGAAGTTTTATTTTGGAAAACTGGATTTCCCCACCAAATCAGACTCATTCTTGACCCACGTCAAGTTGCTCGGTCACATGCCAATAAGATATGCAATACTTTCTCAGAGCAGCTGCATCGACCGCTAACCTGAAGCCCCCCAAAAGTTAAGAAAAAACACACGTATTTGGAAAGTTTCTTTTGGCAAAAAATAAAATAAAATAATTAGAGTCAGTGGGGTAACAGAAGAGCTTTGACTTCCAAATAAAAGAAACCTGCATTTAATAAACTAAAACCAGGAATCTATATACCTAATATGGAATTATTGTGACAGTTGTTCCAACACACCATAATAATAATGCATTAAATTCAGCAACCGACTGTCTAATGCTACGCGGATGCTGCTAATAAAGTTTAGACCAGGGGTCCCCAAATTCAGGTCTCGATGGCTGGTGTCCTGCTGGTTTTCCAGAAACCCTACCTTATTTGCTGCCGATTACCTCGATCGGGTTTTTTTAGCCAATAAGGAGCTTCAATGGCAGGTTGGTTGGAAAACCTGTAGGACACCGGCGCTCCAGGCCTGGATTTCGGGACCCCTGGTTTAGACGGTCGATTCACGTGTTTTTTTTTTATATGTATCTGTTGCACGTTTATAGTCGGACAAGACTGAAGTTGGCGTCTGATTTTTTTTAAATCTTCAAATTTGACAGTTAAGGGTTAAGGGAAAATCTATCACATTTTAATGGTTCCTGCACAAAATCTTGTGTACAAATAAATTTTAAAGAAGTTGCAGATAATTTACAGATGATGGAGATAAACTTTCCCCTTAAAATTTAAGAGGAACTAGATGCTAAAAAAATTAAAAAAAAATAAAATGCCTTCCTCAGCCTTGTACAGACTGGACTGGGAAAATGTTGTCTGACCACAAACCAGCCCGTGGCCTAAAAGAAGTTGAGGACCACAGATTAATAGCCTTTATTTGATCCAAATAAAGAATCAAAAGAAGTGGTGGGTGCTAATGATGACCTAATGCTCTAATTCAATGAACGACTTTTAAAAGGGAAGCATAAGAGTAAATTCAATAATTGTCCTTCGTGTGTTATAATATTCTATCTGTAAACCGGTGACACAGTCCTAAAACATTTTTCATTTCCAAACTTTTCTATTTCAGGAAAGAATCTCTACACAAACGAGTACGTAGCTATAAAACTGGTAAGTGTTCACTTGTCTCCTTTGCTTGAATGCTCAACCTTTCAATTCACTTTTACAATTCCTTTGAAGAACTAAAATGCTCCAAAATAAACCCTGGATCAGTGACATACATGTAGAAAACAATAGAAAAGTTGTCCATTAGTGTAATTCACTCATTTTGCTGTTAGCTCATTTCCAGAAATATGACTTCAACATCACGCAGGTGCCAAATTTCCACTGACTCACAGTTCAGGTGATGTCCGTACACAGCCTCTCTGGCTTTGGAAAGAATGTGCAGCGGATGTGCAGACACTCAGCAGGGCGTGTCTTTCCAGTTGTTTATACTCTGGTCTCCCAAATCACACCTTTATTATTGCTAACAACTGTTTAAAACTGATTCAATATCACAACAGATAAACTCACCATGCTAAATACATTTATCTTTACACACCGTGGAGTTCCTAAAGTAGAGTTCTGTATTAAGCTTGATAGACTTCTTTACTTACTTTATTTTTGGCTATTTTCTGTTTTTAAAATTCATTTTCTTTGTGCAGGAACCAGTGAAGTCGAGGGCTCCGCAGCTGCACTTGGAATATCGGTTCTACAAAACGTTGGGAACTTCAGGTATCCATAAGATTCTGCTGCTTTTAACACCAGTGACTTTCCTGTCTTTGAAGATGTCTAGATTACATCATTTTCACTACATGTTCTTACCTATATCAGGTCAAATATCATTGTTATGCCAGATCTGCAGTCAGTCTCCATGATGTGGTGTACACAAAGACGCTTGTGTGTTTATAGATTCACTAGTGATCTTTTTCAAAAAATAAAAGTTCTTTTGGCAAATTATATATTTAAAAGTGGCCAAGTAAAGCTTTTTAGGAACGCTTAAAATATACAGTTAACCTTATATCCTGCATGTGTTTTTATTCATTTTGTATTTATCGTACTTTGATTTCAGGGAATAGCATTACAGGGCCTATATTATGCAAAATCATTATTTTGAGCTTTTATGTAATGTTTTATAATGTCAGTGCCTCACTAAAAACAACCTTGGACGCACCGGACGTCCAGTTTCAATGTTAAGTCAACGTACAGAAGCGTTCTGAGGTCTTGCGGCGCATTTGGGCATCGGGTGCGCCAAGACACGCCAGTCAAGGACTCGGCTCTGAGCATTTGATGTTCTCAGTGACTCGATCACAGGGTAAAAGAAAAATCCAGTATGGATGCTGGGATTTTTGTCCTGAACCTCCATCCATTTTCTAAAAGGTGGAGGGTTAGATGGAGGCAGATGATTCGCTTTTGGCAAAAGCGAGCCACCCCTACTTGTCTTCATTTTTATAACGCCATTACTGTTGCTGAGTGTTACAGGTGGGGTGTTGTTAACTGCAAACCAACCTGACGGTGTCATGCCACAGACTTTTTTTTTTCTCAGAAGAGGAAACTGGATGGTTTAACTAAGCGATTATGATCTGCAAATCCCAGAGCCATGTTTTATGGTAACCAATTGGAGCTGCTGTTGTTTTTCCACATAGGTCCACATATGTCATGCACGCCAAACGGGTAGAGGACGCTGCAGAATTGATGACTCCGAAACAGCATGATTAAAAGTTTACATTTTCAAGGAAGAGATACAGGAAATACTTTCAGATTATTGTCTCAAGTTTTGAGAGGTTGATAAATTAAATATATCTACATTTACCTGTTAACAGGTACAGATGTATACCAGACTAGCAGACTGAGATTTTAAGTATACATTTTCAAGTGTGTCTATTTATTTAATATACAAGCACACATAATAAAAGCAGAAAGAAAAAAAAGAAAGATTTTAAAGGAGGAAAACAAAGAGGATCTCTAAAGCTATCAAATGTTGTCTGGCATTATAATGGTTTTTGTTTTGCAAAAAGGCAAAAGGTGGAAAGGCCAAATGTGCGTAGTCTCATGAATAATTTAGTGACAGGATCTGCAGTCTCTCAGTACTAACCTACCTCTGTCTTCTCCTCTAGATGAGATAGCGTAACCTCATTTGTTCTTGGCTGTCTGCTGAGCTCATTTCTCTTAGCCAACGTGGTGTCGGTGTCTGGAGAACCAGAATTTGGTGCATTTATGTGGCTTGAATGGAAAAAATAGTGAAAGGCGTTGAATTAGGAATGTATACTCAGTAATATTGTTAGAAAATATAATTCCTATTTTGAGTTTTGGAATAGATACTGTAGTTATCATTAATTTAGTATTAGTTCATCATAGTAATATTTGTTACAGCCGTTTTTTCTGCTTAAGTATTTGTCACCAGTACAAGAAAATTGTATTTAAGCACCACTTTTCAGTTTTATTACGTTAATTATCCTTTAATTTGGTGTGACAAATGATCTGTACTTTTTATAATTAAGGATTCATTTATTTCCAAATATATTATATATCATATAAATGATTGTAGTAGAACTGACCTGCCAGAAATGCAAACAAATGGTTTCTTATCACAAGAAAGCCGACGTGAAAATTCTTGTTAAAAATATGCTCTGGAGCTTCAAGTGTACCGAATTTTCAAGTTCAGTCAACATTATCACAAACCCAATCGAGTTTATTGCAAACAAAACTGGTACTGCTTGATAAAAATCAAGGATTATTCTCTAGAGTTGCAACAGATTTTACAGTAGTAGCCCTTTTCTTTTAGTCATGCATTCATATATTATGTATAAAGGAAGGAAGTAGGGCATGGGTCTAATAAATGAAGTCTGTACAGTACCATCATATTTAAAACCCTGATGTTACGTGAGAACTGATGTGTGACAACAGATATGTAGGAGGCATTGACTAATGGGCAAAAGAGAAGCAATGCTAATTCATTTAAATGATGCAAGTAATGAAAGTAAGTGGAAGTAGTTTACTAGTATAGAGATCGGTTATTTAGGTTTCAGAAGGATTCAGTTTGACACAGAAATTGGCATTTAAAGAAATATAATGAAAAAAACAAAAAAAAAATTGCGTACATGCTGTGGTGTGATGTTCCCTAACACAAAACCTTTTCCCAGATGTCTTGATGTATCTCACTTCTGCCAGTTGGTTTGTGCAGAAATTGGAGAACATCTTCAGGTGTTCTGCTCATAGGAAGGAAGTTCCTCATTCTCTTTATGTCCACATCTAGCAGATGAAGCTGTGGTAGTTTATAGAGACATCCTATTGTTACTATTATACAAAAACTTTGGTAGCAGTGAATTTAGATGAATTTAGACTCTGGTGTTGCTTTTTCAATGCCTGCTGCAGCTCCTCTGGGACGGTGTGTTGAAACAGGATTGTACTTGAGCAATATTCCTGTGATGTTTAAGAAAACTGGTGGAAGTTAAATGTAGTAGTTTGCAGTAGGCAGCCTCAGTCAAGGTCATATAAATCTTGTAGAAAAAGACAGTGTTTTGTAGTCCAGGACACAATCAGTCTATCATCGTGCCCGTTGTGTTGCAGTACAGTAGTGCTGACGCCGTCACTTTGGCATATTTCGCACGTGAAAAACTTTGCCACCTTTGTTTTCAATTGAACTGTTTATCCTCGTCTTTACAGCAGCATGTCTCTAATTCAACACATTTGAAGGCCTCCCACTTTCAGAAGGGCTTTTCGAGCAGTCATTCCTGTGGTACAATTAGCAGCCCACAGAATTGCATAATGATGTCCAGAAAGGGATGATGGGATCGCAGCGTGACTCCCACATTCCCATATGCTCGCTGATGGCATTCATCCTAGTTTCCACGCTGCGGTAGACTTCCTGTTACTCAGATGAAAAGTCAAAAGTTCTTCTGAAACATATTCAAGTAAAACACATGGAGTTGTAGGACATGAGAATGAATGATGGAGGAGCAAAACGTTGATGCGTCAATATATTCTCTGTACAAAACAAAAACAGATGCGCTGCTGCCAAATATTGATGTATACAAATCTAATATTTGCCTTGGGTTCATAAAATAGTTTAACTATCAGCTCATTTGAGGTTTTATGAACCTGAGTAGCAGTGGCTCAGATGGTTGAGCATGTCGCCCAATGGTGAAAGGATTGGCGGTTTGATCCTCGCTACCCTTAGTCAACTGTTGTTGTGTGCTTGGGCAAGACACTATACCCTCCCTGCCTCCAGTGTCTCCACTGGTGTGTGAATGTGTATGAATGTCCCGGTGATGGTCAGAGGGGCCGTAGGGGCATACTGGCAGCTACGCCTCTGTCAGTCTGCCCCAGGGCAGCAGTGGCTACAACCGTAGCTCACCATCACCAAGTATGAATGAGGAGTGAATGAATAATGGACACACATTGTAAGGGCTTTGATAATCTGGGAGAGCGCAGATAAACCCAATCCATTATGATTATTAAAATCTGCACCAGAGCTGAACATGGTCTCACTAGTTTGACACATGTTGAATTGAATGATTTAAGCTCAGTATGTAGTTTCTTATTTTGATTGGTCCTTAGAGGCCAGAAGGAATGAGCAGACTCTGAATCAGGCTTTCTTCCAGGCACTTTACATTATTTTTCAAAAAGAATGACATTGATGCAACGCTTGATATAAAAATGTCTTCTTTCCAGCTTTCCACATGAAATATGACTGATTTACTTTGTAATGTTTCGACTGAAACAATGAGCTTTTATGTCCTCAACGCCAGGATGACTTAATGCACCAGAGCTATCATTACAGAACCATTTAAACCGACTACTCAACACAGTGAAGAAAAAAGCATAATGCCAAGGGGTTGGATCAGATACTGAGTTAAACTGAGGGGTTATTATTCAGTTGGAAGCTGATATCATATTAAAAATGTCTTATTGTCCTCTAAGCTCTTCCACTGCTCTGTTGTCTGTAATGTCTTAGTCCCATGCACCCAGCCATACAGGGGTAAACCTGGATGGATGCTGCAGGTTTTTGGGTTGACCATACCCGTGCAGCGTTGTAGACAGGCGTGGTTGCACCTTAAGGTCAGATTTCAAGTGTCTTGCAGCTACTTTGAGGCTAGTGCAACTACCTTAAAGGGAGGACGTCATGAAAATGGAATGTACGATTGTTGCACCTGTGGTAAATGTATCATAAAGTATTTGTATGGATAATGTAAGTTATACTTATGCCGTATGAATGATGCTGTCATACGATGCCCTAACAACGCACTCTAGTCATTAGTGAGGGTCTCACTCTGGCCACTTACTGACTACACAAATGCTGCGCATACGGGCGGCGTTCACGTGATAAGTCGGTGCCTGTAGAACGCCTGTAGGATGTACACACAAACTACACTTAGATCGTCTAATTTTCTAATTCTTAACAGTCATCAGCATGCACAGAACGCACAATGGGTGCACAAAGAGCGTGCACTTGAAAAAGCACTAAAGGGCTCCTTGCATAGTGTGGAGGGTCAGGGAAGTTTAAAAACAAAAAAATCTGTACTTCATCTCATCTACTTTACCCTTACGTATTAGGCCTGTAAAAAAAAAAAGTGCATGCACATGTTCTCTCTCAGACATGTTCTCTCTCAGACATGGTCTCTCTCAGACATGGTCTCTCTCAGACGATGACTGATTTATTTCTCATTAAGTATGTTTAGTGTAGGACATCTGCAAAGCTTAGTAACTAAGGTTATTGTCTTTAACTTTTCTGTCTTTTTTGTCTTCTTTCAGAGGGGGTCCCACAGGTTTTTTATTTTGGACCATGTGGGAAATACAATGCCATGGTCCTGGAGCTGCTAGGCCCAAGTCTAGAAGACCTCTTTGACCTCTGTGACAGAACCTTTTCACTGAAGACCGTCTTAATGATAGCTATTCAGCTGGTAGGTTTTACAAACGAGCGACAGAAAGTTGATTTGATGTGGCACCATGTGACTCAAAATAACTGCAAAACATACACAAACTACAGCCCTTCAGACAAAAAAAGCTAGGGTTTATTTAAACCTCTCTGTTAAGTTCACTAATTTTTGCAATTGTATGGTCAACATCAACACCTTTAAGTTGACATAGCAACAGCCCAAACCGGCTTCTGCTCTGAAGCCAAAGACCCGTTTTTGTTTGTGTATTTTTGCTGGCAAGATCTATACCGTATTTTCCGGACTATAAGTCGCTCCGGAGTATAAGTCGCACCAGCCCAAAAATACATTATAAAGTAGAAAAAAACACAGATAAGTCGCACTGGACTATAAGTCGCAGTTTGACGGGAAATTTATTTGACAAAATCTGAGACCAAGAACTAATAAGTTTCACAACCTCATATGACACAATCATAGCAAACTGTTTATCTCCTATTTTCACAGTAATTCTTTCTCAAACTTATTTATTTATTCCTTTCATGAAGCATCATTGGCCAACTAATACTCTGTTTTCATCCTGTATTTGTAGAAATAGTTGTCATTTTTATTGCATTTCTGAATCTATGAAATCATTGGAAAATAGAATATTGTGTTTTTAGCCTTCAAGATCTTATTGTAAGAAAAGGTTTGCTGATTCTCTGAGTCACTTAACATTCTCTTAACACTTAACATACCTCATACATCAAATTGACCCAGGAACATCATCTCTGTTCCTCACAAATGAACATAACAGGAGGGTTAACAATATATTTATTTCAATTTAATTCTAATATAAGTCGCTGCGGAGTATAAGTCGCACCCCTAGCCAAACTATGAAAAAAAGGTCGACTTATAGTCCGGAAAATACGGTACTTTCTCTGGATCTTTTTAAAACACATTGAAGCTGTGGATTTCCAGGCTTTCTGAAACGCTCTCTTGCCATCTGTTTTTATTACTGTCCTTAACCAATAAAGGTTGTCCTTTATGTTTTGCTTGTATAGCCTCCTCACCCTATGACTAATCCAAGCACAAAAAGAGATAACCCCATGGAACCAGTGTTCTCCAACAAAAGTGAAGACTTAGCAAAGTATTCCTCTAAAATGGTTCTTAGCGCAACGTGACTCCTACTTTCCCATATGCTAGCTATTTGGGATTCAAATATTTTACTATTCTTTCTATTTATTCTACAGATTCTTATTCTTCTTGGCGGACACGTTCTGCTACTTTTAACAAGAAACTGAAGATTTTTTATTTGATGTAAAATTGAATATAGAAAATGCATGTTTTTTTGAGTTTTTGGAGAAGTTGAATACGTGGCCTGTGTCCTGAAAGTAAAGTATATCTTGTTCCCACAACTTAATATCTTGTACCCACAAATGTTTTTTTCGTTCCCACAAAATAATTAAGTTGTGCGAACGAAAAAGCATCTTTTCCCCACAAAATAATTTTTTGTTCCCACGCATTAATTAAGTTGTGCGAACGAAGTAATTATTTACGTCATAACAATCATAAACACGGATTGCTGCTTCGCCTACCGGACATAGCTCCTAGCTCCATAAACACGGATGTGAACAAGTTGGATTTACAGCAGATACCTTCACATTTCTGTCTGTGTGTGTCTCATTACATTGCATTGAAGACACGGAGGATGTTTAGAGATCAGATTTATTTATTTTAAAAGCTCTACAAAAGCATCATGCTTGTTAGCAGTCGCTTTACATCCGAAGGCTAGTAGGCTACATAGCATGTATCATTTGTGCTATCATTAACGCATCACGGTTACAGGGCCACGGTGATTGGTTGAGATGCATTATGGGATACGTGTGATGCATGATGGAATATGTAGCATGTTGCCTTTGGATGTTAATAAATAGACAATAATAAGTAGATCATTCTTGTTTTTATTTTTCCCCTCTTGAACGAATGTGGGTCACAGAGACACGGAAGTAGCGGTAGAAAGTGGATTTTGCGGCAGGACGGAGATTGTACAGGGATATGAATGAACCCAGACATGAAAACGTGATTACCGATGCTCTTGTGCTTTTTAAAATAAATAAATTTGATCTCTAAACATCATTTGAGTCTTCAATGCAATGTAATGAGACACGCACAGACAGAAATGTGAAGGTATCTGTTGTAAATCCAAATATTGCTCACATCCGTGTTTATGAATGCCGCCATGACGTGCATAACAGGGTTAATGATGGGCTAGGTAGCATGTAGCCTACTAGCCTTCTGATGTTAAGTGACTGCTAAAGAGTATGTTAATAAAAGACAAGTCCTGAATATTACTATTCCTATTCCATCCTAAACTACAACATCCCATACAGCAGCCGGCCAGCCAGCTGCCCGAATGCCGGCATGACAAGCAAAAGAGCTCTGCGGCGGAGCTAGAAGCCATGTCCGGTGAATGGCAAAGCACAAAGCTGGGGTATCCTAAATCTTATGATATTTTTCTTATATTCATTGAGACAATAATTAATTGATCATTCTTGGTTTTCTTTTTCCTTTCTTGAACGAATGTGGGTCACAGAGACACAGAAGTTACCACTGAAAGCGGCTTTTGTGGCCGGATGGAGAGCATATCCGTGTTTATGAATGACTTATAACGTGAAAAATTATTTCGTTTGCACGAATTCATTATATTGAGGGAACGAAATAGTATTTCGTGGGAACGGAATATTAATTTGTGGGAACGAGATATATTAATTTTTTTTCCATGTCAGGACACGGGCTCCGTAGTTGAACTTCTCAGAGATCAAAATGTGAAAAAGATTATATTGTTACTTTTTTATGTTATTATAAATATGCTCACTGTTTGGTGACAACTCCACAAGCCGTTCTGTCCATAAATCATTTCATTTTGTTAGATTTTCTTTAAGTTCTTTTCTTTAAATGAAGGGGGGCGAAGCTACCATTAAATCTCATCAATGTTGAGCAGCTCAGAGCTTGATATGAATGAACTCAGGCTTTTAGGTTGCTTGGATGTCTCAGAATCTCTAAGATTTCATTTGGTCAGCACAAGTTCTGCTGTTTCCTTGTAATTTAAAGGCTCTGCGCTCCGTTTTGGAGGCACTTAGGACATGGCACACCACAATTCTCATGTTACCAACCAGCAATTGACGGTGATTTGCAGTTCAGCCATTTTTTCTCTCATATTTTTACTTATTCTGTGTTCTGTGTTATTGTACACCTGTGATAATGACAGCAAAAATCCAAAAAGGTCAGTGAAATAGCTCGAAGCAACAAAATGTTAATGCTGATAACTAAAAGTAAAGCCATTAAAGTCCCACTCTGATCATTTTAGATCTATTGAAAAAATATTTCCAGTTGTCTTTTAATTATAATTATGCTGTTTGTTTCTGCCAAAATCCCAAAACTTTTATTGTTTTCTAGGATGTAGTTTCTGTAAAGCAGCAGCAGCTCATTAGAAATTTGCCTCTATGCTGTGGGTGGGACCGTTGTCAAGGAGCAACCCCGTCCCCCTTCCCTTCCCTGTTGCGGAAAGTGCTCTGTTTACACGCTGTTCCGCTAGCTTACAGCTCCTCACACTCCCAATGTAACAAAACCTGGGCAGAAAGAAATATTGAAGCTTTCCAGCCGTACAGTTTTGAGCCAAATGCCAAACGAGGAAAACAGTGACGTACATGGATCAAGTGGATGCATCAAAATGGAGTGGACTAGGGAGTTTATGGCCCGCCCAGCGTATTTTCTACATCACAAATACAATCTTTTTCCAACTGCATTTTTTGCCTCCTCCTGATTCAGCCAAAGGGAATTTCATGCGACATCACCAAGAACACCATTGTTGACCGCAAAAAGGAGAAAAAGTTGCCCCCATTCTAAAAAGATGGACAAAACTAGAGCTTTTTGTTGTATCAATTTTCATATGCACGAATGAAACATACTAAGACAAGAATGCTGTCCCTGTTGGGCAACATGCAGAAGGCTTGGTTTTGTTTTACTTTGCTGTGTCTGACACAAGGGACCTTGACTCTGCAGGTCATTTCATGACCTGTAAGACATTCTGGACAGAAGTGTGCTGCTTAGTGTCAGAAAATGAGACTAAGCAGCACACTAAGTGTGAGCCTTGATTTTGTTGACTGTGTCTGTTAGGAGCTGAAACATGCCGTATAGAAAAGACCCTTCACCCCCCTCTGGTGTGAAACAAAAAATTAAATAAAATATTTGACTGTATATTTTATAGCCCTTGTTCTTCCTTTACTCATTTTTAAAGATACATTGACTATTGTGGTCTTGGTTTCCTTAACAGTTTCAAGTACAGTTAGTTTGGCATTCAGTCAATGCTACTTTAGTTGATAGGTCAACTCAGCAAATTTCTAATTAGTTCTTTTACTAGTTATTTAAATGTTCTTGATGTTTTTAAAAAAAAAAAACTCTTGGGGATTTGTGTCCACCAACAGCGTAGGTTGTCCACAGGAAATGTGTTTTTTATCCAATTTCCATGACACAATTAACTCTTGTGTAATGTTCTCACTCTTACAATAAAATTGTAAATACAATCCGTTTCTAACAGTAAAAACTGTATTAGCAGTAATTTTCTTGAAAAAGATTCTCATTCATTTAAGTCTGGGCTGAAATTTGAGTC
The DNA here is from genome assembly GCA_037389245.1 of Oryzias sinensis. Classification (NCBI taxonomy): domain Eukaryota; kingdom Metazoa; phylum Chordata; class Actinopteri; order Beloniformes; family Adrianichthyidae; genus Oryzias; species Oryzias sinensis. The sequence goes on from CM074489.1 coordinate 37,390,623, forward strand.
GTGGCATCTGGTAACTCTTTATACTGTGTGTGAACCTTGCGCTTCGGAAACCTAAAAACCGGTGTTTCCTTTACCTTGTGCTCCTTTTTCCCCAGATTTCACGAATGGAGTATGTGCATTCAAAAAATCTCATCTATAGAGATGTCAAACCTGAAAACTTCCTCATCGGGCGGCAAGGGAATAAAAAAGAACACATCATCCACATCATCGACTTTGGCCTGGCCAAAGAGTACATCGACCCAGAGACCAAAAAACACATTCCATACCGGGAGCATAAAAGCTTGACCGGCACTGCCAGATACATGTCCATTAATACACACTTAGGAAAAGGTAGGCCTTCATTTTACGAGTTAAATAACACCGACACTTTATTGTCGGTCTCTGGATGCGTTAAAAGAAAAACTCTTCTTCTAGAACAAAGCCGACGAGATGACCTGGAAGCTTTGGGCCACATGTTCATGTACTTCCTCCGTGGGAGTCTTCCTTGGCAAGGACTCAAGGTATGGAATAAACCCACAAACCTTTAACAGATGTTTGTGAAAAGCATCAAATAATGCAAAAGTTGTTTTTCTTTAGGGTTTCCCCCCCCCCAAAACTTCTCTTGGGAAAACCAAATACGCTGCATCTACATGGAAGGCGGTTCAGGCATCAAATTCACTACTGGACACAAAAAACATGTTAATAAACTTGGCGCACCTGACGCGTGTAGGAGGAGCCTGATCCCTATATCATTGAAGACACTGATGATGTTGTGAGGTCAGGCTTATTTATTTTGAAGAGCGTCAAGAATGTCGCTAGGCCTGATCAATATACCGCAAATTTATCGTTATCGCAATATCAAGCAGTGCAATATCTATATCGCAAAAGTCAGCAAAAATAGCAATAAATGGTTACCTTAAATGTGCTAAAACAATCCTATGCAGCTTGAAGCATTTAACAAATCAAATAAATCCATTTATGCATTTGAATCAATTGGACGGATCCTTTCATGTTGTTGACCAATCAGATGAGCCTTTCATGTCAGATGTTTTCCTCCTACGTCAACGAGGGTCATTTGGATTATAATTTTTAACCTGTTGCAATGAAATGGTAATGATGTTTTTGTTTTTTTCGCTTTGTTTATATACCGCAAATTATATCGTTATCGCAATATTGATCACTAATATCGCATATCGCAAGTTTTGCTCATATCGTGCAGCCCTAAATGTCGCCATGTCTGGGTTCTTGAGATCATTCAGACATTCTCCCAGTACGGCGATGTTCACCATCTACTGCAGGAGCTGCATCTGAATGACGGCCGCTTTCAGCGCTAGTTCTGTCTCTCGATGACCCAGTTTGATGACTTGCTGTCCCGCATTAGTCAGAAGAAGGGGAATCTAGATCAAATCTAGATCATCTAGATCAAAATTAGAGGACCTTTTTGTTTTTGAAAAATGTCAAGCAATGTCAACACTCAGTTCCTGATCAGTTGATGATATTTGAACTCTGAATGCACCACGAGACCCAAAACGCTCTGCCACTAGAACATTGCGATGCACCTGATGCTCAAAACATGCCGCACGACTTCTAAGTGCGTCTGTACATTGACTTTCCGTTAAAGCTGGACGTCCCTGTCGCGTCAGTCATGTTTGGTGTGAACACAGCTTGAAGATTAGGTTGGAACCAGAACCAACACTCGCTAGGGTTAAAACAAAATCAAAAATAGGACATCCTAGAGATGCTTAGCGAATCTCAGAACTTATGGTTGTGTTCATGGATGTCTTTCAGGCTGACACTCTCAAAGAACGATACCAGAAGATTGGAGACACAAAGAGAAACACTCCCATTGAGGTTCTATGTGAAAACTTTCCAGGTATGATGGCTGTTCATTATGCTAGCAACTGCAAATCTCACAGAATCTCTAAACTTTTTTCAATTTGTTCAATTCAGAGGAAATGGCCACCTACCTGAGGTATGTGAGGCGCTTGGACTTCTTTGAAAAACCCGACTATGAATATCTGCGAGCTCTGTTTACCGAACTCTTCGAAAGAAAAGGATACACCTTTGACTACACTTACGACTGGGTTGGCAGACAGATAGTAAGCAGCGTCTGTTATGCATGATTCTTCTTAGTGGCCCCCATGTACAAAAGCTAACCACCCGCTGTTGCCCGCAGCCCACACCAGTGGGGTCCGTCCATATAGATTCTGGGGCATCTGGAGTCACGAGAGAGAGCCACGCTCACAGGGACCGACCCTCACAGCACCCTCCAATCAGGAATCAGGTGTGGACTCTGGGACAGGAAGTGTTTTTCTTACTGTGACTACATCCAAAAAGCGTTATAGACTCTACTCCCTGAGCTTTAAATGAGTCTTTTATAATTCATTTAAATAACTAAATATCCTCCAAGGTGAGGCTTTTGTCACTTTTGATAAGGGCCTGTTAATCTAAAGCAAAACCTAGGAGCAAAGATGTTGGGTGGGTCTCATAACCTTTTGTGTGGTTTTAGACATCAAACTCATTTAAATGATAATTCCGAAGAAGCTTTCAGCATTATGTTAGCAGCTGGTGAGTCTTGTTGGAAGTCCTGTTACTGACAGCTGTCTTTTTCTCAAGACAATAATTCATAAGATTTTTCTTAAAGGGTCTATATCATCCAAAATCAACTTTTTTTTTTTAGCTTTTAAGTATCTTATAATGTGAATTCCTCACTATAAACAACCCCATGGTGGCATTTTGATCCACTCACGCATTTCTGAGCATTCCTCTAAAACCCTGCTGAGCACCAGCCCCTCCCAATCCCCAAGAACGATCGTGTGAGGGACACGCCCCTTCCAGGAAGAGTCTGTGCTTCCAGCACCGCCCCCAGGCTAACACACACACACCCACACACACTTTCTCTTTGGAGCCAGCGGTGATCAGCAAAATTTTATATGCACATATGCATACCTTTGCAAAGGTTCGAATGTTGTTTGTTTTTTGTGTTATTCGTAGACACGCTGCCGAGGTCGACTCTAGGATGACGTCATGAACCGGCGGTACCCACAAGGAGAGAGAGGCGGTGCCTCAGAGATAGTCGTATTACTTTTGGGTTAAAAAGATTAACTGCAAAAATAACTCATATTTCATAAACAAATCTTTAGTGTGACAAAGGTAATTATCTTATCATATATATGGATATAGTTTACTCTGAAAGGCTTAAGAATAGCATGATACAGACCCTTTAATCAAAGGCTTCCCGTCTGTTTATTGAAAGATTCATGAACGGTGTGGTTGCTGGTTTACTGCAGGACCACAAATGCTCATTCATTCAATGATCTACTACACCACACTGGGATGAAAGGGCTTACAGACAGTTAGTGAGGTTCTATTCTCAGCAGGGAAGCACAATCTTGATTGAGGTGGAAGCATCTGAGCGGTTCCTCCACTGAATTTCCCTTTACTCCATCATTTGGTTGAGTGTCACGTGTGCTCACCTTAAAGAAAGACTCAAAGTTTCTCAGAGGTGACAAACCTTTTGAACCCGACGCCTGAAAACTTTTTTTTTGTTTAAATTTTGGGTAAATGTTCAAAGTTTTTTTTTGTTATGATTGTGGGTTTTTAAAATGTCATTGAGTGGTATGTGACTGTTACACTGAGGTGACGGTTTAAGTTGTAGCGGCTGATGTTTGTTTGGCTTCAGGCTCTGGTTCTCATTCAGTTTCCTGGCTGAAGCCCTGCTTTGATTTTAATTCACGCTTCTTCTTTTTTTTTTCCCCATCACTTTTTCTTTTCATGCTTTGCATGCACGATCCCTTGCTTCATATACCTTCATGCCCGTCTCAATTAACACCTCATTCCATTACTCCCCCTCCCCCTTTTCCCGTCAATCTTCCACCCCTCACATTGCTAATGCAACCCCTGACTCCTGAACAGACAGCTGTCTCAGATCGGCGAGGAGCATGGGAGGTGCAGCCCACACGGCAAGCAAACTCCTCTTATCTGACCTCCCACCTGGCAGCGGACAGGCACGGGGGATCAGTGCAGGTACACAGCCCTCACCGAAGCAGCCAGCAACCCCTTCACCCAATTTCCATGAAGTCAGATCTGTCTCACGGATGTAATAAGGGAGAAATGTCTTCGTGTCCCAAAGTTGTATCACTGTGGAGCCTGTCTGATGATATGGTAGAAGAAATGAAAAGATTTGGCCACGGAGCAATTAAATCCTACGATTAAAATACTAATTCATGGCCAAAAAACTGAATCAATAAAATAAAATAAAAATTATGATTTGTGGCCACGAAATAGTTTAATCAAACAAACAAAAACTAAATTGTAGCTACAGAATAGTTCCATGGAATGAGCAAAATTCAAAGTTGAAGCCACAAAGTGGTGAAATTGAACAAACCAAATACAAAATACAAATGTGTGGCCAATAAAACAGTTTGTTGGAACAAACAAAATACAGTTTCAAACAGTTTGAAACCATTTTTTCAAAAGTGTTTGTGACACAAATGAAATGTTTGCACAGTATTAGACTTGTTCGTGAGACAGATCTTTAGCTTTTTACCTTCTCAACCCCTTCACACCTTGGCTGGGAGATTTCTTTTGCCCCACCATGATCATTCCATCTGGTGTCACCAGCACCAGATGTGGAGAATGTGATTCTTTTAGCTTTAAAAGCAGCACTTGTTATGACATTTTGATTTGTGTTTGTACGACTGCTTGGATAATCTTTGAAAAAACAAGACGTCTTTTGCATGGCAGGATAAAACGCCTCGGGCAGTAAAGTGCATGCTTTAGCGGTGTTGTAGTGTTATTTTGAGCACAAGTTCACCATTTTACAAGATTTATATTGTTGATTTCATGTGCTGTAGGTGTAGATATAATTTGAAAATGGCAAAAAAAAAAGGCACATTTCATTTATTAATTGTGATTGTGGCCCTGCGTCAGACTGGCGACCTGTCCAGGGTGTACCCTGCCTTCACCCACGAGTGGCTGGGATAGGCTCCAACAGCCCCGTGACCCCAAAACAAACACCTTCTAAACCCATTTTGTCCCTTGTGCGGATGCTTAGATAGTTTTGTTTTGCAGAGGTCTCTGTCTATGTACGTTTGAACCTTGTTTCTGATAAAAGATCTCAAACAAGCGCTAACAAATGTATTTTTGTTGCTGGTACTTTAAGTTCTGGCCTTAATTTTTCTTACATTTGAATTTTAACCTCTTGAGACCTGGCGTCCACATATGAGGACATCCCATTGTGGGTTTTATTTTCACTGTAGTTAATTCTGATTACAGTACCTGGGGCCCTGCGACTACGAAATAAAAAAAAAGGCATATCCAACAAGAGGTCTGGTCTTAAGAGGTTAATCCAACAGTTGGCTAATTCTACTTTTTAACTCTTACAGAAGTAAAAATAAAGTTTTATAGCTTTGTGGTTGTTTTGCGTCCTTAATGTTTTTTTATTCATCCATAGTTATTGACTTATGACTTATTGTCATTCATAAAACAGGTATCTATTGCGAATATCCCGACGCAGAGGCGTACATAATTTCTGATAATGCACACTTCATCTGCCATTATCCCTTACAAGGAAAATAACTGAGGCCATTTGATTCTAAGCACCAGATACAGCAGAGTTTAGATGACCTTCAGTTTTATGGCCATATCACAAAGTCACTACGTACATTTTGTGCATATTGCATGGATGTAAATTGGTCAAAGACGCAGAAAAAGTGAGAAAAGTGGTCTTTACATGAAATTCTTACAGATGACCATGTTGAAATCATAGAAAAAGGTCAAAATAAACCACGCAAAGAACACAAATCAGTGTAAAAGCCAAATCTGGCCAAAACTGTTGCGTCAATTACATAATTTTAATGTGATATGTGCGCCGTATCTGTGATGTAAAAGTTATCCATCCGTGGTCCATGTGTGAAAAGTCTGGACCGGTCGTGGAAAGCCACAAGTTTGCGTATGATTCTTGCAAAAGTCATTCATGACTACATAACATTTATATAATAATCAAGTATAAACTACATAAAATACGGGTAAACTGTAATTCTCAACCGACCAGAAATTTTGAACAACTCCAAACCAAATTCACATAAAGATCCGCTGGCCAAAACCTTCCTTTGAAGTGCGTTCATTGATGAATGACGAACGAAAGAAAATGCGCAAAATGTACGTAGTGGCTGTGGGACACGGCCTTAGCTTTTGCACATAACAGCTAATCAAACAAAAAAGAAAAGAAAAATCAAGTCTGCTAATCTTAGACATTGATCAACTAAATGTGACTGCATTAGACGCACCTCAACCATTCAGCTTTCATTTGTTGGTACCTTACTCCCTATACAAATTTTACTAGAATCTCGGAGGGGACACTTAAATGATAATTGTGTACAATTTATATATTGTAACAAAGTATTTCACTTTCACATGTTCTAAATGTGAGTGTTTTAGTTGTCTTTCCAGCTCACAGATTGCATCATACGTATGTTTTGTTGGTTTGGAACAAAGAAGATAAAGTTGTAAATCCAGAAAGTACTTTTCTGTCAGTTGTAATAAGTCTTTACACCCTGGATATATAAATGTAAACTATGATCTTATACTCTTGTGCACTTGTTTGTTGTGTTGTTCCTGAGGGAAACCAGTGGTTTGTTCTGAACTGACATCCATCTGTGCTGCAGGTGGTCAGTTCAACCAACGGGGAGTTGAATGCGGACGACCCGCTGGCTCATTCCAACGCCCCGATAACGGCTCAGGCAGAAGTGGAAGTCGTGGACGAGGCCAAGTATGTGGTCGACCCTTTTGTTCTCCTCCATGTTTTCAGCCGTTGTCTCCCCTTCTCAGTCTTCAGTTAAAGCTTTGACTGTGATGAAACTTTGAAAACTCAAAAGTGAACAAAAGTTCACTTCAATACTCTGTATTAAAGCAATATATTCTGTAACCCTAATTTGTCAATGATAGAGGTCAAATGTCTCCTGTAAGTTTTTTACCAGGTCTGCACTGTGGCTGCTTTTTTGGTCCATTCTTCCATGCAGATCTTATCAAGAGCTGCAATGTTCTGGTCCTGCTACTGGGCAACACAGATTTTCAACTTTCCCACCAATTCTTGAAATTAGTGGTCTACAACCTCTGGGCCAGTGCCTGGTACCGATCACTATGACCATCTGATTCTAAAGGAAGTGTTATTATGGAGAACTACTGGAGTCTCTCCACCACATCTGTCAAGTCGCTCGATCACATTCCGATAAGACGTGCACTACTTTCTTAAAGCAGCTGCACAGACCGCTAAACTGAAACCTCCAAGCTAGCAAAGTTAACAAAAAAAACAAGTTTCTTTTCACAAAAAAGTGAGAAAACCAAAGAAGAGCCTTTGACTTCAAAATAGAAGAAATCTGCATTTTAAAAGTGAGACAAAAACCAGAAGTCTTTACTCCAAACATGGATTATGTGACACCGTAATAACAATGCATAATTTTCAGCAAGCTGCTGTCTAATGTTAAGAGGACGCTGCTAATAAAGTTGTTCAAACTCTGGATTTATGTTAGTTATTGTATTCAAATAAAACAGTTTTATAATTTTTTTTAAATTTTAATTATCCATCACACCTTAAAAGTCGGATAAAAAAAGTTTTTGTTTTTTTATTGCAGTTATGGGTTAAGAAAAAACGTTTATCACATTTGAATGGTTCCTATATTAAATCTGGTGTTCGAATACACTTGAAGGCAGCTGCAGATATTTTCCAGAGGATGAAGATAAACTTTACCCTCAAAAATGAGGGGGAAATGGAAGCTAACCATATTTGGACGCCCGCTTCAGCCTCGTACAGGTCGGGCGGGGAAAAGATTGTCCAACATTAAACCCTCGTGGCCTGAGAAAGGTGGGGGACTCTGCCCTATTGGATCGAGGTCCAGACACGGGCTAGAAGAGCTTCTTAAAGAAGTGTGTGAGAGAATTGATTCCTGTTTGCTTCTAGGAGCTAAACACTCTAATGGTTGAAGTGATGAATATTACAGACCTCTTTTATCTTTATCAGTGGCAGAACTTACAGGATCTGTGACAGACAAACACTTTTGTCATAGCAGCAGCAGCAGCAGCAGCAGCAGCAGCAGTGTTTCAGCTGTCATTCAGCGGCCTCGTTTTCCTGCAGCGTCACCACGTGGAACCAAAACGCCCCAGAGGCAGAACAGAGGTGTTTGTGTGAAATTTGTTCAAAATCAAATCTGCAAAAAGGAGATCCACTAAATATACAGAACAAGCAAATATTACCCAAGCATTTTAGTGGCTAACCAAAAGACCTCTGGAAACCTCCAGCAGACACTGTTTGTTTGCTTAAACTCTTGCATTGTTGCTTCAGACCGTATTTCATAAACATAAAGAAGTGAAACTGTTAAACCGCTGAACTTCAGCAGATGTGTTGAAGAGGTTTTGTAAACGAGCAAAATCCAATTCCAACAGTTCATGTTTTCAGGAGCAGACTTAGGGCTGCACAATATGAGGAAAACTCACGATATGCGATATTAGAGATTAATATTGCGATAACAATATAATTTGCGGTATATAAACAAATAGCAAAATAACCAAAAACAATCATTCCCATTTCACTGCAACAGTTAAAACATTATACTCCAAATGACCCTCGTCGACATAGGTGACAAACATCTAAAATAATAGGCCTCCATCCGATTGGTCAACAACTTGAAGGCCTCCATCCGATTGGTCAAATCCATAAAGAGCTTTATTTAATTTGTTAAATGCTTCAAGCTGCCATAAGATTGTTTGAACACATTTAAGGTTTACAATTTATTGCGATTTTTGCCATCTTTTGCGATATGCATATTGCGGAGCTGGATGATGCGATAATGCTAAATGTGCGGTATATTGTGCAGGGCTAAGCAGACTTAAACATTTGGAAGCAGACAGAATAAATGTCGATTCTCGGTCCGACAAATTCTGGCAACCAAAGAACAGCAGAGTAGATTTAGATGTTTGTTCTGTAGTCTTTCCTTTAATCTCTCCAGCTCCTGACCCCTCTGTGTTTCTGTCGGTGGTGTTTGTGTGTACGTTTGTGTCGCATGTGTCCCGTCCTGTCACAGTCTGACCGTTCTAACCTTCTCTCTTGACGCCATTTCTTTTCTCTTCTTCTGTAGCTGCGTGAAAATGCTCAACCTGTGGTGAGTCCCTCTCTGCTTGTCCACAGCATCTTCATGGGACAGGGAGGGGACCAACCTGGGCTGGGCAGAGGCTTTATCAGCTCTCACTAGCTTCACCGCTTCACCAGTGCTAAAAACCTTCACAAATTCACAAGGATTTTCTCTTTTTTGCACCTAAGGGTTATTATAAGGAGACGTGTCTGACGTGTCTGAAGACACAGCTTTTTGATTTGGATTGTTCTATGGGGTCAAAGCAGAATCAGCTTAAAGTGAATGAAAATATTAGAAAATTTAATTAAGAAAAAAAAGGAAATGTGAAAGTTGAATTAAACAAAAACTATAAATTCAAAACTGTTGCCAAATAAAAAAACTGTATATTTCAGAGTATAAGTAATTTTTTTGCATAGTTTGGCCAGGATTGGGACCACGACAGTCTTAGAACATGATAGTTATTTTACAAAAACACAGAGAGCCGCAGCACAAGGATGAAAGAGCCGCATGCGGCCCCGGAGCCGCAGATTGCCGACCCCTGCACTAGGTATAGCTCACCTATGAGAGATAAAATGAGGAGAAAAAATCCAGAAAATCACATTGTCTGATTTTTAAAGACTTTATTTGTAAATTATGGTGAAAAATAAGAATTTGGTCAATAACAAAAGTTCAGCTCAATACCTTATTATATCCCCTTTGTTAGCAATGATAGCAGTCAAACGTTTACTGAAAGTCTTCACAAGGTTTTCACAAACTGTTGCTGGTATTTTGGCCCATTCCTCCATGCAGATCTCCTCTAGAGCAGTGATGTTTTGGGGCTGTTGCTGAGTATCACAGACTTTCAACTCACTGCAAAGGTTTTATCTGGAGCGGGACTAGGCCACTCCAGGATCTTGATAGGCTTCTCATAAACCCACTCCGTCATTACCCAGGCAGTGTGTTTGGGATCGTTGTCGTTCTGAAAGAGCCAGCCACGTTTCATCTGCAATGTCCTTGATGGAAGGAGGTTTTCACTCAAAATCTGACATTGATTCTTTCCTTTTACACGGATCAGTCGTCCTGGTCGCTTTGCTGAAAAACAGCCCCATAGCATGATGTTTCCACCCCCATGCTTTACAGTAGGTATGGTGTTCTTTGGATGCAACTTGGCATTCTTTCTCTACAATGAGTAGATTTCTTACCAAAAAGTTCTATTTTGGTTTCATCTGACCATAGGACATTCTCCCAATCTTCTTCTGGATCCTCCAAATGCTCTCTAGCAAACTGTAGACGGGTACTGATAAACGCACTGGCTTTAGCAGGGGGACACGTCTGGCACTGCAGGTTTTGAGTCCCTGGCGGTGTAGCGTGTTACTGATGGTAGCTTTTGTTACTTTGGTCCCAGCTCTCTGCAGGTCATTCACTAGATCCCCCCGTGTGGTTCTGGGGTTTTTGCTCACCGTTCTTGTGATCAATTTGACCCCACAGGGTGAGATCTTGAGTAATTTTCAATATTTTTTTATTTATTTCGATTTTTGGTTTTCAATATATATTACAAATGGCTACGTTCAAATTTAAAACTGTTTTTTAATTGTTCAACAACTCTTCTTAACTTTATTATCTGGGTTTTCATTTACTTTAAACTGACCCTGATTTAAACCCCATATTGTTTAGCCTGGTTGTGTTTTATGTATTTCGTAAACATGAATTTTTGAAACCAGTGTCATCACTGTCTGCATCAGCAGTTTGTGGTCTTGTTGTGTAGTAAAACCAAAGGCATGTGCATGCTAACACCGAAGGGGTTTTGCCGTCTGCGATTGTCTGGATTTAAACTCCAGCCTGAAAGACTTCTCCCGTATTTCCCATGAGTCAAAGCAGCCCGCCTGCTCCTTCTGTTCTGTCTCCTGAACGTGCGTTTCCTGTGTGTCTGGCTGCAGGTGCTGCTGCTTCTTCAAGCGAAAACGGAAGAAAAACACCACGAGGCACAAATGATGAGCCAGCGGCGGAGCAAAGCGTTCCACATGTCCGGCTCGGGTGAAGGGGGTTTCAGAAGTCTGGACGGTTCCTTTCAGATTTAAAGATTGCTGGGACCAGTTCCAAGCGGCTCATCAAGATGTATAAGATGCCTGTGTCTTTTGATGGGAGTTGTCTGTTTTTCCCCCTCATTTTTATTTTTCCTTCCTCTGCTTATTTAAGATAGACGTTTGGTTGGTGAGTCCAACCAAAAGGGGGGGCCATTTTAATGAAAATGTCGCAGATGATGATTATTATTTTTTCTCTCCCATCATCATTGGTGTGTTTTTGCTCTGGTATTCTGTGGTATTTGCAGAGGGAGAGTTTCTTCTTCCTGTGGAATTTACCGCCGGTTGTGTGCCGTCGTTTCCGCTCACACCGCTTTGATTTAACCCTCATCCAGATCCCACACCGTCGGTTTGAGTTCGCCAACTCGCGGTGGCTTTTTTTGCGGTCATTCCTGACGCAGGACTGAATGTAAACCTGAACACAGGAGGAGCCGAGCGAGCGCGTCGCCACGCCGACCACCAGTGCTGCCGTTTGGCCCCCCTGCACTTTTTTCTCTTCTCCAAAGAGGTCAAAGGTGGCCCCTGGGATCCAGGCCAAAAGCAAAGCAGACAACCAGAGACATGTCCCGTACCGTGTCCACTGATGATCGTGCTTGCCTCCTTAACACACTACAAGCTCTTTTTACTCCTGCCGGCGCTGCGGCCCTGAAGACCCCCACGTTTGGAGGCGGGGCCTAAAAAACCTATTTATGCTATTTATCTCTTGTTTGCCACTAGTTTTCCTACAAATTGTTGCATACACCCTGAATGTATGGACAGGAAAGCGTTTGTATTATCTGTCATGAACACGGGGAGTCAGTGGGAGGCCAGATCTGAACGTGAAAAAGAAAAAAGGGACTCCTACCAACGGCAGACATGGGGGGGAGTGACGGAAGGAAGCGGCACCACCTGCTTTGGAGAATCACAAATGCTTTGTCCAATGCCTTAACCCCCCACCCCACCCACTCACAAACACTGCGCCGACGCCGTCATTTCCTGCAGGCGTCACAGTGAACACACTGAAGATGTTTGTATCCCGCCGAGAGTCAAGCCTGCAGACGGCGGCCTTCTCTGTCGTTCTCATTTCCTTTCAGAAGCTAATGTGAATTGTTTTAGCCTGCATTATGGTGTCCATTCCAAATAGCCATGGCTTGATGGAAGGGGGGGGGGGGGGGGGCAAACAAAGAAGCTTGAGAAAACGACTGCACTACATTTGTTTGACCCCCGCTGCCTTCAGACATGCTTTATTTCTTTATTTTTCTATTATCTTAACTTCATGTGAACCTTCACCTTCCCAAAAAGCTGCAAGGAAGC